>JAMWYP010000177.1:1082752-1500295 GCA_025563575.1 Acacia pycnantha | reverse complement strand
CATTTTGTAATGACTGACCCTGACTCTTGTTAATTGTCATTGCAAAAGCATGTAGCTATGTCGCTCTTCAGAGCTGATTGAGATTCACTACTTTCTTGCTTCCATCCAAAAGCATGTAGCTATGTCGCTCTTGATCTCATATCAAATAAACGAAGCTGCTTTTCTGGAGTCCTGAGGGGAAAGCAAAAAGAAAAGGAAAACATGTTTAGTAATATCTTTCCATTAGAATTTAGAACTAAAAACAGAACTTTCTGGACACTCAAATCCAAGAAACGATCTTGGTCTGAAGCCCCTAAAGGACAATTTTATTGGTTGGGAGTAATTGAACCTAATCTATCTTGTTATAACCCTTAAGAGCACAATACAATGTCAGCCTATGCAATTATAGCATTCATCTCATAAAGGAACAACAATAACTGGTGTGGTAGTTTTACAATACTTAAGACAGATTTGGCTTCCGTATTTTCTCACTATCCTCACTCCAAAGTATAACAGCATACTCAGATCCCCCAGTCATAAAGCAGGTATCTTCCCCGGGCATAAAAACAATGCTATTTATGATACCTCTAGAATGAGGCCTGTCAGTATTAAATATTGATAATAAGCCTTACCCCTTGTCTTCTGTTCAGATTTATAACTGATATTTGAGATTCTCCCGCATCAGCAGTGTAAACTGAATACAGGCTACCACCATCCGTATGCCAAGTTATATATCATCTGGCCATCTCCTCTGTACTGGGGACACAGAATCAGTAGAGCTAAGCTAAGACATTCCTGATCTAAAGTTTAAGATGGAGAAAAAACATGAAAGATATGTAAGATTTTTAAAATATTTAGAACTTAGAAGTATTAAATCATCAATTACTTATACAAAACTTCATTTATTGTGATGAAAAACTGTCACTCAGATCTAACCAAGAAATCAAAAGTCCCTATAATGCCTCCAGAGAGAATATGAAAATAGATAGCTTAATGCCCGTATGTAGGCTAAAGAAACTTTTCATAAAGTAGGTAACAAAATCCAACTTCTACAAAATGTGTCCATAAAAACATTTTAATAACTAAAAACTATGTCATTTGTCTAACCTTACCATTCATTGGACTTATTGATGCATAAGTTGATCATACAACTTGAGATCATATATTAATTGATATAAAGCTAAGATTCAACGAAAATACAAGACAGATTAAGAGAGCTACAAAATGAAAAATAAATAAATTATAAGCCATACCCTTTAGACTGAATGCGCCACAACTTAACCACTCAATCCAGAGCACTGCAAGTATTCCCAAAAGTATAAAAAATCAGACACTATTTTGGGGGGAAATAGAATGCCTTCAACTTTTTTTTTTTTATATATTTACGTTAGACCTGAGAATAAAAAGAGCTATCACATCCAAAAGAAAAACCCATACTTTCATATAAAGTTTGCAAGCAAAGCATGCTACGCTTTCTATACATTACTTAGACAGATTTGGCTGTAACAAACCTAAAGTCCAGCTGCTTACTGCAGCCTCAGACCTTGCTTGCATGGGTTTTGAATCAGAAAATAGCCTTCCCTGGATGAACAAAAAGACGGATCTGCCGGTGAAGAGTGGAGAAGAGGAAGGATGGATCTGGCGGAAGAACAAATAGACGGATCTGCCGGTGAAGAGTGGAGAATTTCACTGCGATGATGAAAAAGAAATAAGCATTCTCAGAGTCGGAGTCGGAGCTGAGCTTAGGGTTTGGCAAGTGTATAATAGGTGGCAGATCTAAGCTCAAGGTTTAGTAAGTGTATGATAGCTGGAAGCTGAGGGGCAATGTCGTGACTCGTGAGTGTCGAAGAAGGAGAAAGACGCCGTCCTCCTTTGCCTTCTAAAACAACTAGATTGAAGAGGGAGGAGACACTATCACCATTTGCGGATCGAAAAGGGATGAATCGAAAATGACGATGGGGGAAACTCACCGCCGTCACTCTTTTCGTTCTCAAATCACCAAAGTTAAATTCTCAAATCATCAAACTTCAGTTTGCAGTCGAAGCAGGCGTCGTCACTCAGTTTTTTTTCCCGGTGAAATCGATGGGGAAAACAAAGGTTAAACTCACCGCCGATGACGGTGATGATCTGCGATTTCAGGATGACTGGAAGCTATTAAGAGGACGAGACGAGATGTCGAGAGGGAGAGGAATCTCTGCGGGAGAAAGGGAGAACGAGACGGAAGGGACGAGTGAAAGCTGAGGACGGGAGCTCTAAGAAAAAATCACGCTGAGGAAGGGACAGCTGACTCGGGAGAGGACCCAAAGGTACCGAATCTAGGACCCAAAGACTATGGGGAAAGATATCCAAATGACCAAATCGTAAAGTCTCGACCAATGCACTCAAATTTTTTTAGACAGAAAGGCAATTTCTTCCTTATTTTGTACACTTTTTCCCAACTTATTTGCTCTTTTGAAGGGCATATTAATCTACTATTATGTTTTTTAATGAATTAATAAAATAACTTAAAAATAAGAAAAATCCCAATAAAATTCAGTTGAAATACCAAAATTCAGATTAAGGCCTATACTTTCAACAAATCCTTAATTAGGATAAGATGAGTAATTAGGATTATAAATTTACATCAATACCCCTTAGCCTATTTTGTCTCTCCTCTGCTCTATCCCCCTCTCTAATTATCAAACACCTCCTAAATCCAAGACCTTTTGAAGAGTAATACTTAAAGAAGATGCCGTGAATTACTGAAGGGTTTATCGTTTGTCGTATCATTTGACATAAGGTTATGTCAAGTCACTCCAAAACTATGTCGTTTTAAAATTAGAGGAATTAATGAACTCTTAAAACGACGTAGTTTTTAGTCAGGGGAATTAATGAAGGATCTTTTAGTAAAACTCATGTAATAAATTCTAAAACAAAAATACAAAAACACCCTTCATTAATTTCTTTAACTCCCAAAACGACGTAGTTTTAGGCTCACTTGACATAATGACATGACAAACGATATGACAAACGATAGAATAATGAATTAGGGTCTCTACAAAAGCAGACGCAGAGGAAGATCAAATCAAAATGGATAAAACTAGAATAATGATTGAGAAGGAGGGATGGGGGAAGAAGATGTTCAAAGGGAGGCAGATAGCAAACACCTGAACCTCCAACTCAACACCACCGACTTATTGCAACACAACACCTCTGCCTTAAACCCATCGTTGAAGAGTCCCAATAAGAGATTGGCCTAACACGTCTTTGCGAAGCTTATGACCACCAGGAAAAGAAAATGTCTCAGATTTAGGAGGTGTTCCATGATTAGAGAGGAGGAGAAAGAGGAATTCCTGACTGAGAGGAGAGAGGAAATAGGCTAAGGGTAATGATGTAAATTTATATCCCTGATGACTCATCTTGTTCTAAATTTGTTGACAGTGTATGTCTTAATCTGAATTTTGGTATTTTCAGTTGGATTTATTTGAGATTTTTCCTAAAAATAATGATCACCGTACGAATTTTAAAATTCTCAAAATATTATTTATCTATTTTGGTTGCCTTTTTTTTTAGTGTATAAATAAGGGAAAATCCCTTAAAATGAACTTTAAAATTATGAAAAAACAAAAAGGTGATAGGAATATGCATAATCTCTTACCATCTTTTTTAAAATTAAAAGAAAATGACATGAATGCTCTCAAATATTTTATCTTTCCTTCATTGTCACTCAAAACCCTCCTCCGCACGACCCAATTTTTTTTCGTTCATTCACCGAACGAGCCAATGAATCGGAACCATCTCCCTCTACATTGAGTTGCAGTAACGTAGAGCCATCTAACTCCAATTCATCAGTATAAGCAAAATCGGAATCCAAATCTGATTCCTCTACACTCAATTTCTGGTGGGGTTAAGATCTAGAGGGCACCTGAATCCTAATATAAAAAGGACAACGTTGTCGGGGTTGAGATCTAGAGTGTACCTGCCGTTGGTGCCATTGAAGGAGCCAGTGTTGACGCCTCCACATATTTAACTTTGAGAAAATCATTTTGCGCTTTTAAGGCCGACAATCTCAAAGCGCCCCAAGATTTCGATAATCCCAAAAAGGTCCTGGGCATTTTCGGGATTTTCAAATCTTGGGTGAGTTGTCAACGGGGTGATATAGTTGTTAATGGGTTGATCGATATAGTTGTCAACGAGGCCGATATAGTTGTTAGCGAGTGTTGTTAACTGGCGATTTAGTTGTTAAAACCTACCCGTTAACAACTATATCAGCCCCGTTGACAACTCACCAAAAATTATAAAAATCTCAGAAAAGGTCTTGGGGCTTTTTCTGGGATTGTCAGAATCTTAGGGTCTTTTTTAGGATTGTCAGTCCTAAAAGGGCCCTGAAATGGATTTTCCCTTTAACTTTTCTCGAATCTGAAAGGGACGACATCATCGAGGTTGTAGGAATCGAATTTGAAAGGGACGGTGTCGTCAGGGTCGAGATCTAGACTGTACCTATTGCTAGTGCTGTTGAAGTTGCCAGTGTTGTGTCAAATATATGAATGAATATATGAACTCGTTAAAATCTTATAAGAACTTGGTAAATGTAAATTTGTTGAATCCGTATTAGAACTTGTTAAACCATTATCAAGTATATAAATCAATATATGAACTTATATAAATTTGTTAAACCCGTATCAAAATTGTCATTGTCACATGTGATCAATTTTAAATGCGAAGTTGTGAAATTCATATATGAACTTATAAAAACTATATCACATTTTGTTAAAGAATTCATATATGAACTCGTTAAAACCTTATTAGAACTTGGTAAATGAAAAAATTGTTAAAACCTAATTAAATATTGTGAATTCCTTAACAAAATTTGTGAAAAACCTGATAGTTTAGATTTGATACTTAGCAAATAAAATTTGATAAAATGTCGTGAATTCTATAACAAATTTTGTTACTTTGTCCATAATTATTCTCACTAGAGTTTCCGACACCGGTAACCGGATTCCTAGCCACTGAAGCTCCAATGGTTACAAGGGTATATCGACAAGCCCTGACCGGCATGGGTGCGGTGTATTTTTTTAAAATATTAAAAAAAAAAGATAATATCGAGTGTTTGTGTCCTTTTCTTTTAATTTCAAAAAGGACAAATAAGGTAATAATACTTTTATGATATAATGAATATTTGGAACACATTTTTATCTTTTTCTATTTTTAAAGTTCTTTATTTTTCTTTTTCTCTATACATAAATGAACAAATAAAAATATCATACATAACTCAAAATTTACGAATTTATTACCAAAAAATATAGTTTTAGTCAATAAATATCAATGTTAAATAGGACCATTTTCCGTTGAATGTCCATTAATAATTCTGGCTGGCGGGGCTTGAAAAAAATCTTTTGGTCATAAGCCATTGATTATTTAAATAATTTAAAATGTGACGTATTTTTTAAGAAATCAAAATATTAAAATAACATTAAAATGCAAACTAATGAACAAAAGCTAGCCCGACGGCAGAAAAACAAAACAGAAACTTTAGGGGAGGAGTCAAGATTCAGCTGCGTCCGCTTCCGCCACCTCCGTCGTCCTTCTCCTCCACGCGGTAGGGTTTTGAGTGCTGCGGTTTTTCTTTCGTTCTTCGCATTAACTGGTCAAACCTGCGACCGTGGATCAGAGCCCAAATTAGTAAAATTTTTCTGATCCAAACTGGTTTGCTTCAAATGATATTGGACTGAATCCAACAGTTCAATGTAATATTTCAATTCCCTCCATAGTTTCATCGCGTCGACTCTGGAAATCTTTCCTGTTCTATGGTTTCATATTTTTCCCATAATGTGATCAAATTGTCTTCGGTTTCTTCTTTTTATGCGTCTCAAGCTATATCCTATGTTTGTAATTGGTATGGAATGAATGATAAGGTCTTGTGTTCTTGTTAGTCTTGAAGTTTGTAATTTGGAAGTTCTGTTTCCTATTTTATTATTTTAAGCTGCATGATTTGCTTACTTTAAAGTTGACGATTGTTCTTGGAAGAAAAAAAGGCATATGAGGGATGGAAGTGGATCCCTCCCGTGCCAGAATGTTAAGCGCGTGTCAATTGCTTGATTATCCTCCATTAAATTGATCCAATGGACTAGCTATTTTATGGAAATGTCGGCAGTTTTCTCAGTATTTGTTCTTGGCATCTCATTTGAAAACTCAAGCTTCATCCTTGTGCTTTTGGACTTCTCTGTTGATTTAAATTTTTTAAAAATTATCAGGCTTCCCTTTTTCAATCCATATTGCGTCTCTAATATAATATTAAAACGTTACAATTGTTTTTTATTATACCGGACCAGGGAAAAAGCATTTTTCCTATTTCTCAAAAATCAACCATGGATAATGTTGATTTGGGAAGAAAAAGTATTTCATCCTTCAAACCTTTTTATCAATCCCACGAAGGGCAGTTAGAGAATTGACTCGCAATTGAGAAGCTGCACTGGAGGGGATCCGTGTCATATGTGGGATAGCATTCCTTAGATGGGGACCAATAGGACAATCCATAAAGAGCTTATTCTGTTTCACTACGTAGGGACTGATAGCTGGGTTATTCATAGACCCATCCAACTTCAAATATGATGTTTTTACTACAAGTTATTTTGATATTTCACTCGTTTTGCTTGATCTGAAAATAGATAGTAAAATCATCTCGAAACATCTTTCAATGGGAATTATTATTTAGCATTTGTAGCTTGTAGGGCATATGCACATTTGATAACCTGACAACTAAGATGTTCAGTATCTATTAACTGCTTTTACTTAGATGCATTGTTAGTGTTTGAATGTGTACAGTTCATGACATACGGATCCTCTTTGGTGATTCTGATTCATAATGTTTACCGTCAACAGTTCAGGCAAACCTACTTCATATGTAACAAGGGCAACATATATACAACAACTGCAGCAACCTGTACAGCATCCAAAGGAATGGAATCTCTGTGGACAATGGTTGATCTTTTTGTGATCTTATTTCTGGTTGCAGTAGTAGGATTTGGCTCTGCAATAATCTTTGAAGCTTATAGAAGAAGAAATAACCATGAGTATGTTCAATTAATTTATTTTAAAAAACATGCAGTTCTTTATTCTATTCTCATTGTGATCTTTTATTATAACAATAGGCATGTTGAAGGTGTGGCGATTTTTGAGGATCCCAATTCATTGAAACAGGTTAACCATTTACTTTTGTGTTGATCCATATCTCCTTTTGGTTTTTGGGAGTATTGTAAGGCTATAAACTATGCAGTTGATTGATAGGAAATCTAGAATTTTCTATTATGAGGCCATGCTCTTTTATCCTTTTTTCCCCCCAATGTCAATTTATATTTTTACTGTGCAGCTATGACCCAACTATTTTTTGGTCATGCAAAATTCTGGAGTGATCTGCTTTGCTGGCCCTACTGTTCAAGGGCCTAAAATATTTATTGGGACCCTTAATTACTTAGGTTGATGTTCTTAAGGAAACATGGAAGATAAATATAATAAAATCTGAAGCAAGTGTAATATCCATAAGGCGTTTCTAGTGTAGCTAATTTTTTTTTAGTGAAAAGTGTGGCCCGTTTTTAAAAATTTGTAATGTGCAAGGAAACAATGAAAATTGTAATTATAGAACCTGAAGCAGGTGAGTTTTCAGGTCTATATGGAATGAGTTCTAGCCTAGAGTTATGTCTGTTGGCCTAAAAGTCAGGTGCATCAAGCATCTTAGTTGTCTGTTTCTACAATCAACATGGAAAAAGTAGATTTTGCTTTCTTAACTAGTATACAATGAGTATTAACGAAGTTGAAATATAATAGCTTTACTAGGAAAAACCATGGTATTTAGCTCATTCTGAAGAACCTGTGCCAATGATGGTGCCCTGTGGTGTGTCAATGTCTTTAGAATGCATGCTCCTTTTTTCCCCTCTCCTGGTCTGTCCATGGCCACTTATTCTTGGTTAATGTTTGATCTTTTGTTTGAATATTCCTAGATAACTCAGGAAATTAATCTAGAACCCTTATAAACTAAGAATAATTTAATTTTGACTTCCCTATATACAACTATCATATGTTAGGTATTAGTATAAAGGCATTACAGGCTTTCAATTTATAGCGCAAGCTTTGAAGTTGAAATGGTTTTTGACACGTTTTCAGAGTCTTGTGACCAAATAGTGGTGAATTTGATCCTTACCGTCTCTGGGCTTCATAATGACAAGTTTAAGATGATATTTTAGCCCTTATTCTTTTGAATCACACTTCAAGCCCATAGGCCAGGTGTGAGTTAAAAAGAGATTGTAATAAAACTATTCATGGGTCATAATTTAACAGCATAAAGTTTTGATTTACTATGTCTTTGGCAATATATATTAATGCTCATTTAACAAAATCATAGAGTACTAAACTTTCAAGATAAAGTATGATATAAGCAATAAACTGCTCATATTCACAATTTGTCTGCATTAACGGTCACATGAGAAATATTTCATGCATTTATACGTATAACTTATTCTGTCAGCTGAATAATTATTTTAAGCATGCACATCAAATACCTATTAGTCAGCGTAGAATGATTGTTTAATTTCATTTTCTTTTGTTTATATGATAATTTTTAGTTTGATTTTAATTTGTGGTAGCCTGTGAAGTTAGGTAACATTTTTTGAGGATGAATTTTTGATATCAGTTGGCTGAGTCTTTCGACTGATTCTTGATAGGTTCCTTGCCCACACATTGTTGATCCAGCAACGAAGTATATGTCTTTAATCATTCCTGCATTTAATGAGGAGCATAGGCTTCCTGGAGCTCTTGATGAAGCAATGAAGTAAGTCAAAGCATGCCTTTTTATCAACATCATGATTTCAACATAAGAAATTGGACTCAATTATTTTAACTTATTGGTCCATGTTGGTCTTCCTGCTATTTATGTTGCTGTTATGTATGCGTTGCAAAAATCCAGTCAACCTATCTTGTAAATCTGCTGATGTGTCTATGTCAATTAGTATAGTTGAATTGGCTTACATGTTACTTGTCACGTAATGTGATATTAGCAACAGATTTATTCCCCTGCCTTCCAGTTAGATGAAGCTCCAAAAGATCAGCAAGATAGATTTAGAATTCATAGAAGATAAAATATTTAAATATCTATGTGCTCTCTTGATTATTTCAGATGCCTATTCTTATGCACTTAGTTCCTTATTATTACATATTTGTGTTGTTTAGTGCTTGTTAGAATGGGGTGTTTGTTATTTAAGGTACCTTATTCTGAGAAGTAACGGACTCTCCTGTTTATGGCTATTGCTAAGGATTGCTATACGGAACTATAGTGATATTTATAACTTTACCTTGTAGTTATCTTCAACAACGTGCCTCAAAGGATCCTTCATTTTCATATGAGGTACCGCCAGTTTCTTTACTTTCATGCTCAATTGATTGAAGTGAGGAATAATGATTTTTTATTGCCAAAAAAAGTTAGATTCTGGATATTTATGTTAATTTTACATTTTAGAGGTAGAGTGATGTACAGAAGATTTATAGTCCATGGAGTAAAAAACAAAGAATTATAGTTTTGCATTTTTTATAATTACTGGATTCTTCCTGGAAGGCTTACTGACAATATCTTTTAGAGAATATTGTTTGAAGCTCTGAAATAGTAGGTTGAAGTGACTGATTTTACATAATTCCTCATAACTTAAAAATCTCTCTGCATACTGCTATTCCAGTTGGTGTATCTCTTTTCTGGTGCATAGTCAGTTTAATGTTTACTTTTAATAGCTCTACCTCAGGATGCAATTTTCTTCCAATAATATACTTGTTCTTATGTTTTCTCATGATATTTATGGCCTTCGTGTTTAAGAATGATTGAAAGCAAGTTGAATATGTGATCATGAATTGCGCAGATTAACTTGAAGATCTTTTATAGGCTTTAAAATCTGAAATTTTAATAAGTTCTAGATAATTGGGAGATTATTCCTAGTTCAGCTGGTTAGTGTTTCTATAACACAAGTAATGGACAAGACTGTCTAGTGCTGGTGCCTCTTCACGACAGACCTTCAATAAGCATATAAGATTTAAGGATCAGGTATAGGAGGCCAGGTACAACTTCTTGAATGAGAGGTACATAGGGTCTTTTTCGTTATGTTGATGAGTCTGTCTTGACTCAATTTGGGCCTTTGGAGGAGGTTATGTGACTAGCCCGCATCGAGTAGGAAAACCCACCTTTATGGATTTAGCTCGAGTGTGTATGTTGATTTTCCTTAAAGTTCGATGCAATAGATGGAAGGATCAAGGACATATTGAATCAATGTATACTGTGCAGGTTTTGATTATTGATGATGGGAGTGCTGATGGGACTAAAAGAGTAGCATTTAATTTCGTGAGGAAATATACAGTGGACAAAGTGAGGGTTATCCTTCTTGGAAGAAATCATGGCAAGGAGAAGCAATCAGAAAAGTGAGTTTAGTTTAAACAATTAAAGATATCTCTGCCTATAATGAATGTCTGCACATCATACTCTGCTCATTAACAATTCAGTAATGCTCTTTCTTTCTGAAAGCATTGTATTACTGCAGGGAATGCTTCATTCACGTGGTGAATTACTTCTGATGCTGGATGCTGATGGAGCAACTAAAGTCACTGACCTAGAAAAGCTTGAGAATCGGGTTGGTGCAATACTGCAATGCTTTTGCATGATCTGTGGTTTTCATAGGTTTGCTTATGATCAGTATTTTTATTTCTTCTGTATTTTGATTTGATACCTGTTTTAAGTTTTGTTTCTAAACATTCAGATCCAAGCTGTTGCAAAACAAGAGTTTAAGAGCGGAGATTCAGCCGCTAGTGATTCAAGTTTTAGAATTTCTGATATCCCTATTGCTGCATTTGGTTCAAGGGCTCATCTAGAGGAGAAGGCTTTGGCTACAGTTAAGTCTTGCCATTCTTTATTTGCCTTTTAATCTTTGTCACATTTGTCTTGATCATCTTGGCTAAACTATTTAGCTTAATATTTTCAGAGGAAATGGTACCGTAATTTTTTGATGAAGGGTTTCCATCTTGTGGTTCTGCTGGCCGCTGGTCCTGGAATTCGCGATACTCAGGTAACTTCATTTAATTTTTGACCCCATTCTGGCCACATTACTCAGTCTGACCTGTATATGGTTCTATCTGTATCTAGAAGCTGGCCTTCTAGAACTTTCTTCAGAAATGATGATTTGCTTGTATGATGCCTGTCTTTTTGTCTCATGATAATGATGTTGGTTTTCATTGCGCATCTGATTGAGTTTGTACTTACAGTGTGGTTTCAAGATGTTTACTCGGGCCGCAGCCAGAAAGCTTTTCACAAATGTCCGCTTAAGAAGGTAATAACACCTAATCTCTACAGAGTACAATAGCTTCTTAAATTAGTTCAGAGGAATAAGATGCTCAAATAATAGAAGATTGGTTGTTTTTACTTGTTATAATTGCTGGTAAAATCCCATCTTCTGTAACTCCCTCTTCTGGTTTGTATGTGATATTTAAGAAGTGTATCTAACATCCGAATTCTAAGGGTCTCAATAATATCTCCTTGCTACTATCTCTAATTCTTAAATAAGGCCCATTTGACTTGTTTGGAGAGATTAAGGAAATTAAATAAATTACTTTTGAGTATTTATATTTATAGCTTTTATACCAAACTAACTTGTTTGACTTATAAACTGATGTATAATCAAATGATATACAACATATGTTATGATTAACTAACTTATTTAGCTTCCCTAACCTCTTCAGAAAAAGTCAACCGGGTCTTATAAGGATCGGAAGTGGTATAATTTACTGAATGCTTTTCATTTCTAGCATTTCTCAGAGCACTTGTTTTTGTAATTTTGCCATGTTTATTGATCAGAATTGTCTTTCTTTTTTCTGTCTTTAATTCTAGAATCGGTTCTCTTGTAAAAAGCCAATTAGATATAAGAATATCCACTATGGAAATCCGGAGTATATTTGAACTTTCTTTTGTTTGAAAAATAGTTTTGTCGCACATGGTGCATTGCCCATTTGCCTTAGTGGCAAGATGATCCCTTGTATAGGGGAGGTGGTGGGTTGACCCCTTAGAGTCGGTTTGACCTCATTTCCAACTCTCAAAAAAAAGAAAAGAAAAGAAGTTTAGTCAGGTTTGTCTGAAAAAGCTATACTTTTAGAAGCTTTCACTTTGTTACTGCCTTCAATATATGATTGAGCCATTGGATAACGGTGATATTTGGACTTCCTCTGGACTTTTCAATATATGATTAAGCCATTGGGTAACAGTGATCTTTGGATTTCCTCTGGACTTTAATAAGCAAGAGTTGGTCTATCTGTTTTTTTATTTTATTTATTTAAGTTTTCTGGTGCTTTTTGTTAATGGGGCTAGCATTTATTTTCTGCAGGTGGTGCTTTGATGTTGAACTAGTTTACCTATGCAAATGGTTTGGAATCCCCGTTTCGGAAATTTCTGTGAATTGGTCTGAGATTCCAGGATCCAAGGTGAATCTTCTGAGTATCCCTAACATGCTATGGGAGCTTCTGTTCATGTCTATGGGATACAGGTCTGGTATTTGGAGAATTTCTGCGTAAGCTCTTGTGCTGTACATTAAGTTATTTTAACATCAGAAATATAAGTGTCAGCCTGTCAGGTTATAAGAAAACCTAAAATTATTCACTCTTTCAAGTCTTTTGGGGCAACAACTATATTTTAAATGTTTGTAGCGGAAACCGTAGCATATAACCTTCAGACTCTACTTCTAGGTTTCGGCTGGAAGGTCCTAATCTTTGAACGAGGGAGAAATTTTGAACGGTTCATAATTGTTTGTGCTGAATTGGAGGAAAATATTCCAACCGCACTCGATAATTATATATCTGTAAGTCATTTTAATAAATGAAACCTAATTATAATCAAATTTCTCAAAGTCACTTGTAAAAACAATATCGAAACAAAAATTATGATTGATCATTGTCACTTATAACTAGTGTCACTCATGATAATTTAGAATTACAACCGTGAATCCAAAATAGGCATTTAGTTCCTTTTGTTTTAGCCTTTTAATTTTTTTTTTTTTTACCATTTACGACGTAAATATATAAGAGAAGTTTTATTTTGGTTTGTAGAAAAAAGTATATAAAATCATGATTTTGTTGCTTTCCAATCAGGCAATTAGTCTCTTTTAAAATCAGTCCTGTTTTTGGCTATTCAACTCAATCTCTTAGGACTTGTTTGGTATGAGGGGAGGGGAGAGAAAATTCTTTTGAGTTGGATTTAAAAAATGAGAGGAGTGTGGTTGAAAGTTTTTAATTAATTTTTCTTACTCTTTTATTTACGTCTTATCTTCGTTAAAATTTTATAATTCCACTTTTTCAATTTCTAAAATCTAACCCAAAATTTCTCCCCCTCATTCCCTCATACCAAACAACCGCTTTAGTTGGGTTAATTAACTAATTTATTTCACAGGTACTAAATATCTTTCTCTTTTAAAATGTAAATTGCACCCTATGCAAGAGGATATTATTATTTTTTTGTTGTTGCTGAAGTGTAATTATGCTTTCATGATGAAAAAGTATATGCTACACAAAGTATTTTAATAATATGCATACATCTTGTAGAGATAAGACTGACTCCAAGTGACATTTTTTGTCTTAGTAATAAATTTTTTTTAAAAAAAAAAAAAAATTATATGGGATTGCTTAACAAGCATACAATGTATAGAAAAACTATTTGGATGGTTCAGTTGATGTTGTCTGAGGATGAATGTCATGACATCCCGTAGAGCTTGTAGTTGCAAGTGCAAGATTTCAAGTCTAATTGGTGGAGTAAATATACCCTGATTATCATGCTACGTTGTCCTGTCCTTGATTTCTTGACGCTGAAGATGACATCCCACCAAACAGAGTGGTTGTAGTTCCCCAGAACATGATGGCCTCTTTCATCCAATGGTATTTGTTCGTCAATTATCTGGATATCATGATGTTGTTGATGCAATGATAGGGAAGTAACAATACTTGCTCTAGTTTGTGCCTCCTGATGACTTGTTGAGCAGAAATTCTCGTTCCTGCATGACAAACTTTGTTTCTTGCAAACCATATAAATTCTAGTAATTGAAAAGGTAAGTATGTTATAAAATTTTTAGGATCCTTGTGGTTTGTCAACTATGTCATTATCTACTTTTGAAGGTCCATATTAGGATCAATATCAATTCTAAAACCTACAATACTTCCAAACCAACAAGTTCTGGGAAAAAGGACAATATAAGAATGAATATTTTAAAGTCCCAAGCAATAAGAATGAATGTTAACCCCAATGGTTATAACACAGAACATTGAAAATGACTATAGCAGAGGAAAATAACACGAAGTTAATATTTAACACGAAGTTAATATTTGTTTTCAAAGCATGTCGTCGTTGTTGTTGTTGTCGTTGTCGTCGTCGTTGTCATCGTCGTTGTTGTTGTTTTGTGATAATAATGTTATTATTTGATTTTAGGGTTAAGGGGTAAAAATGTTCATGCACTTTTTCCAAATGTGCACTTGGCACCATATACATTTCTTAGGTGTAAAAATGCCTACGAAAATTATAAAAAGTTGCAACAATGTTAGTTCTGTTTGTTTGAGCTAACGTCTGTTACTTTTTAATGTTATCTCTCACATTGTTTTAAAAATGTCAATCCAATAAGGTGTAAAAATGCCTATGTAGTTTTGTAAAATGTGTATCTTGTACCATATACATTTCTTCAGTGCAAAAATACACACAAACACTATCCACATGTCAATCCCTCATTCTTCCATGTTCTCTTATCTCTTTTAATTCTCTCCTCTTACTCATCCTTCCTCTCTCTCTTTTCCCTCTCTCTCACTCTCTCATCTGAAGCCACTGGATTATTGTTTTGGTTCTTGCTTTGGTTGTCACATGATTATTGTTGAATCAGATTTTCATTATTTAAGCTAAAACTGTAGAGGACCATCTAGCTCACTGTGCTCTAGAATCAAAAAATGATTTGAAAGTGATATCGACTCCTAGTGAGGATTTACAAGCTTTAATGCAAGTTGATTGTAATGATATAGGCATGTAAGGTGGTTATAGCTTGTTACCTGCGAATATAAAAAAAAGAAGTTAACTGGAAGAGACATTATCTGGGTTTCTTACTGTGCTAAAAATATCTTCCTTTTTTCTTCCTTCAATTAGAAAATGGGAAAATGGATCCATTAGTGCTAACAGGCATGTATGGTGGTATCTTCAATATGACATTTTTTCTCTATTTAAAAAAGTTAATGTGTATTTTTGCACCCAAAAATATACAGGGTGCGATATCCACATTTAGAAAAAGTACATATGCATTTTTGCATTTTAATCCTTTAAAATAATTAGTGCAAGGCACAAAAGCAAAAATTAACGGACGTTTCACTTGGTTAATAGAACTGTCATGTATGCCTCATTTAGAGCTGTTCATGAACATTTTTGCACCCAAATAATATATATGGTGCCAAACGCACGTATAGAAAAAATGCAAGGATTTTTTTGTACCTTAACCCTTAATTTTAATATGAGTTGACATTGTACATAGAGAAATATAGCCATTATATCAGTAGTTATGTTTTGGAAATGACATAGAAATATTTTTCATGCCCCATAACCCTAAACACTATAATGCTGTAAAGATCTTTACATCTTGTACAACCATAAAAAGTATATTTCTAGATTTCACATCTAATTAAATTGTAAAAATATGATAATCTACTTGATGAATTTTGAGGGAAAAAAAATTCGTCAGATTCACATTTTATTTGACCCTCAGTTTTTAGTCTGAAGTTAATAATGTAAAAAACCTCCATCTTATAAAAATGGAGGAATTCTCTATTAAGTACATCACAACAAGCAACAAGAAAAGAAGAAAAAATTTACACTACTAACATCCGTACAAACGCTGATATGAACAACATTGTTAATTCCTACCAAGGATGCCTAGAAAAATCATATTTTGAAGTAGAGTTTGTATAAAGACTCCTACAAATATTTCTTACGGAAAATCATTTTCAGGGCCCTTTTAAGACTCGACAATCCCAAAAAGGCCCCAAGATTTTGATAATCCCAAAAAAGGCGGCCTTTTTTGAGATTTTCAGAATCTTGGGTGAGTTGTCAACGGGGCTGATATAGTTGTTAATGGGGTATTGATATAGTTGTCAACGGTGCTAATATAGTTGTTAGCAAAAGTGTTGTTAACGGGGCTGATTTAGTTGTTAAAACCTACCCGTTAACAACTATATCACCCCCGTTGACAACTCACCAAAAATTCTGAAAATCCCAGAAAAGGCTCTGGAATCTTGAGGCCTTTTTGGGATTGTCACCCTAAAAGGGCCCTGAAATGGATTTTCCCTATTTCTTATCCTCTAGGTTGCAAGAACTTTGTCTGGCAAAAAAAAACGTAAGGATCCAGGAAAATTGAAAATGGAGAATGGAGATTAGCAACATATGGACAATGCTTTGGCATTGTCACCACAACGTGACTCTTAATTAGCCAAAAACATTATTTTTCATCTAGTCGATTAATCCTCTAAATTCTTTCTCAATGTTCGCTCACATTTCAATACGTGATACCATTCCTTTTTATGACCCAGGTACATGTTATAAGAAGCATCTTCGTCATAAAAAATGGAGCTGCAGTTTTTACATAAAATTTGACTTTTACGTGCAATTGAGAAAAGCATCCTCTAGTCTACTTTACAGTTTTATCCCAAACAAAAACATAGTGGCTAGCCAAGAGAAGAAGCTGGAAACATCACAGTGTTATCCCAAACAAAAGGCCATTAAGATTGTATTTCAAATTTTGATCCTTTGGAGTAGTCTGTCATAAAAAATGAGGTTTTAAAATCTGAAATAGTATGTCATCAAACAGCTGGTAATAAACATGGATAAGCATTAGATATTAGACTTTGATATATTATCTAATAGAATACAAAATTCAATCAAAACCAAAGTAACACACAATTATAGGTGAGTTCTCTTGTTTGCAGGTACTTTATTGGGTTGAGTGGGAATTAAATGAACCTAGCTAGCTTTGGGTTAAAAGGTTAAAAGCAACATACTCCCCCTCTCTGACACTTAATATAAGACATATTTATCTAATTTAATGAGATTAATAAAGTTACATAAGTAGATGAATATCACATGTATTTTCTAAGATGTCTAGTCATCTTCCTTAATCCTTCTATTCATTTTCCTCCTTAATTATTGTTGAGGGAATATTAATAAGGTAAATTAGAAAAAAAAAGTTGAAAAATATGAAAATTTTATCTTATATTTAAGACCAAGATTAATATGAATCTTATTTATTTAATCTAGTTGTATTAAACACCTATAAAAAGGGACAAAAGCGGCTAAGAAGCTTGCAAGTGATTTTGCCACTTGTAACCCCATTAAATTACCACAGGTTGAAATCCATTCCATCTAATACATCTCTAAAATGAACTTTTTAACTCCGCTATAATTATGTAATTCATATTGTTTAAAAAAAGGATATCTCTATTATGTTTATATATATTTTGGTACCTACAATTTTTAAAATTCTTGTATTTAATTTATGAATATAACATATATATATATATATATATATATATATATATATATATATATATATATATATATATATATATATATATAGACACACCCCTATAACAGATTAAGACAAAAAATGAGTCAGATAAATTGACAATTAAGCTTAGATTTTGATTGAGGTTTGTAAGAAACAAACAGGAAATAAATTTAGGAAATGAAATTCAAGACGGATGAAAAACGTGAAAAACATATTTTCACACCTTTACCGTTATCCTTATTTCAAATATACTTTCTTTCTCTTTTAAAATATAAATTGCAACCTGTGCAAGATGATAGTAAATCACTAAATTGGTTGCAACAAAATGAGATTGACTTTTGTATATGTTTGGTTAACTAAATTTATATCAAGCTTTAGTTTAGCTTTAGATGATAGAAGGCTCTTGAGACGTAGAAGACGCGGAGGCGTTACGTGACAGACGTTTCTCCGTGCTGTTGACACCCTTTGATGATTCTTTTGTGTTATAGTTTCTTTCTTTGTTCTTTGTGGATAATAATTTCAATTTCAGTTGTGTCTCATCCCTCAGCTAGGAACTAACTTTTCTTTGGCTGAGCGACGATAGAACCTTGATTTGTATTTTGAACCCAGATTGCTAGTTTTCATTTAAATAAATTTAGTTTGCTTAATTGTGTTTTCAACTTTGGTCTTGTGCATTAGGTGGTCACTAATAAGCAAGAGCCGTGGCTTTAGCTTATTGAAAAGGAGTTAAAGTTAGACCTCTGTTAAGCAGTGTCTACTAGTAGAGTTTGTGCAAAACTTTATATAAATTGTAGGCTATAGGAATGAGTTTATTTCACATAGTCATTACACCTAGGTTAATTTGATACTCTACGCTTGAAAATCTGCATAAGAATATGAGAGAAGTAGAGTAAAGAGTGTATTTACAGGATTGCGGAAGCTTCTGTATATATTAGTGGTGTGTTAACTGAATAACTTTGGCGTAGGTAGTTTTCTGTAGCATTATGGAAGCTATTACAGTACGTTGTTGTAGCATTGCATTAAAGCAATCTAAGGGGATGAATGCAAGTTAAGGGGAAGTTTGAGCTCAGCCTATTTAATATCTGATTTCTCAACCGTCTTCACCCTCGTGCCATTTTATTACTTCGTTAGCATTAGTAATAGATAACTCAACAAATCATTCCGGTTAACAAGTGATTTTCATTCAATTATTTGCTGCATGAGATCGGTGTTTTACTCCTTGTGGGAACGATACTCTACTCTACCCTTTATTACTTGTTCGATTGGCGCACTTGTCATATGAATTTATAAACCAACCAACACCCTCCACCAACAGCTATGACGATTGACATCTAAATGGTGGGCAAGGATTACAAAAATTTCTAATATGTAGGCATTTGACTAAGAGTGGTCTATGAACGAAGCCAAACTTAGTAAGGTGATAGACTTTGGCGAGCTAATACAACGCTTGAAGGTGATATCGACTCCTGGTGAGGATTTACAAGATTTAATGTTTGCTGATTGTAATGATCTAGATATGTACGATGGTTATAGCTTGTGATTTTTGTGGAGGGCTACAAAATCAAAAGTTAACAGATGTTTGACTTGGTTAATAGAACTAACATTTTTTCCCCATTTAGAGATGTTCATGGGCATTTTTACGTTCAAATAATATAATGTATATGGTGCCACATGTACATATGAGAAAAGGGCATAAATATTTTACACCTTAACCCTTGATTTTAACGTGATCAAGTTGGCATTATAGATAAAGAAATATAGTCATTATATCAGTAGTTATTTTTTGGAAATGACATAGAAATACTTTTCATGCCTCCATAACCCTGTAAAGTTCTTTATGCTACTAACATAGGTACAAAAGCTGATATGAACAATATTGTTAATTCCCACTGTGGACGCATTGAAAAATCATATATTGAAGAAGTAGAGTTTGTATAAAAACTTCTACGAATATTCTTATGAATATTTCTTATCCACCAGGTTACAAGAACCTTGTTTTGTCTGAAAAAAAAGGGTTAAGGAGCAAATTGGCCAACGAATTTTTACCTCAGGAACGCCCAACACAAATAACTTTTAAGTTGACAAAAAATGCCATTTTTTTTTTTAAAATGTAAAGTCAACACAAACGCCGTTAGAAAAAAATAACATCTATTATTTAAGGTGCAAATTGACCAACAGACTTTTATTCAAGGAGTGCCTAGCACAAAAAAGTTTTACTCTAGGAGCGCCCAGTGCGAAAAAGTCCATGTGCAACCTACCCAAAATCTGACTATTGCAAATTCTTATCCGGACATTGCAACAATGTACATTAGGGTTAGAAAGAGTGAAGTAACAAAAAAAAAAAAATCACAAATGTAACGAGTAGATTTCATTTTAAGTAAGGATTGTTAGTTTTCAAACTTGCCCAGAAAATTCATGTACAATCCACTCAAAATCCGATTGTTGCAAATCTTTGTTGAGACCCCCAACTATGTGCATGAGGTTAAAAAGATCAGTGAATGCAACAACAAAAATCACAAATGTAGTGAGTAAATATTTTAGATCTACTTAAAAATTACAATTTGCACTGCACAGATAAGTTTGAAAAATCATAATCCGGGGTTTTCGTGGTGAGTTTTTCTATTGGGTTAAATAGTCCTCTAAAATCTTTCTCATGATTAGTACACATTTCAATAAGTGGATACTCCCTCTGATCTTTATTATAAAACACCATCTAATAAATGTATTTAGTCCTTTTTATAAGGCACTTATTTGTTTCCAAAGAACATTAAATATTTTTTTTCGTTGTATGCCCATAATTAATAAGGTAAGTAGGTGAGAGTAATAATAAATATGATATTAGAGTTTAGTGCAATTAGTAGGGGTAATATTAAAAATTATATAAGTTTTAGGATCAATTTAATGATTTCAACTTTTTTATTCGTTTGTAAGAATTGTTAGTTAGTACCTTATAATAAAAACAAGAAAGAGTAGCATTTTTTATGACTCAGGTACGTACAGTAAAAAATATCTTGACAATTCAGATGTCATGAATAGCTCAGCTCTAACATTTTGTTAAAATAGATTATTTCTTTTGTCTCATCGCAGTTTATGTGCTTCCCTGAGATATCTATGTGCTTCTGATAAAGAAAAGTAGTAATGATTTTTGTGACTGTGACCGAGAAGATGAGCAATAGTCTCGATCTTGTATAGTTTAGGAACCAATCTTTTTTTAAATAAGTATATCCAGACAATCTTTAATGTACAAGTCCCAAGCAAATTTTAAACACTATATGCTGCTGCAACTTTGTTAATTGCTTTCTACTCTTTTTTTTTTGCCGAAAAGGTTAATTTTATTAATATCAAAATCAAGAATTAAAACCACTAATAGCCGAAGCAAACAAAACACTTAAGAAAATACCTACAATGTACAATTTAACACACTGCTTACCAAACAAAACCTATATCAAAACAATTCAAAATGCTACCTCAGTAACATAATACAGTTTATTATCTCATGCTTTCCCCATCTCTTATATCAGTAAAACTAGTACAGTACTCCCTGTGTTGGTTAGGGTCCTAAGCTAAGATATTACTTAAAGCTTTTTACTCTCTTTGAATCTAGCAAAAAAAAAGTAAAGATAAATCTATGGCCACCAATAAACATAGTTCCCATATTTTCTCGCTATTTCCATCCTACTTCAAGTATAGATCTTACCAATTTATATACGTCAATATGATAGATATTATAAGGTATATAAAATATTAACTTATTTTTTAACATCATTATAAAAATCATAAAAATGAAGCAGTATCTTTGTAGAAAATTTAACTTCTACATGTTACTAAAAACACATTTCTAGCCTGCTTATATAACAGCGACCAGTAATTTTGCCACTTGTATTTATTTCTTTTGAAGGATTTTGCCACTTGTAACACCATTAAATTGTCACATGTTGAAATCTATTCCATCCAATATATCCCTAAAAATAATTTTTTAACTCCGTCAATAATTAATTTATGTCATTTATATTGTTAAAAAATGATATCTCTATTATATTCATATATAATGAGGTGTCTAATATATTTTTTTAAACGACAGAACCCACGCATTGCGCAGGTGTAAATGAAACATGATTATTTATGTAAGCGATTTTTTATGAAGCTAAAATTATTTAGGGGAAATTCTAAATAAATACCATTTGAATTTGTAAAATCCCTAGAAGTTTCTCGAATTTGTAAAAAGACTGAGAGGTACTAAAGACCTATGAGGGATATGCAAATTCGGATGAAATTACTTTTTTACCCTTAGTGCCAATAAGGGTTTATTTATTTATTTATTTAAAACTAAGGGTAAAAGGGTAATTTCACCCGAATTTACATATCCCTCGTAGGTCCTTGGTACCTCTCAGTCTTTTTACAAATTTGAGAGACTTTTGAAGTTTTTACAAATTCAAATAGTATTTGTTTGGAATTTTCCCTAATATTTAAAATATGTTCTCAAAAAAATTAAAAAAGTAAAAATTAACAACATGAAAACCAGGACAGAAGTCACGATTGCCATGTACTTGAGATCCCACTCCTGGTCCTGCTTTTGGACATGCTTTAATATATTAAATATTACATAAAAATGTGTTAATATACTGACAGTTAATAGGGAAAAACATTTATATAAACGTATTTGCTTCACGTAAAAATAAGGGAAAATTACACCCAGGTCCCAAGGAAGGAAAAAAATTACAAAAAAATCCCAAGAGAATTTTTGTTGTAAATACATACATTTCGTGTTGTAAATACATACATTTTCTGTTGTAAATGGTTTGTGACTTTTTTTATATTATTTGTACGGAATTTTTTAAATGTTGTAAATACATACTATTTCTGTTGTAAATACATACTTTTTCTGTTGTAAATGGTCAGGTGTTTAAATGTTGTTATAAATATATATTTTTCCTGTTGTAAATGGTTTGAGACTTTTTTCATTCCGTACAAATAATATCAAAAAAGTCCCAAACCATTTACAACAGGAAAAATATATATTTACAACAACATTTAAACACCTGACCATTTACAACAGAAAAAATATGTATTTACAATAGAAAAAGTATGCATTTACAACAACATTTAAAAAATTCCGTACAAATAATATAAAAAAAGTCTCAAACCATTTACAACAGAAAATTTATGTATTTACAACAGGAAATGTATGTATTTACAACAAAAATTCCCTTGGGACTTCTGAGTAATTTTGTGATTTCAAGGGATTTTTTTGTAATTTTTTTCCTTCATTGGGACCTGAATGTAATTTTCTCCCTAAAAAATAAAAATAAGTGAGAGAGGGCCTCATCAAAAACTGTTCAAGCAGGATGTCACATGGTAGCCTCGCAGGGTCATGCTTTCGGCCCTACTTTTATAAATTTTGTAATATTTTCTTAACAAAATTTTGTTATCTAAATAACGTACGTTTTTATCAAAAGAAAATAACAGGATTTGAGTTATATAAACATAATAATAAATTAAAAAATAATTGTTCTGTTATAAGAACACAGATGCCTAACTCTAGGTGGACTAATATATTGATATAGGATCAAATAGTTTTCTCTCAAGTATCCATAGATGAGATACCTAAGAGAATAAGAGATCACTGTGCACAATTATAAAGGCTTTCGCCCAATGGAGTGGGGTGTGTGCACAATGTAGGCAGAATTGTAAATGAGAAAGTGTAGAAGATGTGTACCTTAGGGTTGACCCTCTATTTATAGAGTGTACCTTAGGGTTAGGATTTGGACTGTTGGGCCTCTTGTGCCTCCAAGCCCAAATATTGTGCCATCACCTCTTTGTCATACCGGTTGCCTCTTGTTGGGCCATACCTTGGCTGGGGCTAATATTTGAATCCATAACAGTTGCCCAACAGCCCGGTAGTTCAGGTCTCTGGGCTGCCGGGATGCATTGATTGTTTGATGTGACACATGGATTTGGCCGAGATATATCCAGCTTATCTGGGTTGATTGAGAAGAAATATGATCCTTGTTTGCTTTCGTATCGATTTTTCTTACACAGTCTATATTCCTGCATTTAATAACATGTAAGCAAATCACAATCAACGGAAAATACTTACTGTTTGCGCAATCGTTCAACTTACTCATTTCGAATACTTGTCCGAGTTTAATTTCTTGATTTCCATTCCGGTTTGCATTAATCTCGGTTATCGATAATATGATTTTCTACTAACAACTTGTTGTCCACTCTGTTACCCCCAGCCTAGTAGTTTAGGTCTTTGAGCTGCCGGGATTTGTTGATTTCCCAACCCGGATCAGGTGTTTGTGATTGTTGGGATTCCTTGCGTGCTGACCCGAGATTCTGGGTTTATATACTCTAACACCGAGATTCCAGGTTTATATACTCTAACACCGAGATTCCGGATTCATATACTCTAACTCCGAGATTCCGGGAAACAGCACACGGAGCCCGGATTTTAGCCAAATTCAGCATAGCCAGGTGTGCCTAAAAAATTTACACGGAGCCCGGATTTTAACTAAATTCAGTGTAACCGGGTCCACCTTCAAAACTTTACAAGGAGCTCGGATTTTAACTAGATTCAGTGTAACAAAGTCCGCCTTCAAAAATTTACACGGAGCCCGGATTTTAACTAGATTCAGTGTAACCGGGTCCACCTTCAAAAATTTACACGAAGCCCGGATTTTAACTAGATTCAGTGTAACCGGAGTCCGCCTTCATCCCTTTCGTAGAAACGGACTCCATACGAAACGCGGATTTTAACTGTCAACAATTTAACCGGATTCCGCCCTCTTTCAAGCTTTATTTGCTGACTGGGCCACAGTCAAAAATTTCTTTACGCAAAATATATGTCCAGGACCACCCATAAGCTATATGTCCTGGATGGTTTACCAGAATTTATCACAAAGTAAGAGCAACTCGCCACATGTTTAGGTCCAGTGTCGCAACCAAACTCTTTATCAAGGTCATTGTGACGGTTTGCATCGTTACCCCAAGTGTTGATGCATTATAATCACAAGGGCTTTTCGGCTTTACCGTGTCTCGAAGGGAGCACGTTTTAACCGTTATCCTGGCTTTACTGCGTCCAACAGGAGCACGTTTTAACCTTTATCTCGGCTTTACCGCGTCCAAAAGGAGCACGTTTTAACCTTATTTCAGCTTTACCACATCTCGAAGGAAATACATTTTAACCGTTATCTCCACAGAGTTTGGATTTTAATCAGATTCGGTGTAACCGGGTCCACCTTCCAAACTTTACACGGACCCCGGATTATAACTAGGTTCATTTTAACCGGGGTCCGCCTTCTTTTTCTTTTGTAGGGATAAATTCTGTTAATCTCCAGTCAACTGATTGTTTTGTGAATTGGCTCTTTTGAAGAAATAGCGTCTCCCCAATTGATGCTATTGAGTTTAAAACCAATAAACAAATTCTGCAACGGTGGGGGAGCATAATTCTTTCCAGGTGTCAATTGATTTTCAGATCTAGCAATCACCTTGTTATTAAATGTGCCAGGGGTTAGACGTGAAGGTGTTGAATCAAAAAATTCAATAGAATCTTCATCTTCCCCAGGAACAGAGTTTTCCTCAGCAGTAAGTATAGCAACAACAAGACAAAATTATATGTTAAGGACAGATGAAAGTTTGCTTCATATCCTCTCTTCATTCTATCAATATAATATTCCTATATGGGTCAATCCCTCTAAAGATTTAAGCCATTGTGAACCTTCAAGTTCTTGCACTTGATGACAACTTCTTCAACAATACAATTCCCATTTTTCAAATATTTGTCATAAGACTGATCCATGTGATTGGAGGAGCGGATGGAAGCACTATTAACTGTCGATGGCTTCAATAAGAACTGCTGTTTTGAATTATACAAGAGTAAATACCCTTTTTGGTCCCTGAAAAAACACATTTGACCCTTTTTCGTCCCTGAGTAAAAGAAATGTCATTTTGGTCATTTTTAGGGACTAAAAAGGACCTTTTTGGGAATTTCTGAGGGATTAAAATGTGTAAAAAAGATGATCAAAAGGACTAAAAGAGACCTTATTTTTCCATTTTAGGGACTAAAAGTGACTTATTTTTTTTCAGTGACCAAAAAAGGCATCCGTGTTTTTTCCAGGGACCAAAAAGGGTATTTACTCATTATACAATTTAGATGCACCAATGCTACTATTCATGCAAAAAACATCAGTATGGTAGCCACTTGTTTCAGCTGGCTCCTGTTTCGTAGAGCCGAATCAAATAATATCCTCAATGATCACTTACTGAAGAAGAGTGCCAATATGGTAGAAGCAGATAATGAAGAGGACCTCGTTGATGTTCTTCTTAGGATTCAGAAAGAGAATGACCTTGAGGTCCCCTTAATTCTCGCCAACATCAAAGCTATTCTCTTGATAACTGTAAGGAGGTTCATTGCATTGAAGACTGCAAAGTAGATGAAACCGCAAATTTGCTATTTTCTGCTTCTGAAGATATTGAAGGAAAATCACCCATGAGACTTATCAAGAAGGGTGACGCCAAATCATCAAAAGAGGATGATGAATTAATTCACGAAATTATAGATAATAACCAAGATGCTCTTCAGCCAAAAATTGAGGACCTTCAAAGAACCATTGACCGTCCTGATAGCTTTTCAGAGAAACTCAACAAGTGGATCAGGAAATTAAAACACATTCTCAGTCTGTAAGGCATCAGCGCCAATTATATTACTTACTCAGTTCAAGAGGCCAGAAGACGAAACAATTACATCACCAATTAACGTAGAGAAAGACAATTCTACAAGTTCACCATACTTTCATGACAAGCTTTCTGAAAGGAAATTTCAAGCCAAAGGAAAATCATCCAAAGAGCATTTTTCTAGCTCACTACATGGATCCTTTACATGAAGTGGAATCTGTTGAAATTTGCTTAAATAGCTTTAATCGTTGTTTTAGTGTCATTGAATCCCCATTAAGAGCCAAATGATACAGCAACATCTGAGCAGATTTTTCAAGAAAACTGCAATCAACCAAGACAAAGAAGTTGCTTGACAGATAATGGAAAGAATTCTCGATAATCTGCCTCAAATATGTCTTTAGGCACAAAGCTCTTCCACTGATTGAATTCTTCAACAAGAATTCTTGGATTATAGTGCATAACAGAGACCTTCTTATAAGAAGCAATGCCATTGGAAAGAGTAACAAGCCTCTCCAGCATACTTGTATCCACTAAATAAAACTCCGTGCCGGAATCCATTTCGTATGAAGGCAGCATGTACAAACTACTATTGTATTTAACAGAAACCAGCTTGTTCAAAGCACCACGAGTAAATCTCATAAGGTTGTAAATAGTTTCCGTAAAAATAAACTGCTAAAACTAACCTCTTTAGAATCAGGACTAGGCGGCGCACAATCAAAAAATTCCAAGCAACTTCATCTCCATCTGCTATCTCTGCGAAAACCAAGTCTGCAGAGTATATATCCCCGAAAACCAAGCAGAGATGTTTGGACGCAAATTTCATTGAGTATTCCCAGCCTCACGGCTTGGGCATGAAGTGACGAAATAACCAAGCCATCTTCAAGGAATTATTTGTAGTAAGCTCGTGAAAGGGATCCTATTTCTTGGCGGCTTGCAGCATCATCACTTAGCATAAGTATTCGATCAGGAACAAGTTAAAATCCGGGAAAATGAGAAACTGAGAAAGGTACAGTCATCTCAGCTCTGTTAAAATCCACTTAGCATGGTCACCTCTGGGAAACTGAGAAAGGTTCAGTTATCTCGGAATTGCGATGGTGGTTAGCGTTGTCGCCTAGCGGGAGAGCAAGTTTGGCATCTCGGAATTAGAATCTCGCCTCTTCCCAAAATAGTCGGCATTCCCATCTCGGAATGTACATCTCGCCGCGACGCAGACCCGAAAAATCTTCTGAGTCATCCCGGCGTTCTCACCTCGGCATCAACCCAGTTTGATTCACCGTATTAGAGATGAGAGGCCGAGATAAGAAACCTTGCCCCAGCAGCTCACCATTCCCATTGCCCCCAAACCAGGTGATTCTCGAATTCAGGTTATCAATGGTAAATGCGTTTAAGGCCAAATATTCGCCGTTGGTCACCGCACTGTCAATTTGACTTGAACCTGATTTAGATCGATAGGGACCGGTGTCACCTTCTTCATGGGGGGCAACTATCGTTGAGAATTTCGAAAGAGAGCTTTCTGTCAAAACTCAGTAATCGTCCATGCCAAATCGAAAAACACGACGAGAGTGAGACTGCCAGCAGATCGCACCACCATGACAAATTACTTGGCATAAATGTTTAGCTAACAAAGCATTATTGAAGGCCTCCAATTGAATAATTTGAAAACCACCATTAACACGAGGCAGACATAACTCTTCTCAGTGTAGAAGATGAGCTTTTTATGAAGTATTAGATCATCCCCAGAAAAAATTAGCCATTTTCATCACAGTGGCATGACATAATTGGCCAGAAAATTTTGTACATGAAAATGGATATACCAGTAGAGATAACGATGAGTGATTTATTAACACCAGTCTTCCTGTTTGAGATAGAAGATTGCATTTCCACCCAACAAGTCTTTTGTCAAGTTTCTCAAAAACTTCATGATACTTGGATCATCAATATACATACCTAGATACTTTCCCAAGCGTGACAAGGTTCATTTTATCTTATCAGAAAGAGAGGTGCTACACAATAAAGTTGATTTCTGATTATTAATATGTTGCCCCAAGATTAAAGAATATCTTCTAAGCAACGCTTTAAGTATACATCAATCTTCCTCCGTTGCACGACAGAGAAGAAGAGTATCATCAGCATATATTAGCAAGATGATAGTAAAGTGATTGTAATAAAATGAGAATGACTAAAATATTCATTTGCTTTTTTAAATTTTTATTTGGTTTCATTTTATTCTCCTAAATTTATAAAGCATATTTTTAGTCCTTAATTTTAACAGCGCTAATCTAATCTTATTAGTGAAGAATGCAAACTCTGCCAATAAATGCTGAAAAATCATGGTTAAATTTTAAATCTTTAATCCTTTAATATAATATTATCTAAAATATAAAAACATAATAGGAAATATAATATAATATTTTTATATTTTATATTAAAATATTAAAATTTAATTATACTTTGTGGACATTTAATTGCATAAGTCCCAAGCAATAAGAATGAATGTTGACCCCACTGGTTATAACAGAGAACGTTGAAAACGACTATAACAGAGAACATTAAAAATAACACGAAGTTAATATATTTGTTTTCAACGCATAACGTTATTATTTTTTTGTTTAATTTGTTTGTGTCTGATAATAACGTTATTATTTTATTTTAGGGTTGGGCCATGCACTTTTTCCAAATATGCACCCGGCACCATACATATTTCTTAGGTGAAAAAAATGCCTAAGGAAATTACAAAAAGTTGCAAAAATGCCAGTCCCTTTCGTTTGAGTTAACGTCGATTACTTTTTAGTAGTGGGCCCCACATTGTTTTACAAATGTCAATTTAGTAAGGTTCAAAAATCACCGTGTACTTTTACCAAATGTGCATCTTGCATTATATACATTTTTTCGGTAAAAAAATATACACTAACACTTATCCACATGTCAATCCCTCATTCTTCCATGTTCACTCATCTCTCTGACAATTATATTTCTTCTTACTCACTCTTGCTCTCTTTCTTTGCCCTCTCTCACTTGACGTTACCGGATTATTGTTTTGGTTCTTGCTTTGGTTGCCGCAGGATTATTATTGAATTGGATTTTCATTATTTAAGCCAACAATGTAGCAGACCATCTAGCTCACCAGGTTCTAGAATCAAAATAAAGTTTGAAGGTGATATCGACTCCTGATGAGGATTTACAAGCTTTAATGCAAGTTGATTGTAATGATCTAGGCATGGACAGTGGTAATAGCTTTAGTGGTAATAGCTTTGTTGCCTTTGAACTTTTTTTTTTTTAAAAAAAAAAAGGAAGTTAACCGGAAGTGACGTTATAGGGGTTTCTTATACTGCTAAAAATATCTTCCTTGTTTCTTTCTTCAGTTAGCGAGTGGGAAAATGCATCCATTAGTCTTAACAGGCATGTATGGTGGTACCTTCAATATGACATTTTTGCTCTATTTAAAAAAGCTGATGTGCATTTTTGCACCCAAAAAATATATATAGTGTAATATGCACATTTGTAAAAAATATATGGATATTTTTGCACCTTACCGTTTAAAAATAATTAGTACAAGTCCACAAAACCAAAAGTTAATAGACGTTTGACTTAGTTAACAGAGCTAACATTTTTATCCCATTTTTTAGAGATGTTCATTGGCTTTTTTGCATACAAGTAATATATACGGTGACATAGGCATATGGAAAAAGTGCATAGATATTTTTACACCTTAACTCTATTTTAATGAGTTGACATTGTACATAAAGAAATATAACCATTATATCAGTAGTTATGTTTTGAAAATGACATAGAAATACTTTTCATGCCTCCATAACCCTAAGCACTATAATGCTGTAAAGATCTTTATGCTACTAACATACGTACAAACGATGATATGAACAATATGGTTAATTCCTATTGTGGACACAAAAATCATATTGAAGAAATAGAGTTTGTATAGGGACTTCTAGGAATATTTCTTATCCTCTAGGTTGCAATAACATTGTCTGTACAAAAAAAAAACGTAAGTATACAATAAAGTTGGAAATGGAGAATGGAGAATATGTTATTATATGTCACCATAAAGTCTTCCTCTTGTTTTTTTATGTTCAATTTTTGAAGAAGAGAATTGTAAATTGGAATGACTTTGTATACGAGTTTATGTATAGTTATCACGTATTTATTTATAGAGTGGCCATGTTAACAGGGGAACCAAGTTCACTGTTCATGGCATGATTAGCACCATTATAAGCTAATCAATAAAAAGAGATCTAAACAGTTCAAATGAAATATTATGTTTTAAAAAAATCATACCCTCTATTAGCATATGGACAATGCCAAAGCATTAAAACGGGACCTTTGATGAGCCAAAAACATTATTTTTCATGTGGTCGAAAATTAATTCTCTAGACCCTCTGAATTTCCCCCTCACATTTCAATATGTAGATACCATTCCTTTTTATCACTCAGATACATGTTATAAGAAGTATCCACTACTATAAAAAAGGGTTACTACTTCCCTAAAAAACGTCCCTATTTTTACCTTCGTTTGATGTACGTAGTTGTTTCTGGCGGAAACTGTACTTTCTGACGGAAAACAGCGGTTTGTCCGACAGCGGCACGTTGGACAGCGTAACGGCAACAAATTAGGATTTCTGACGTCCTATAAGAGTAATATCACTTTCATTAGTGATTTGGCACTATAATCGGCATTTTAGGTAAAAATTACCATTTTGCCCTTCTACCCCTAATCGGCGGAATTTCGCAAAGATTTCGTTACTCGACAAATTTTCTTCCCGAAATTTTGCGAAACTTCGACGCAACTATGATTTTCGAAAATAATGACTAAAATAGCCCTCCCATATGATACCCAATCATACTTGAAATTTAAAGGCTATTCTAACAAATTCTACCCTTACTTTTAAAAGAACTGCGAAAGCTTCAACTTTTCAAATGACTCGATCCCTACTATGTTTACACCTCTGCATATTTTTCAACGCAAACAAGGCTCTAAAACATTTGTAGGAATCTTGTCACCTACTTCCTAAATCTAACTAACAATTCTACTAACTACTAAACTAAAAACTAAAGACTAAAAACTAAAGCCCGAAAGACTTACCCGTTGAAGATTTCGAGAACTTCCCCGAGCTTCTCTCTCTTCTTTCTCCCTCTAGGCTCAGCCAAACAAGGGAAAATGGGATGAGAAAATGAAGAGAGGTCATGCCTTTTTATAGGCAAAAGTTGTGCCACTTTGGGTAATTTTCACATTTTCAAAACTTGTACTTTTGTTGCCTAAAGTGTAATTCTCCCTTTTGTATTTTTGGCCCCCCTTTTTATTTTCAGCAGCCCTTGGTCGACATACAAGGGCTGATGTGTCAGCCCTTGGTTGGCCAAGAAAAGGTGACTTAGCTCACTTTATGCCCTAGTCCAACCGTTTTCCCCGATCGGTACCCGATTCGCGTGATTTCGGAGAATTCACAAAATTCTGGATTTACAACTCTGAAGACATGTTCTCACTTAGTAGAAATGTCCAAGTTAACCTAAATTTTGATTCCATATAGGCCTCCAGTATTCCAGTTGAAGTTTTCTCGAAAAACGTGTCCGAACGCGTCCGGTAAATGTTGAGTTAGAATTTATTTTCCTATTTCAAAAATATGCCTATATGCATTTTTCCCTATTTTGTTTTATTAGGAAAAAGCACAAACGGCCTCGGAATTAACTTCCTAAGAGGTCACTTAAAGGTAAAAACTCACTGATCAATATTTTACCTTGACCTTGGGATTCCTATTCCTAGATCTCTAGATAGGATCCGTTTCCTAATTTTAAAGTTACTATTCACATTTTTTACTTTAATTAATTATATTAATATTTTAATATCAACTTGCATTGTACATATATATATATATATATATATATATATATATTCATTTTTCATTCTTTTTTTTTTCTTTTTCTCTTGGGAAAATCGGCTGGCCCTATTTATTTTTTAATAGATATTTATTTTTATTTATTTAATTATTTAATGATTTATTTATTTAACTTTTTCCAAAAATTCCACAAAATTCTCTAATTGGTCCATTCTTGTATTTAGGCCTAAAAATACCTAAACTCAACCATTTTTCATAAAATTTCCAATTAATTAGTAAATACATTTTTACTAATTTTAAGCCAATTATCACTAATTTTTGAGCTTTACACAATTATTTCTTAATTTCCTTTGCTTATACTTAAGTAATTAGCCCAATATTACTTAATTATTCTATTATCACTTTTTGGTAATTTTCTTAATTAAGACACTCCTTTATCTTCAAACTTTTGCCTTAACACTAGAATTTCCATGCCCATTGCATTAATCCATAATTGCAAGGGTATTTTGGTCTTTTATTACTTTTTGAACATTCTTGTACAATTTCTCAAAGTTCATAATTTATTAAATTACAATAATTAGAGGTAATATACTCTCCTAATTTACTTGGTCACTTTTCTAACTTTTGGTATTTTTCCATAATTTCCTAAGTTATTTATGTCCCTTAGGGGCATTTTGGTCATTTTGGCACTTTGGCCATTAATTTCCCTGATTTCCTACAGAAATTCTACTTAGAAAATAGACTATAATTATACAAGACCGGAGATTGAAATTTCACTTATCAGAAATATCCAATTTTTATTTATAATATTCCAGATAAATATCCGGGTATTACACGTCCCTATTTTTAAAAAGGAAGTTAAAAGTAAACGTAGTGGCATTCTTATAATTATATAATTGAATTCTAAGAATTTGGCGTCCTAAAATAATATTCAGGACGCTTTTAATTAGATAAGGCGTCCTAAAATAATTTAAGAACGCCAAATATTAAATTTTAGCGCCAAAAATTACCGCCATTGCGCGCTTTTTTCGCGAAATTTTTTTGGCGCTTATGGAATTTTTTTTAGGCGTCCTGAAGATAGGATCAGGACGCCTAAATTATCTTATTAGCGTCCTGATTTTGTATCAGGACGCCTAAAAAAAATTATTGGCGTCCTGAAACATATTCAGGACGCCTTTATTAAATTTTAGGTGTCCTGATATAACTTAAGGACGCCTTTATTTGTTTTAAGGCGTCCTGATTTTATACCAGGACTCCTTAATTTGTTTTTGGGCGTTCTGATTCATGTTTCAGGACGCCTTAATTCGAATATATACAATTAATCCGCACACTCTGATCTATTATTTCCTCTGCACTTCCATTTTAGTCGAAATCTCACTCACGACGAAAGCCCTAATCGCTATCAGCCACTCTCCCCTAATCGCGATTGTCATCCCTTGACAGTCCGTCGGTCTCATCTCCGTCTTCCCTCTTCGCGGCGGCGTCCGTCGTCGGCTCTCGTTCGTTGTCTCGTCCATTTGTCCGTCGCCGATTTCCTCTCCTTCTTCCCTCTTCGCTTCCCTCTCGCTGCGGCTCTAACGGTACGCAATCAAAACCTTAATTAATGCTTTTGCTTAGCTTATGTTGCCATTCTTCGAGGCTTTTATCAATGGTTTGCTGTCTACACTTGGTTTCGTATTATATTGATGCTGGTTTTTGTAGCTAGACTTGGTATTGCTGTTGGTTTTCGAGTTTACATCTGTAGGGGCTCTTGAAGTTATATATAAGGAAGTGCAAAAACTCATGACTTAGTTACCTTAACCTTCAACTTCTTTGCTTTGTTTTTGCCTTCTTTATTGCTTGATGCTTCATTCTTGTTCATTCTTTAATTTTCTTGTGTATGTGCCGACCTTGGGCGTAAACCGAGGAGCATTTGGTCTTAAATATTAGTTAGATTTAATGTGCATTGAAGTAGCTGATAATTTCGAAATTTCCTTAGTTAGTAATTAAGTTTTGTTGAATTATGTTGAAATGGTTTGTTGTTGAAATTTTGGGATGTCTTACTGTTAAGGGGAAATGCTGCCGAATTTTTTTTTACAAGATTGAGAATATGAATCATGTCATTCTTGAAGTTGACTGTTGTTGGAAATGTCTTAGGTGATAATAAAATGGGTCATAGTTGGATGAATGCTTTGAGAACTAGTGAAGAATATGAGAATGGGGTGGAAGAGTTTATTGAATTTGCTAGAAGGAATGTGGCTACAAAAATGGGATGTACTATTGTCCATGTGTTAATTGTTTAAATGGGATTCGAAGGGATATTCCTGATATAAGGGATCACCTAATTTGTGATGGAATAAACCTTCGATACACAACGTGGATATGGCATGGTGAGGAAGTAAGTACCAGTATGATAGCGTCCGGAGTGATACAGAGACACCTTTGTTCCTTGGGTGTACTAAGTATACACGGTTGACTGGGACCTTACAATTGGTCAACTTAAAGGCAACTTGTGGGTGGACCGATAGCAGTTTCACGTCGCTGCTTGAATTGTTGTGTGATATGTTGCCAGATGATAATGTACTTCCAAATCGTATGTATGAAGCGAAGAAAATCTTGTCTACCATGGGCATGGAGTATGAAAAGATACACAGCTGCCCTAATGACTGCATATTGTACAGAAATGAGTATGAAGGCCTTAGTAATTGTCCGAAGTGTAAAACTTCAAGATACAAAGTGAAGAAAAAAGGTGGTGGTCCTGGAGATAAGACAACAAAAAGGCAACCTTTGAAGGCATTGTGGTATCTTCCAATAATACCGCGTTTTAAGCGTCTCTGTTTACTAGTGAGGCAACGGCGAAGAAGTTGAGATGGCATTCTGATGAGAGAGTATCTGATGGAAAATATCTTCGGCGCCCGGCTGACTCTCTACAATGGAAGAAAATAGACGAAATGTTCCCTCAATTTGGCAGTGAGCCAAGAAACCTTCGGCTGGGACTTTGTACAGATGGCTTCAATCCGTATCGAACTCTTAGTAGCACCCACAGTGCATGGCCGGTTCTCCTTGTAATATACAACTTACCTCCCTGACTATGTATGAAACGCAAGTTCGTGATGCTTCCTATGATGATTTCTAGACCAAAACAGCCCGGGAACAATATCGATGTGTACTTGGCGCCTTTGATTGAGGATTTGAAGAAGTTGTGGGAGGAAGGCGTAGATGTGTTTGATGCATATAAGAAGGAGTCCTTCAAGTTGCGTGCAATGATATTTACCACGATAAACGACTTTCCCGCATACGGAAATTTGTCGTGGTACAAAGTGAAGGGGCATAAAGCATGTCCAATATGTGAAGCATACACGGACTTCCATCAACTAAAGCACGGGAAAAACGGTCTACCTTGGTCACGGGAGGTTTCTTCATCGGTTCCACCCGTATCGTAAGTTAAGAAAGCGTTTTAACGGCCAACCGGATCATAGAACGGCTCCAAAGGCATTGACCGGAGAGGAAGTTTATAGCCGGGTGAAGCATATCAATGTCATATTGGGTAAGAAGCAAAGGATTGTGGGTCGGAAGAATATATGGAAGAAGAGGTCAATTTTCTTTGATCTTCCATATTGGCGTAGTCTTGATGTGAGACACGCCTCGATGTGATGCATGTGGAGAAAAATGTTTGCGATAGCCTTGTCAAGACTTTTGCACATACCAGGGAAGACTAAGGATGAAATTAATGCGAGACTAGACCTGGTTGATATGGGAATAAGAGAACAGTTACATCCACAAGTTATGGATGATGGTAAGAGGGCACACATGGAGCCAGCAGCTCATACACTATCAAAAGCGGAGAAAAAAAGTTTGTGTGGGTGTCTATATGACATTAAGGTTCCACAAGGATATTCTTCTAATTTGAGAAGGTTTGTTTCTATGGACGATTTGAAGTTAGTGGGAATGAAGTCCCATGATTATCATGTGTTAATGCAACAACTATTACCAGTAGCAATTAGAGGCATTATGAAAGATGAAGTGCGAACCACTATAACAAGATTGAGTATTTTCTTTAATGCTATCTGTAACAAAGTCATTGATATTGAAAAGCAAAATGAGAGTTCTATTATTTTGTCCCAACTAGAAATGCATATTCCTCCTGCATTTTTTGATATAATGGTGCATTTGATAGTGCACTTGGTAAGGGAGGTAAGGCTGTGTGGTCCAGTTTACCTAAGGTGGATGTACCCTTTCGAGCGATACATGAAGATCTTAAAAGGATATTCTAAAAATCCTGATCGATCGGAAGCCTCAATAGTTGAGAGATATGTAGTTGAAGAGGCTATGGACTTCTGCAAGGATTATCTATCAGGGGCGACGATACAATCTCAAAGATGACGAGGGGATAAGCGAGGGAACTCGAGGAGTCGATCAAGAATATGCCTCGTGAAGAGGTGTTGCAAGCACACTTGTACATCCTGAATAATATGGAAGTGGTTCAACCATACATTGATGAACACAGGAAGAGTTTGAAGAATATGAATCCAAGGAAGAACGACATGCAGATAGCTAATGAGCAAAAGAAGACATTCATAAAGTGGTTCCAGCAGAAGGTATTGCACGAGACCGGTGTGTCGGATACAATTGAGTGGTTAGCCTGGGGGCCTTCTTTTCAGGTCATCACATGGAGTGGTTATGATATAAACGGATATTCTTTCTACACAAAAGACCAAGATGACAGAAGTTCTGTGCAAAATAGTGGGGTGATGGTTGAAGCTGAATCCATGCACTTTTCGAGTTCGAAAGACAAAAACCCGGTTTTAGCATCAATGGCTTATTATGGAGTTATTGAAGAAATATGGGAGATGAGCTACAACAAGTTCAAAGTTGCTTTATTCAAATGTAAGTGGGTTAGCAATAATGCTGTTGTCATAGATCCTAAATTTGGATTTGTCTCGCTTGACCTTCAACGACTTGGTCATAGAGATGAGCCATTCATTCTAGCAAGTCGGCGAAGCAAGTGTTTTATGTTACGCACCTGGCGATAAAAATTGTCTATTGTGCTTCAAAGTAAAAAACAGAAGTATGGTGAAGAATGCCTGAACCTTGATGATACACTCACTTTCTCAACAAATCCACCTATAACACGTGAAGTAGAATTGATAGATGATGAAGAATATGATGCAAGAAAGGATCATTGTGAAGGTGTAACATCCCAACTTTTCAAAAGCAGTATAATTTTTTTTTCATCAGAGTAGAGCATCGGAGCGATTGAGTAACTGATATGCATATAAAAAGTGCCATACATCAGTCCTCGGTCCTCCCGATCCGGATGCTATGTTAAGAGCTGAGATCCAGCGCATCGGATCTCAGGTAACGGTTAACCTCATGTTTATGTATACACATACAAACCACGACATCCACAATATCCTCAAGACATACAATCACTCTATCACAACCCATGCATATGTATTGCCCCAAAGAATGCGTACATATTGCCCCAAAGATACGCAGACATTGCCCCCAAATACGACGACATATCCTCTAACCACTATATGCATTTCAACAGTATAACATCTATACAACACACATACCACATATATGCATACCATAAATATCAGAGTTAGTGTTACAGTACGCGAACGTACCTTCGTTGACGGTCGTCGGTATTTCTAGCGAAAATACGGTACGACAGTAGGTCAGAACCTTATCAGAGATATCCTATCAATATAACAACGTACTTGTTAAGGATCTATCATTACGACGGACATTTTTAGTCAAAATGACCATTTTACCCCTGACCCCCTAATCGGCGGAATTTCGCCAGCACTTCGTTACTTTGACCCTAATCTTCCAAAATTTCAACATAACTCTTACTCCAACATCATTTTCGAAATATAAATCATATTAATTAATGATTTACATCATAACAGGCATTTTAGGTAAAAATTACCATTTTGCCCCTACCCTTACTAGTCGGCGGAATTTCGCCAGAGCTTCGCTATTTTAACTCTAATCTTCCAAAAATTTTGCCATAACTCCGACCCCATCATGATTTTCGAAATAATGACTAAAATACCCCTATCATATGATATCTAATCATACACGGAAGATTAAAGACTAATATAGCATTTCTACTCTAACTACCGAAAGAACTACGGAAGCTTAAGACTAAGTACCGAAGAACTTACTCAGAGCTTTGCTCAGATTCCCCTGCTCCTCCTTCTCTCTAACTTCTCTCTAGATTCGGCCAAGGCTCTCAAGAAATGGTGTGAGGAATTCTAAGGAGCAAGGGGGTATTTATAAGGGTTGGAGGGTTACTATTCACACTTTACCATATCGAACCACAATCGTCGGATCTTGCTTCATTTGAAAGTATTCTTTTTGGCCCTTAGATTGCCTTGGTCGACATAAGGGGCTTATGTGGCAGCCATGTGATGTCATCTGGATGATGTCACAGGTTGCTTTATGCCCTGGTCCGACAGAAATTCTCCGATCGGTGTCCGATTCGCGTAATCGCGTAAAATCTTAGAAATTCGGAATTACAAATTTGAAGACATTTTCTCACTCACTAAAAATGTCTGGTCTAAACAACTTTTTGATTCCATACAGGGTTCCAACGGTCCTGCGGAAGTTTTACGAAAAAACGTGCCGGTTACGGAATCAATTTCCGGAATTGTCAACCTCTGGAAAAAAATCCACTGATTCCAAACATGTCCAGAAAATCATAAAATCATCTCCAAATGTTGAGTTATAATTTATTTTGTTCAAATCCTAATTTTATGACTATCTGCCTACTTCTCAGATTTCCCCTATTTCGTCTTATTACTAACTTCTTCTACCGATCTCGGAAACGACTCCGGGAATTGCTCAATTCGAGATAAAAATCCACTCATCCTTATTATATTCTAACTTTAGAAATCATGTTCCTGGTTCTCTAGATAGGATCCAATTCCTATCGGTGTTTATTTACTTTTTTACATTTTACTTTAAATTAATATTTAATCAAGTGTTTTATTTCTACACTCCACCTTCATTTTCTTTTTATTTTTTCCTTCTTTTTCTCCCAAAGATGTCGGCCCTCACATACAAAATATATATGTATTTTTATTTCATTTTTTAATTAATTATTTAATTATTATTTTAATTATTTTTACATAATTTTTCATAACTTTTTCCTATTGGTTTATACTTGTATTTAGGCTCAAAAATACTTAATCTCATTTATTTTTCTCAATATTTTCCAATTAATTAGAAAATATATTTATGCTAATTTTTAGCTATTAACCACTAATTATGGAGTTTTACATAATTATCCTTGAATTTTCCTTTGTTTATGCTTAAGTAATTAGCCAATAATTACTTAATTAATTTCTTATCAACTGTGGATAATTTTCTTAATTAAAATAACTCTTTATCTTCAAAATTTTGCATTAAAATTAGCATTTCATGACTCTTGCATTATTTTAGAACTTACGGGGGCATTTTGGTCCTTTCAATACTTTTTGAATATCCTTCTTTAATTTTTCCAAGTTTATAATTTAATAAATTACCAAAATTAGAGGCAATATACTCTCTTACTTTTAATAATTATTTTACTACCTTTCAGGATTTTTCACACTCTCCTAAGTTACCTATGTCCTATAAGGGCATTTTCGTCATTTTGGCACTTTTAGCATTTAAATTCTCTAACTTCCTAAATAACTCAACTTAGAAAGATAGCCTAAATTCACAAAAGAATTGAGGTAATAAGTTCACCTATTCCCAATAGATATTATTTACTAAACTATGATGCTTATCATAGGTCAGATTTTAGGGTATTACAGAAGGAATATGGGAAACCATATGAAGATTGCACACTTATGTACGTGATCGCTCCATGATTCTCAAATGCATTTGATATTTTTGTAGATTGCACGCTTGAGTTTATGGCCTGTTTTCCAATTTACGCTTTTTGATAGTGTTGCTCCGTTCTTGGATGAAGAAGTTGATACTTGTTCGAGACGTGTTTTGGCTAGACATCTTTATGTGAATTTGACATTGTTGTTGGTTGGTACCCAGTAGTGCACTTGTTCAAATGTTTAATGCGAATTTGACATTGTGTTCATCCTTATGTATTTCATTTTGACATTATATTGTTGTTGATATGGTCATCATGAATTTCATGTATTTCAAATGTTACTGTGCACTAGTTTTTATGTTTCACGGTTAAATCAGCTTGATATATGTTAATGAAGGAAGGTTATTTTTAAACTGTGGCTACCTAGTGGATTGTAAATATTGTATTCTTGTTTTGCAGGCAATTTGAGAATTTATATAAATAAAACGTATCATTTTAAAAATAAAAACTCAAATAAAACGTCCGGAAAGTAAACAAATGACACCTCATAGTGAACAAAAACAAACTAAACAAGACGTCCTGAAAATAATTCAGGTCACCTAATATTATGCGTCTTGAAATTAATTCAGGACGCCAAACTTAAAAATATACGACTACCCAGCCCGAGACGTCCTTGTGAAAAAGGACGTTAATTGAGTCTTATTTAGGTCGTTTTTTCCTTTTTTTTTTTTTTGTAGTAGTGATCTTACTCATAAAAAAAGGGAGCTGCATCTTTACATAAAATTTGACTTCTACATGAAACTAAAAAAAGCATCCTCTAGGCTACTTATATAATATAGGTGCAGGTGATTTTGCCACTTGTAACCCATTAAATTACCATATGTTGAAATCCATTCCATCTATAAAATGAATTTGTTTAACTCCACTAATAAATAATTATGTGATTGATATTGTTTAAAAATGATATCTCTATTATGTTTATATATATTTTGGTGCCTATATTTTTTAAAAATTCTTGTATTTAATTTATGAATATAATGAAATATGTAGTACGTACGTACATTACATACATATATATAGACATACATACATTCCATCTAATACATCTCTAAAATGAATTTTTTAACTCCGGCAAGAAATAATTATGTAATTCAAATTGTTAAAAAATGATATTTCTATTATGTTTATATATATTTTAGGTGCCTACAATTTTTTAAAATTCTTGTATTTAATTTATGTGTGTGTGTATATATATGGCTAATTTCTGAATTTGCCCCTTATTAAATAACTATTTACCAAAATGCCCCTGTTAGAAACCTATTTCCCAAAATGCCACTGTCAGAAACCTATTTCCCAATCTACCCCTGTTTAGTCGACTAAAACATTTGGTTTAGTCGACTAAATGGAGGGCAAAATTTTTTTCCAAGCCCCCGACATTTAGTCGACTAAACCAAATTTTTTAGTCGACTAAACCCATTTAGTCGACTAAAAAACTCATTTAGTCGACTAAATCATTAAAAAAACTTAAAACTTCTAAGGCCGTAACTTTGGGCTCGGGAGTCCGAATCAAGCGATTCTTTTTTGATTCCACATAACTTTTTGAGATCTATGCACTGATATAAAAATTATCTTCAAATTTAATGAAGAGAAAGGAGGAAAAACAAGTGATTCTTTATTGCGCAGAAATGCCAACAATTCATTAAATATAATCAAGTGATTTTTAATTTTATATATATATATATATATATATATATATATATATATATATATATATATATATATATATATATATATATATATATAGTTTACTTTTATTTGATGTTTTCTTTTTTATTAGATCATATAATATCTCCGGTACAATAAAGATAAGATATGTGTGTGTATACACAATTGATCGCGAGAGAGGGGCGGTGCCACAAGGAAAAGGAGATAAAGTGGGAAATGATTTCCAATCCTAGGGTTTTGTCAGGATAGAGGAAATTAATTATATTTAATTGAGAGATATTTATTGTAAAATTAATTAATCATTATTTCTAATATTATTATCTAATAATAATTAATTGATCTTATTTTAGATTTTAATATCTTTATTTTTCTACCATGTATTTGGTAAACTTTGAATTTCAACGTAACAATTAATACTGGATTTTTAAAATACAATATATTCAAAATTGAGATTTTCTCTCCATTAATAATATGGATTTTAAAAGAAAAGAGAAATAGGAAAAATATCGACACTAAATTTGAGGGGCTTGATTTTAGGGGGAATAACAGTGTTTGGAAGTTATGCATAAGATCATATGTTGTGATAGCACGGTAGTCAATCTAGCTAAAATCTAGGATCATAGCTAAAATCTAGGATCATAGCTAATATCTAGGATCACTAATATCACTATCCAACAGACTCGGTAAAACAAATTAAAATGCTAACAATACTAACAATTCATTAAATATAGCAAATTGGGAAAAAAGCCCATGATATATATTTAATGAATTGTTAGTATTGTTGAAGTTAATAATCCCAACTTTTTCTCTACATGGTTCATGTCGCTGATTTCCGACATTCCACAATAAGAAGGATTAAGTTATTTATTTTTTAATTGTTTATTGTGTTGAGTGTGCTGATTTTTATTATATTATTGTAAACATGTGGTTAGCTATTTTTTAGGAAGTAGTTGAGTCATTTTAATTTTTTTTACTGAGTCTGTTGGTTAGTGATATTAGTGATTATATTTAATGAATATAAAACATCAAATAAAAGAAAACTATATATATATATATATATATATATATATATATATATATATATATATAATTAAAAAATCACTTGATTATATTTAATGAATTGTTGGTATTTCTTGCGTAATAAAGAATCACTTGTTTTTCCTCCTTTCTCTTCATTAAATTTGAAGATAATTTTTATATCAGTGCATAGATCTCAAAAAGTTATGTGGAATTAAAAAAAGAATCGCTTGATTTGGACTCCGAGCCCGAAGTTACTACTGTTTTAACTTTTTTTTAATGATTTAGTCGACTAAATGAATTTTTAGTCGACTAAATGGGTTTAGTCGATAAAAAATTTGGTTTAGTCGACTAAATGTCGGGGCCTGGAAAAAAAATTCTTGCCCGCGATTTAGTCGACTAAACCAAATGTTTTAGTCGACTAAACAGGGGCAGATTGGGAAATAGGTTTCTGACAGGGGCATTTTGGTAAATAGTTATTTAATAAGGGGCAAATTCAGAAATTAGCCGTATATATATATATATATATATATATATATATATATATATATATATATATATATTCCTCAAATCCTAAATATAGGATGAAGTTTGTAATATAAATTGCACTGTAAACATAGACACACCACTATAACATATTAAGACAAAAAATGAGTTAGATAAGTTAACAATTAAGCTTAGATTTTGATTGAGGTTTGTAAGCAAGAAACAGAAAATAAATTTAAGAAATGATATTCAAGATGGATTAAAAATGGGAAAAACATATTTTCACACCTTTTCCTACTCTTATTTCAAAGATACTTTCTTTCTCTTTTAAAATGTACAACTATGCAAGATGATAGTAAATTGGTCGCAACAGGATGAGGATGACTAAAGTATATATTTGGTTCTATTATCAAATTTTAGCTTAGTCCTTTAAATTTATAAAGTGTATTTTCAGTCTTTTATTAACATCATTTGTTTTATGATTTTAATGATAACTCTACCATTAAATGCTAAAAACCATGCTTACATTTAATCTTTTAATCTAATATATATATATATATATATATATATATATATATATATATATATATATATATATATATATAGAGAACATAATTGACATGATTAAGGATGGAAGAAGGTGATAACAGAACAAATCAACAAACAAAAAATTCATTAGACTCTCTACAAAGGCTTTTATGAATACTTCTACCAGTATTTGTTTCCTCTAGTTCCAATAGCCTTGTTTGTCAAAAAAAAAAAAATGAGGGCTCCAAGAACCGGAGAAAATAATGGAGATTAGCAGCCTATGAACAATGCTCCAAAAGGGAGATTAGCAGCATATGAACCATCCTCCAAATGCAGTATTTTTTATCAGGTCAAAAGGTCCTCTAAACATATTTCAATAAGTGGATACTTTTTTTATGACTCAGATGCATACGGTAAAGAATATCTTGACAATTTAGTGTGTCTGAATAGCTCAGCTCTAATATTTTGTTAAACTAGATTATTTCTTTTTTGTTATCCTTTATGTTCTGATAAGGTAAGCTGTGATGATTTTTGTGACCATGTGAACAATGCCGAGAAGATGTGCGGACAGGAGATATGAGGAATAAACTTAGAAGTCTATTTAAAAGGAAAATAGCAAAAAGATAATCATGGACTCTAGGGCCAAATCAGTATAATTTGAAGATCCTCATACTCCGATGTAACTCCATGTTGTTCTGATATATTCCCTCCAGTTCTAAATATATAATAAAAGTTGATTTTTTTTAAGAAATTAAGAAAGCTAACTAAATTCATTTTTAATATTTTTATTTTTATTTTTTCTTCAAAACTAATTGGTTTGACTAATAAACTAATATATAATCCAAGGATACATATGATATGATTCTTAATATCTAAAAAAAAGTCAAACTTCTTCTTATATTTAGAATCAGAGGGAATATCATTCATAGCTTTATCAGCGATTTTTGTGAGAGCCTCAGTGAGCATGCCGAGTGATTTGCTCCCTCTGCTGATCAGTGGCCAACTGGTAACTTAAGTTTTGATCGTTAAGATGAGCTTTCAGTAAGTTACCATTCCTTCTCAGTACTTTCATCCATGTACGGATTTCTGAAAGCTGCAGTGTCGTCGTGATTGTCCGGCAACCCTTGCCTTTTCTTGCACTCCCCTGGGACATAGTCTTTATTATTCTCTTGCTTGAGCCGAAGTAATTTGCTTTAGATTTCCATAGAAGTGAGTGCTTGGGTTCTTTATGTGCTGCTCAATCATTTGTCAGGGAGTAAGATACGAATAAGATGTGGGAGTTGCCACCGTCACCAAACTACTACTAATAATGAATAATTAAAAATTGGATCCGGAAAACTTCTTCATTGTTTATACTTCAAATTCGTCAGCATGAAGTCTAAAAAATGTCATGAATGCTTTTATGTTAATAAAATGGTGTCATTTTTGGTTCTCTGTTTCGGTGCTGGTAGGCATGGAAATATGTCCCAGTCTTTGGCTAAACAGGCCTGAGCCTCTAATGGGGTAGAAGGCCTGAGCTTGAACTTGAATTCATGCTTTTTTTAGGGTATGTTTGGTTTGAGGGAAGGGGAGGGGAGGGAAAAATCTTTTGGGACATTGACCATTTTACCATTAATGAAAGGAATTTTTTTTTTATTGAGAGTATATTTTAAGAATATTGAAAATTATCTAGAAGCAATTTTGTAAAGATGAGAGAAAAAATTTCTCTCTCAACTTTCCTCCCGCCCTCAAACCAAACATACCTTAGGTTCGGTCTGAGCCTTCGTAAGTCCTAATCGGGCTTGAAGCTTTTTAAAGGTCTATTTATTAAAAAAGCTAGGCCTTAAAGGCCATAAATAGACTTTATGCACTTTGAGCCTATTAAAAACTATATAAATATAACTTGAAACTATAATATAAAAATGAAAAACAATAAATATTATGTTATTTATATAATATAAATATAAATATATTAATATAATGGGTAAACAAACCAGGCCTGAGTGGGTGCTTTTTTGGATTCCGTATTGTTAAAAATTGTAATTAGAGGAATATATTTGAAGAAGATAAAGAACCTTGTATTAATCATATAAGAGCAACATGTTCATACAATATAACCCATGCACTTGGGTTTAACAAGGATTGTCCTTCACTTGAGGGTGATTAATAACAAACCCTAACCCTAGGGATCTAGGAGGGACTTTCCTCTCTAGAGAGATAGACTCAAATTAACCTCTCTCTAACATGGTGAGAACTCCACACTCAACACCCACTAAAACACTATATCTAGCCCTTTTATATAATAGGGCCTTACCCAACTATTCAACCAGTCACCCTATAATTCTAACCCCTATCATGATTGTTTTGCCAACACTTGAAGAATTTAAGGAATGGATGACTTTCTTCCTATTTGGGACTATCTCAAAGGCTTCATCCTTGGTGCTCTAAGCTATTTTCTCACTGTCAACAATGGCCTCTGCTTCTTTATGCTCCTCATCCTCATCTTCCTCACTGCTCTGACGTCATTGTTGCACCTCCATCACCGTTTTCCACTTTTGACACTTAGTTAGTGTCAATGGTAATGCTGCAATAGTGCACGCTTCTCCGTTTAATACATTATACACCACCTATTAAAGAAACCTAACAATTTCTTTTCCCTACGTTTATTGTTTCTAATCAACCGGAATGACTTAGACTCATGCTTAATACTCGTCTCCCACCCCTTAATCTGTTTTTTATATAGGTATACCGGGACGATCTTTTAATGCACAAGTACTAAACAATTTTTAAATACTATGCATTGCTGCAACTTTATTAATTACTTTCTATCCTCTTTAAATCTAGCAAAAAGGTAAAGATAAATTTATGGTCACTAATAAACATAGACACCATCCTTCAAGGACCGATCCTTATATAGGTCAATATGATAGATATTATAAGGTATATAAAATATTAGCTTCTTTTTTTTTTTTACATCGTTATAGAAATCATAAAAATGAAGCTTGCAGAAAATTTAACTTCTACCTGCAACTAAAAACACATCTCTAGCCTGCTTATATAACAGCGAGTAATTTTGACACTTGTATTTTTTTCTTTCTAAAGATTTTGCCACTTGTAACACCATTAAATTATCACATGTTGAAATCTATTCCATCTAATACATCTCTAGAAAGAATTTTTCTAACTTCGTCAATAAATAATTTATGTAATTCATATTGTTAAAAATGATATCTCTAGTATATTCATATATATATTGAGGTGTCTACAATTCTTTTAAAACGACAGAACCCACGCAATGCGCAGGTGAAAATGAAACATGATTATTTATGTAAGCGTTTTTTTATAAAGCTAAAATATTCAAAACAAGTTCTCAGAAAATTTAAAAAATTTATGTTTTTTAATTTAACAACGGTAAAAATTAATAACGTGAATAACCAGGTAGAAGTCACGATTGCCATGTACTTGAAATCCCACTCATACAGACTGGCCCTGCTTTTGGTCATGCTTTTATATATTAAAGATTACATAAAAATGTGTTAATTTATCGACAGTTAATAGGGGAAAACATTTAAATTTACATATTTTGCTTCACGTAAAAATAAAAGTGAGGGAGTGCCTCATCAAAGACTGTTCAAACAGGATGCCACTTGGCAGCCTCGCAGGATCTTGTTTTCGGTCCTACTTTTATAAATTTTGTAATAATTTTTTTGAACAAAATTTTGTAATCTAAATAACGTACGTTTTAGTAAAAGAAAATAACAGGATTTGAGTTATATAAACCCAATCCGTCCCTTGCAGAGATTCAAAGTTGTTCCAATACTCTGGAGCCACTAGATATTTCCACCTCTCTGAAGCATTCTTGCAGTCCTGAAGCAAATGCATCGAATCCTCCTCTTGTTCACAATTCAATGGATATGAACTTGAAGTCTGGATTCCTCTCCTAAATCTAAGTTATGCTGTGTGCGCTAGTTCATGAGAAAACAGCCACATGAAGGAGTTAATCTTCTCTGGCACCTGCCATCTCCATAGCAACTTCCAAATGATGTCCGTGTTACTCGGTGTACCTACAAAAAGAGAGTAATAGGCAGATTTTACAGTCAACGACCATCAGTGGATGGTCTCCATTATAATTTAGCCTCTCCTGCCTCTCTCCTCACAAGGTGGGTGAGCACTGATAATGCGGTGAACAACATTATTGGGAAGCCATCTCTCCATCTTGTATTGGTCCCAATCACCTTCACTTGTTACATGATCAACTACTTGCTCAGTCCTATTTACCAGGCCTTCATGCCTTGGTATAGAATTGATAAAGAGGAAAATTAAGGTCGACCAATTCTCAAACTAGAATGTGGTAGAGCGCCTGTCACCAATTTTCTTACCAACACCCCTCCTAAGGGCCCGTTTGGTACAGGAAATATTTAAGGAGGGAAAGAGATATAAAAGAAAGAAAAAAATGGAAGGGAAGATTGAGGGGACCGGGAACTTAAAAAGTTGAGCTGTTTGGTAGACATGGAAATGAAACTTTAAGTTGAGGAAAAATAAAATGTTTGGTAAGAAGAATTGGGTGTTGGTTAAGTGGGAATGTGGGGTAAAATTCCCAAAATGCCCCTAAAATAAAAAGGCAGAAAACATATATGAATGTTCATAATCAAGCACAAGAATCCGACAATACCAATTGCAGATTTCATTTCCAAGACAGGTAACTGAATGTGTATATATATGAAAAATTTCTCAAAATGATTTAAATACTATGAAGAAAAAAAAAACCAGAAAACACTAGAATAATAAACATATTAACACCAAACCTATCGAGGATGTTAAGGAAGCTTCCATCCATGCTTCCCCATGATTCAGATTGAACGGAGAAGTTCAAAAGAGTAGAACAAGGTAACAAAAAAAAACACAAATGTAGTGAGAACTATGATGAGCTACTTTTGTCGCTAAAGAAATCAATTAAACTAGGTTCTAATTAATTATACAATTTATGGTCAACCTATGTCATTCTCCCAAGGACCAATATGTGGGTTTTTCTTTAGGTTGAATTTAGGTGATGAAAAATGCAATGGAATGAAACTAAACTAAAATGCAAGACACTACTACTTAGATGCAAATAACTAACTGAATGCAAGATGAAAATTGACTCTAAGACCTATATGAAAATGAAACTAATCTATATGAATTTGAATGCAATTTTTGGGGGGTTTTATGGAAAGAGAAATTATAAAATCCTAAGAAGAAGATTAATTAAAAACAAATCAAACAATAAAGATCTAGTTCAGTTATGATGATGAAGGGGACAACTTAGGAATTGCATGGAGTTAACTTCTTAGCCCAAATTAATTAATTAGATCAAAGAGAGATTAATGAAGGATTGAAATTAATGAATTTAATTACATAATTCAAACATGGGAAACCCTCAAGCTCAATAACACATATTCCACTAGAAAACTCATAATGAAATAAGCGGTGGTTAATTAAACTTATTAAAAACCAATCACATTTAATTTCAAATAATTTTAGAAATCTTGTTTACAATTATCCAATTGAACAACTAGACAATTTATCAACCCAATTAAACAATTAAGATGATAAACCAAATTGTCAATTAAATTAATAACGAAATAGAGTCATTTTCATAGAAACCTGGACTGTGGAAATAGGGAAAAAGAAAAAAATGAAGGAGAAATCCCATACAAGTCGAACAAAGCCTCGCTGACAAGCTCTATGTGCAGTATGGTTATAAGGGCCAACACCTGCTAATCCACCTCAGCGAATACCTCGAGGATCTTGAAGCCGCTCTGTAATCTGCACACAAAAAACGCAAAGGGAGATAATATCAAAACTAGAATCAACCACACAAAAATAGAGATATAGTGAAAATGAAGAGAAGTGAACATGCGCTCTCGGAGCTCGGAGACTTCTCCGGCCAAATTGGAGAGCGTTTAGAAACCATTGCCAATGCTTCATACTAGTGGACCCTCCATTTAGAAGTGATTTGTAACATCCCATTTTCTAAAGCAAATTTTTTTTTTTCAATCAATCAGAGTAGAGCATTGGAGCAAAAGAGTAACTGATACATATTCAAATAAAAACCATAGTGTAACATTGTATGGATAATACAGTTATCCTACTATTTCAAAATAAAGTACAAAAGCAGAAATACAAATTTCCCCGGCTAGCGATCTACTCGTCTTTGCTTCCCCGTTCTCCAACTCTTGGTCCTCCAGACTGAAAGCTACAACTGAGATTCAATTTACCGCATTGAATCTCGTGTAACGTTAACCTCATGCTCAAACAATACAAGATACGACAATGATATTCAAGACAATACAACAAGATATCAAGACATAAGCATACAGCAGATGCATGATCAATATGACGACGAACATAAGCACGAGCAATATGTAAGGCCCCATAGGGTAACAAACAAACAACAACAGCCTGCACTATTCACCAGTGCCACGATACCACTCGTGTCCTCAGCGCTAGGAAAACATAACGGCATTATTATGACATAACCCGTATAAAACTATCTGTATAACGGTCTATGAACGTATCTTTGACATATATGTATTTAAGTAGCACAAGATTAGTGTTACGATGCGCGTCCGTACCTCCGTTGACGATATACGGAAATTCTAGTACGTTTTGAAGGAAACGCACGTTGACGGAAACAATGGGCCGACAATGCGGCACGTCGGACAACAGTAACAACAGCAGATCAAGGTTTCTGATATCCTATAATGATAATATCACCATTATCAATATTTGACATTATAACGGGCATTTTAGGTAAAAATTACCATTTTGCCCCTATTCCCCTAATCGGCGGAATTTCGCCAGAGCTTCGCTACTTTGACTCCGACTTTCCAAAATTTTGCCAGAACTCCGACCCCACCATGATTTTCGAATTTAATACTTAAAATAAAACTAAAGATCTATCTAGCATTACTACTAAAACTACTGAAAGAATTAAAGACTAAAGACCGTGAAATTGTACCGATAAAGTTCCCGATCGGTGTCCGAATTGCGTAATCTCGGAAAAGTCTCAAAAATTCGGAATCACCATTTTGAAGCCCCTTTCCTTCTCATTAGAAATGTCTAATCTAAACTAATTTTTGATTCCATCTAGGGCTCCAAAAGTCAGTCTGAAGTTTACGGGAAAACGTGCCAGTTTCGGAAGAACTTTCTGGGATCATCAATCTCTGGACAAAAATTCACTGATTCCAAATATGTCCAGATAAATTCAAACTCATTTCCAAATGTTGAGTTAGAATTTATTTTCTTCGAATCTTAAAATGTGACTATCCGCATTTCTCCCTATTTCGTCTTATTAGGAAAATGCTCTACCGCTTTCTAATCAACTTCCGAAAAGTCTAATCGAAGATAAAAATCCACCGATCAATATTTTACCCTGACTTTGGAAAACCTATTCCTGGTACTCTAGATAGGATCCGTTTCCTATAAATCTGATCACTATTCACTGTACTTGATTATATAATATAATACTACAAAAATCCTATCATCTTATCCTCTTAAGATTTTCTTGTCCTTTTTATTATTATTATTTATATATTTTTTAAATTTTCGTTTTAATTAATTATTTAATTAATTAATAATATATAAAATAATTATTTAATAATTATTTTATATAATAACTTTTTTTTTACAAAATTTTCCTATTGGTCCATTCTTGTATTTAGGCTTAAAAATACCTAAACTCAATTATTTTCCTCCAAAATTTCCACTTAATTAACAAATATGTTTATACTAATTTTAGCCAAAACCACAAATTTTAGGGCTTTACATAATTATTCATGAATTTCCTTTGCTTATGCTTAAATAATTAGCCAATAAATACTTAATTACCTTCTTGTCAATAGTTGATAATTTTCTTAATTAGAACAACTCATTACCTCATAACTTTTACATTGACATTCGTGTTTTCATGTCCCTTTCATTATATTATAATTTATGAGTGTATTTTGGTCATTTTGGCCCTTAACTTCTCTAATTTCCTACAGAATTCAACTTAGAAAAATATACTATTTTCAAACAAGTCTTGCAACCATAATTTCACTTATCAGAAATATCCATTTTATTCATAATATTTCAGATAATAAAAATCCGGGTATTACATGATTTTTGACAGCAGCTTAATTAGAATATATTGTTATATGTCTCTAAGTGTATCTGCAAAACCAACAAGGACCAACCTTCTCTTCTCTTCTGTGGGAGCTCTCTCCTCTCTTTGTGAGAGTCAACTTGGTTCCTGGTGAACCTGTGTTGCCATTCTTAGTGGACTTTCCACTTTCCTCTTCCATTGGTTCTATCTATTTTTCCCTGACAGCTTTAATATTGCCTGAGTGTGTGGTGATTTTTCTTGTGATCATCGATGGTATGGAGGTGGGAAATGTTGGTTAATTTTGCGTATTACATTACTTTCATGCAAAGTTTCATGAGGTTGGAAACAAAAATTTTGTTTAATCATTGTTGAAACCCGTAACTCCTTACGGTCCTAATGAATTATTAACCTTAACTCATTACGTTATTAGTTATTAATTATTAATCCATAACTACTCTTTACGTTGCTCATGAGAATTCCTAACAATTTATGATATTCATGAGCTTCAGGATTACTCGTTAAAACAATTATTGGGGATTAGGATAACTTAATAACACAACTATTGGAGATTATGATTACCTTAGATCACTTGAAGACTTCAAGGTTGTTGATATCCTTTAATGTTGATCCACACAAATATCCCCGATTACAATGAGAACTCCTTCTCTTGAAACCTCCCACTCCTTGGATGCTTGCTAGGCGAAAACAAGGTTGAGTTTTGATTTCCTTGGGTTTTTATCTTTTCAAGAAAATGGTGGTTTCTTGGATTTATAGGACATATTTAACCAATTTTGGAAGAATTAAAGATAGAAGTTAAATTAGTTAAATTAACTTATTTTTCTAAAATACTCTTATATAAGTTTTGCACTTCAATTACCTTTTTTTTTTTTTTTTTGCCCAACTTCAATTACCTTGTTGAGTTCACTTAATCCCTCATTTATATCAATGGAATTGATAAAATTACAAGAAATACACTTTACGGTCCCGACAAAAACACGGACCCCATTTTGGTCCCTAACAAAAAACGACCCTTATTTGTCATTTTTAAGGAACTAAAAAGGATTTCTTAGAAATTTGTGAGGGATCAAAATGTCCACCAATCGGCCCTTATTCGTCCTTTTTATGGACTAAAAAATACTTTTTTTTTGTTAGCGACCACAATGGGGTCCGTGTTTTTGTCGAGGATCGAAAGGATATTTACTCTAAAAATTATAATATTATCCTATAATTAGGACCAAAATAAACCCTCAAATATTATCCTATAATTAGGACCGGAGGGGTATAAGGTTAACTGTACTAATGGTATGCACTTATATCAAAGCATAACATTATTCTTTGATTTTTATCTAAGTTGGCATTGTAGAGAGAGAAATATAACAGAGAAATTCTTTTCATGCTTCCATAACTCTAAACAACACTCCAATGCTGTAGAGATTTTCACACATATGTACCAATGTTGATATGAATAAAATTCTTAATTAATATTGCTAATTAAGGATGGAAGAAGGTGATAACAGAACAAATCAGCCAACCAAAAAAAAAATCATTTATAAGAGAAGTAGACTCTGTACAAAGACTTCTATGAATACTTCTACCATACTAATATTTCTTTTCCTCTAGTTCGGGTCAAAAAGTCGGCCTCTAAAATCTTTCTCAGTCATTAGTACCCATATCAATAAGTGGATACTCTCCTAATATCAAAAAGTAAGTGGATACTTTCTATTATAAGACACCAACTAATAAATGTATTTAATCCTTTTTATAAGGCAGGTTTCCAAATAGTATTAAATATTTTTTTCCATGTATGACCATAATTAATAAGGGTAGTAAGTGAGATTAATAACAAATAAGATACTAGAGTTTAGTGTGATTAGTAAGGGTAATATTAAAAATTATTTAAGTTTTAAGATAAATTTAATGACTTTAACTATTTTATTCGTTTGTAAGAATGATTAGTTGATACCTTATAATAAAAACTAAAAAGAGTATCATTTTTTTTATGACTAAGGCGTATGCGGTAAAAAATATCTTGACAATTCACATATCTAAATAGCTCAGCTCTAATATTTTATTAAAATAGATTTCTTTTGTCTAATCGCGTTCTATGTGATTCCCTGAGACAACCATCATCAGCCCCTTTATGTTCTGATAAGGTCAGCAGTAATATATTTGTGACTGGGGGAACAACACCGAGAAGATGAGTTATAGTCTCGATCTTGTACAGTTTAGGAACGAATCTTTTTTAAATAAATATATGAAGACAATCTTTTAATGTACAAGTCTCAAGCAAATTTTAAACACTATGTACTGCTGCAACTTTGTTAATGGCTTTCTACTCCCTTTAAATCTAACAAAAAGGTACTGATAAATTCATGGCCACCAATAAACATAGCCACCCAAATTTTGGTGTTATTTCCATCATACTTCAAGTACAGATCTTACCAAATTATATGTGTCACTACGACGGATATTATAAGGTATATAAAATATTAACTTATTTTTTAACATCATTATAAAAATCATAAAAATGAAGCAGTATCTTTGTGGAAAATTTAACTTCTACATGTTACTAAAAACACATTTCTAGTCTGCTTATATAGCAGCGACCAGTAATTTTGCCACATTTGTTTCTTTTGAAGGATTTTGCCACTTGTAACACCATTAAATTGTCACATGTTGAAATCTATTCCATCCAATACATCCCTAAAAATGATTTTTTTAACTCCGTCAATAATTAATTTATGTAATTTATATTGTTAAAAAATATATCTCTATTATATTCATATATATTGAGATGTCTACAAATTTTTTTTTTAAACGACAGAACCCTTGCGCAGGTGTAAATGAAACATGATTATTTATGTAAGCGATTTTTTATGAAGCTAAAATATTTAAAATAAGTTCTCAAAAAATTTAAAAATTTAATGTTTTTTAATTTAACAACGGTAAAAATTAACAACATGAATAACCCGGGCAGAAGTCAAGATTCCCATGTACTTGAAATCCCACCATGCTTTTATATATTAAATATGGGGTAGGATATTGTCACTACCATTTTTTGTTACTACCAATGTCAATACTACTTTTTCATCGTTAGATCAGAATCTCAATAGGAGAGAAAAATAATAAAGGTAGATGAAATTCTGATCTAATAGTGAAAAAGTGATAGTAACATTGATGGTAACAAAAAATAGTAGTGACAATATCCTATCCCATTAAATATTACATAAAAATGTGTTAATTTATTGACAGTTAATTGGAAAAACATTTAAATAAACTTATTTGCTTCACGTAAAAATAAAAGTGAGGGAGTGCCTCTTAAAATATTGTTCAAGCAGGATGTCGATCACTTGGTAGCCTCGCAGGGTCTTACTTTCGGCCCTACTTTTATAAATTTTGTTATATTTTTTTGAATGAAATTTTGTACTCTAAATAACGTACGTTTTTAATAAAAGAAAATAACAGGATTTGAGTTATATAAACATAGTAATAAATTAAATATAATCATAAATAATATTGCATAATTAAAAGCCATAACAATATATATTTTTCCAATATTGCATTCCACCAAGCGTCAGTGGAGCTATACACAAATACAAAAGTTTCGATTTTGACAAAATTTGTGAGATATTTTAGATTTGAGATTTTTTATAGCATGTTTTTTAATTTAAATGAAAATATTAAGATGAAAATATTTTATTTTTAATCAAATCTGGAATTCATAACTAAGAGTGCAAATCAACCTAGAACAGCAAACTAAACTACTAACTAAAGGAAATAGAAAACGAAAGAAAAACTGGCCTGTTTGGTACACATAAAGTTTGAAAAGGGAAAGGAAAATGAAGGGAACTAAATAGAAAGAAAAGGATCGGAAGATTAGAAGGGAACTTAAAAGAGGTGTTCAGTTAGGTAGACAGTAGACATGAAATCGGGATGAAAGATGATAATTTAAAAAAAAAAAAAACCAATAAAATATAATATTTGCAATGCCCAAAATACCCCTTTAAAAAAAAACCCTCCTCCTTCATCCCTCACATCCCAACCCACACAAACACAACGACAAAGCACGGTCGTGGGTGTTTGAAACGGACACAGACACAACGACACAACAAAGGAGGAGGTAGCGATACAGCGAAGGAGGAGGAGCCGACATAGTGACACGCAGAAGAAGGGACGACAGGATTTGCAAACAGAGGAGGAGGAGGTGGCGGCAGCAACGACAAAGGAAGACACGGATGGATTGAAGAAGAAGAAGAAGGTTATTTGGAAATCTTTTCCCATGGGAAGATTAGTTCCCACCGAAAATGGAGGAAAGCAGTCTTTTCAAGAATGAGGGAAGATAGACCGTTGTCAGAAGATAGATTCCCAGAAGATGGAGCGTCCAAATGGTTCTCGCGCAAGAAAGATGGTGAATCTTCCCTCCCCTTCCCGAATCTTCCGCGTAACAAACAATGCCTAAGTTCCTTCATCATCATCATCCTCCTTTTGTATTGGAAGGGAGGTGGTGGATGATCAAGGATGCCAAAATAACCTACTAACCTATGAGATTGTTTTGCTAATCTATCTGTTAGAGGAAGGACAATAATGAATCTAACTTGCCAGGCCCTATAAATAATCATCCTAACCTCATCGACCAGGCCCTAAGAAGGTATAATCATATTCACATCCCTAAGGTTGATCGCTTCAATACAACCAGAAAAAATAGATACTACTTCCGGTCCTAATTATAGAAACACTTTTGTAGTACAATTTACACTACAAAAGTGTTTCTATAATTAAAACCTGAGGGAGTACATTCTATATGAGAAATAGCAATAAGCTCTGATATAGCTGGGGGTAACCGCGGTCAATTTACAACTAAAACCGTATGTTCATTGTCCCTAGGCATCACGCAACACCCCGCCACAGCCACTTTTGCCATTTCTCAAAACCGACCCATCCACACACTTTCAGTCTTTATGCGTCTATGCCATGAGAAGTAGGTTCTCATCCTGGCTGTTATCGAGAACGGTAGAAGTCACAGCTTCACCATAGGTCCTGACAGTAATGGAGCCAGGAATTTTAATAACGATGGGCAAAAATAAAAAATTTTATATCATAAATAAAAGTACTTGAAATATAATCCATACCTAATATATAAAAAATTGAAAAAAAATCTATCACATAATATAATAGCCTCAATTGCATTGGACTTGGGCGGCTCTAATCTATTAAGAATGGACTATGTACATTCCAACAAATTACTCCTTTCAATCCATAATATAAGATATATTTAAGGAGTTAATTTTTGTCCTAAATATAAGACATAATTTTCATATCTATTAACAATAATCAAGGAAGATAGTGAATAAAAAAATTAGGGAAGATGATAACTATGATGTTTTATAAAATACATGTCAAATTAACTTGCTCAACCAACTTTATTAATCTATTTAAATTAGGTAAATATATCTTATATTTAAAACTGAAGAAGTATTAACTAGATTTTTAAAATACAAATTATGAAATATAATAGAATCAAACAAGCTTAGCTTATTAAGCTTGTATATACATGGAGATATCTCCTTATATTTTGTTTACGTACGACAATTTCAAACTCAAAAGTTAAGAACCAAGTGCAAGCCAAGATTATGCAAAACTACTATATATTGAGATCAAAAGATAAGCAAGCTATACATATTAAGCTTCTCTTTCGTGTGAGTTTATTTGTGTGTAATCGAAATATTAAAATAAGCTACAGACAAAGAAAGATATCTCCTTATATATAATTTTTCTTAAAATCTTAAGGGGCGGGGGCCATCCCAAGCCTCCCTCTAAATCCACCCTTGGGTCTTGATATACATATGCTCTAAAGAAGCTTGACCTAGCCATCTGGTGATCCCCTCGCTTCTCTTCCCCAAAAAGCAACTTACACTGTGATGTTCATATATCCTAGCCGAGTGCTGACATACTCAAAGAGCGTCGGCCAAGGAATATCCGATTTCCTTTAAATTTCAAAAGAAGAGCTAAGGAGTAGGGGTGAGCATTCGGTTTTCGATTCGGTTTAACCGAATTTTATATAAAGTTATGAAATTTTACATGAATAAAGTAGACATATAGGGCTTTCTAAATATATAAATTATGTAGCATTTTGAGTTCTACACAAGTAGTAACATTTTTTTGAAGTTAAGCCTTATTTATGGAGTTATAAACTGGGCAGCGTTGAGAAAATATTAAACTGAGAATGATCCGTCACTTTCTTGCTTCTGGGAATATTTTTCCTTGAAAATAGATATGTCAAAGGTCATGAATAATTTTGAAGCACTCAAAAACGATTTTTGTAGAATTAATTATGATTTTTAAAAAAAAATTTAAAAAATCGGTTTTTCGGTTTTAACCTTTTTTTTTTTTTTTTTGCAAAAACCGAAAACCGAATTAAGATAATTTAAAAAACCGAACCGAACCAAAAAAAAAAACGAATACCGAATTATTCGATTCGGTTTCGGTTTTGATTTGCTCACCCGAGCTCACACTTTTATAGATATTATGAATATTGGAATCACCTCTAAATCCTTTACAATTATATTTTTAATGGTTTTTATGTGAAATTTTTCCTTGTGAGTATTTTTTTTTTTATAAGCATGAGTATTCTCTTATTAAAGATAATTCTAATCAATGCATTGTAATAGCGTGCATGGGTGCAAGCGGACAACTACACTGGAGTTTTATTAACTTACCATTAAAATCAAATTTTAGATAAATTTAAAAAATAGAAGAGTAACAAAACACTTTTCTTATATATTAACAAGGAAATACAAGACAAGTTGCAGAATCTTTTCTCCGAAACTTCAATTCCCAGTATAAACTAAAGGTCTCTCAAAGACATGAAGGCCACAGTCCAAATTCAAAGCGTGATTAGCCATATAATCTGCTATTTTCAATAGCATTCTCTTATAAAACTCATGCATGGGGATTTGAGTTTAATTGTGTGGTGAAGAAAAAATATTATATTTTAATGAGAAAATCATATTAAAGTTTCTCTCAAATGACTTATTTATATTAAAGGCCCAAAGCATTATGAAATTACCCTGGTTCCTCAACCTATGAAATAAGTTTATATACACATGATGAATATACCTATCTATTTTGATCATTATTGTATACGAGATTCATAGATAGGATCCGTAGCTGGTTCTGATTGTACCAAAGAGAGGTTAGTGAGGTTAATAGGGCAAGCTTAAGAGGGATGGGACAAGGTCATTGGTTTCCATGGTCAAACCATTACGGCCAGGGGCGGATCCAGAAATTTATGGAAGGGGGGACACTATTGGCTGGAGGGTGCGGGGGTTCGGGGGCAGCGCGGCCCCGAAATTTTTTTTTTCACTTGTCATCAAAAGCACAAAAAAAAATACAGGATTCAGAAGGTTTTCACTTGTCATCAGTTGCAAGTTTGATCATCATCAATAAGAAAAAGGGCAAGTGTTAGCCATAAAATGCCCATGGCCGAAAATTAGCAACCTACATGCTCCAAGCAATTTTTTGTGTTGGGAATATCCACCTAAAATACTGAGAAAAGGCAACAAAATGCTAGGAAAGTATCTTAAAAAAGGAAGCAGATCTTTTCCAGTTGAGGTCACAATGCTAAAATATGTCCGCAAGTATTTTTACAGGGGAAAGAAGAACTGTGTGCAGCAAGACATTGATTACTATCCGCAAGTATTTTCATGTCATTGAGAAGGCAAGCAATCACGGGGAACAGAGTGTAACGTCCTAATTTTTAATTTAGGATTTAGGTATAATTATGAAATAAGTATATATGATAAATATGTTTATTATGTAATGGTTAGTTGGAAGGAAAAATCCTTATATTAAATTAATTGGGACTAATATGGTGTGAAACCCACAAATTATCCTCCCAATTTGCACTTATCATTTGGCCCATGATCATTAAATTCATGCATTAATCTTCAACCCATTATTCTCCTTTCAGCTGTGCGCCTTAAGCCCACACCTCATAGTCATGTACTTATATATAATTATATGTGAATGACCAAATTCTGCACCTCACCTCTACATGCAACACCAATTAAATAAAAAGCCCATACTCTCTCCGTAAAATAGTTATTCCTACCTATTCATTACCCAACTACAAGCAAAGCCCATATACCATTTTCTTCCCAACTCTCCCTTTGACCTATAAAACACTTTTTCTCTGATGCATTACATAGAGTATTTTTTATTTAAAAAAAAAAATCAAGGGGGGGCACGTGCCCCCTTCTCCACTACCTGGCTTCGCCTTTGATTACGGCCATTGTTGGAGTTCCTTTGTCAAGTTGTAATTAAGATTTGGGTTAAGTAACTGTTATGCAAAAAACACTTGACATAAAAATGTTTTAAAGGGACCAAAAATATAAATGAACAATTAAAAATGGAAAAAAATACTAATAAACAATTTAAAATAGGAAAATAACACAATGCCATTAATTTCAATTTAAGGTAGAGAAGCAGGCATTTGCAGAACGTGGAGACGCATCTTGCCTGAGGAGCGGACTCACGCCTCAGAGAGGAAAACCCTAGGTAATCTCTATAAATAGGAGATTACCCATAAGGTGCACGATTCCTATTCATTACCTTTTATAATACTGTTATATTGAGCACACTGTCACGGACCGAAGTGAATGCCAGGTATTTTGGGCCCAAGACACTCCAAGAGGTTTCTAGAGAATTCCACATTGTTGTAGATATGTGTACATAGAACTAGAATTGTATAGAGAATTCTAGAACTCTCATGTAAAGTAGAAATATCTAGATATTTTGGGAGAAGGTTCTGGAGAACCAATCTCCACCGTTGGATGTATTAAATCATGACCGTTCATTGAGGAGGTGCTAGGCTATAAATAGGGCAAGCCTCCCTCATTTGTAACCATCCAAGTGCAATACAAGTCACTTACATTCCAGAGCTTCTCTCTCTAAGTTTACTTCTCTCTCTAAAAGTTCTCTTAGTCTTTGTGCTCTTTGCCTACTTGTGAGGGTTCGGCTGACTTAGCCAAGATCAAGGGAGTGATCAAGCTAAGGCCGGCACGGTTTTGGGAGGGATTTGTCTAAGACCGTGACAACGTGGTATCAGAGCTTTGGTTCGAAGCTTTGAGCGTGGTTCGTGGGAACCATTGTGTAGGCAAGGATGTCAGGCACAACTGAGGACATTGTGATTGGTGGAGAAGAGAGAGGTAGGGAGACTCAACCTCCTCACCAACCAAAGAAGGTTCAAGGTACGAGCAAGTCTCGCCAACGAGCCGAGTCCATAAGGAGACTCGAGGCTAAGGTGATGGATGCCATCACTGCCATGCAAGGACAACTTAACTCTCTAAAGACTTCTTTAGAGAGTCAAGCCAAGACCCCGTTGGTAGCTGGGACCAGTGGAGCAAGGGAGGTGAGGCTGGACCTCCCTAAGCCGAAGGAATTCAAGGGTGTCCGTGATGCCAAGGAGGTCGAGAACTTCTTGTGGCAAATGGAGCGATATGCTGAGAGCTTGAACTTGGCCAACGACACGGACAAGGTACGCACTGCTTCCTTATTCCTTACTGATAATGCTATGTTATGGTGGCGTAGGAAGCATGCAGACATGGAAAAAGGCCTTTGCACTATTACAACATGGGAAGATTTTAAGAAAGAGTTAAAGAAGCAGTTCTATCCTGAGAATGTGGTCTATGAGGCTCGGAAGAAGTTGAGGGAACTCAAACACAAGACCACAATTACAGACTATGTAAGGGACTTCACTACCCTCATACTGCAAATCCCCAACTTGACCAGCGAAGAATCATTGTTCTACTTCGTAGACGGTCTTCAAACTTGGGCCAAACACGAGCTTCAACAGCGTGGTGTGACGGATGTGGATGAAGCCATCGCCATCGCCGAAAGCCTTACCGAGTATCAAAGGGGAGAGAAAGGTGAGTCTTCCAAGCCTAAGTCTTCCAAACCTAATCAAGCAAAAGGTGGGGGAGACAAAAGCAAGGGGACCGCCAAGGGAGGAACTAGCAAGTTCTTCAACAAGAACCAATATGAGGAGGAGAAGAAGAAGAACAAGAACTATACGATAAGCTGCTTCGTGTGCAAGGGGCCACATCGCATGAGTAATTGCCCTAAGCTCGGTACCTTGTCAGCCATTGTTGAAGGGCAAGATGTACCCAACGAGGAAGGGCCTAGTTCACAGATAGGGTCTCTCAGACTCCTGAATGCTCTCAAGGCTAAACCTGTGCAACCTGCTCCAAGAAGCAACGGACTGATGTATGTGGAGGCGAAATTGAACGGGAAGCCCGTGAAGGTGATGGTAGACACTGGGGCAACCCACAACGTCATTACTCCAGAAGAGGCTAAGCGGGTTGACCTCTCGGTTACTCAACCACGAGGAGGATGGCTGAAGACGGTGAATGCTCCTGCCAAACCCCTTAATGGCGTAACAACTGGGGTAGAGCTATGCCTTGGCACGTGGAAGGGGACCGTGGATCTATTAGTAGCCCCTATGGATGACTTCAAAGTGGTATTTGGGATGGACTTTTTGCGCAAAGCAAAAGCATTCCTCATGCCATGTTACGACTCGGTGTGCATCATGGAAAAGGGGCTCGCTTGCACAGTACCTGCAACAAGCGATGATCGGGTTGCTCACTTGTCCGCCATGCAGGTAGAAAAGGGAGTTAAGAGAAGGGAAGTCACTTACCTTGCGGCTTTGAAGGAGGTAAGTCCTGATGTAGAGGATAGTAAGAGTCTTCCCCCTATCATCCAGAACGTCCTCAAAGAGAACGAGGACATTATGCCGCCAGAACTTCCTAAGAGGTTGCCACCTAGACGGGAGGTGGACCATAAGATCGAGTTGGAGCCGGGAGCACGACCGCCTACCATGGCACCTTATCGCATGGCACCACCTGAGTTGGAAGAGCTGAGGAAACAACTGAAAGGGTTGCTCGATGCCGGGCATATACGGCCTTCCAAAGCACCTTATGGGGCACCTGTCTTGTTCCAACGCAAGCATGATGGATCGTTACAACTTTGCATCGACTATCGGGCCTTCAATAAGGTAACTATTAAGAACAAGTATCTTATTCCTTTAATAGCATATTTTTTGACAGGCTTGGCAAGGCAAAGTACTTCTCCAAGCTAGACTTGAGGTCAGGGTACCATCAAATTCGCATCGCCGAAGGAGATGAACCCAAGACCGCTTGTGTTACAAGGTACGGGTCCTTTGAGTGGTTGGTGATGCCTTTTGGACTAACCAATGCACCAGCGACATTCTGCACCTTGATGAATGAGATCTTTCATCCTTTTCTTGATCGGTTCGTGGTGGTCTACTTGGATGACATTGTAATTTATAGTGACACCATGGAGTCCCATGTAGAACACTTACGGGCCGTGTTCCAGACTCTGCGCGAGAATGAGCTATATGTCAAGAAGGAGAAATGTTCTTTTGCCAAGGAGGAGGTGCACTTCCTTGGACACATAATTCGCCAGGGGACCCTTATGATGGACAAGGAGAAGATTCGTGCTATTGAGGAATGGGAACCACCTACCCGAGTATCTGAGTTACGATCTTTTCTTGGGTTGGTGAACTATTACAGGCGGTTCATCAAGGGCTACTCTGCCAGGGCAGCTCCTTTGACAGACTTGTTGAAGAAGAACAAGTCCTGGGAATGGACTAAAGAGTGCCATGATGCCTTTGAAGATCTGAAGGCAGCAGTAATGGAGGAACCTGTACTTGCTCTCCCGGACTTCTCCAAAACTTTCGAAGTTCACACGGATGCTTCGGACTTTGCTATTGGAGGGGTGCTAATGCAAGGAAGGCGTCTAATAGCATTCGAGAGTCGCAAGCTCAACGATGCCAAGCGACGTTACACAGTCCAAGAGAAGGAGATGACTGCTGTGGTGCATTGCTTGCGAACTTGGAGGCATTATTTGTTGGGATCCAGGTTTGTGATCAAGACCGATAATGTGGCTACAAGGTACTTCCAATCTCAGAAGAAGTTAATGCCTAAGCAAGCCCGCTGGCAAGACTTTCTAGCCGAGTTTGACTATGTGATGGAGTACAAACCCGGCACGGCTAATGTAGTGGCGGATGCATTAAGCCGAAAAGCAGAGCTGGCATCAATGAGTCAAGCCAAGGGCGACTTGATCACAAAAATCATTGAAGGTATGAACCATGATCCCGTTGCTCGACAATTAGTAGAGATGGCCAAGGAAGGGAAAACCAAGAGGTTTTGGTTAGAGGATGGCATTCTCTATACTATTGGGAGGCGAGTCTTTGTTCCCAAATGGGAGAATTTACGAAAGGAGCTCATTAAGGAGTGTCACGACTCCAAATGGGCCGGTCATCCGGGACAAAGACGTACGCTTGCTTTGTTGGAAGCAGCCTATTACTGGCCGCAGATGAGGGACGAGGTGGAACTCTATGTGAAGACTTATCTTGTGTGCCAACAAGACATGATAGTGAATCAACTAGCTGTAGGGCTATTAGAGCCTCTCCCTATACCAGGGCAACCATGGGAAAGTGTTTCCATGGACTTCATTCCAGCCTTACCAAAGTCTGAAGGGTGCGGTTCTATCATGGTGGTGGTAGACCGATTTTCAAAGTATGCAACGTTCATAGCTGCCCCTACGGATTGTACAGCAGAAGAAGTGGCCAGGCTATTCTTCAAGAATGTGGTGAAATATTGGGGGTTGCCTAAGACGATCATCAGTGATAGGGATCCCCGCTTCACTGGAAAATTGTGGACTGAGTTGTTCAAGCTCCTGGGCACTGAGCTACACTTTTCCACGAGTTTTCACCCACAAACTGATGGACTAACAGAGAGGGTGAATTCTTTGTTGGAATGTTATTTACGGAACTTTGTGAGTGCCAAACAAAAGGATTGGGCCAAGCTTCTCGATATGGCTCAATTCTCTTATAACTTACAGAAGAGTGAGTCCACAGGGAAAAGTCCTTTTGAAGTGGTAATGGGACAACAACCACTCACTCCTCATGCGCTTGCCACCACCTACAAGGGCAAGAGTCCAGGGGCCTACCACATGGCCAAATCTTGGCAGGAACAAGCTGAGGTAACGAGATCCTTCCTTGTCAAGGCGGCCAAGCGAATGAAGAAGTTTGCAGATAGGAAGAGGCGTGCTTCTGAATACCAAGTGGGAGACATGGTTATGGTGAAGCTTCTTCCTCAACAATTTAAGGTGTTCCGAAAGGTACACAAGGGCCTCATCCGCAAGTACGAAGGCCCGTACAAGATCGTGGGGAAAGTAGGAAAGGTTTCCTACAAACTGGATCTACCCCCAAACTTGAAGATTCATCATGTCTTCCATGTTAGCATGCTGAAGCCGTTTCATGAAGACGTGGATGATCCTGATCGAGCCATCTCGCCAAGAGCACCTCCGACCATGACAAAGTCATATGATCGGGAGGTAGAATAGATGCTAGCTGATCGAGTAGTTCGGCGATGTGGGGTGCCACCGAGTACCCAATACTTAATCAAATGGAAAGGATTGCCAAAGAGCGAAGCCACTTGGGAACCTCAGGAGGATCTTTGGCAATTCGAAGACCACCTACACCGGTACAAGTCAGTGACGAGGACGTCACCGGATTAGGTGGGGGAGAGTGTCACAGACTGAAGTGAATGCCAGGTATTTTGGGCCCAAGACACTCCAAGAGGTTTCTAGAGAATTTCACATTGTTGTAGATATGTGTACATAGAACTAGAATTGTATAGAGAATTCTAGAACTCTCATGTAAAGTAGAAATATCTAGATATTTTGGGAGAAGGTTCTGGAGAACCAATCTCCACCGTTGGATGTATTAAATCATGACCGTTCATTGAGGAGGTGCTAGGCTATAAATAGGGCAAGCCTCCCTCATTTGTAACCATCCAATTGCAATACAAGTCACTTACATTCCAGAGCTTCTCTCTCTAAGTTTACTTCTCTCTCTAAAAGTTCTCTTAGTCTTTGTGCTTTTTGCCTACTTGTGAGGGTTCGGCTGACTTAGCCAAGATCAAGGGAGTGATCAAGCTAAGGCCGGCACGGTTTTGGGAGGGATTTGTCTAAGACCGTGACAGCACGCCCCACCCCTTATTGGCGATCCGTCATTCCTGTGTTGCTCAGTGATCTTCCATCCTTGCTGGTATCTTCTATATAGATATCTGTGAGGATATATCAACATTCCTTTTGGTACATTCCTAATAGCTAGTGTTGGGAAACCTTTGATCCAATATAAACGACGTACTAGTCCATTGAGACTAGACATCTGTGTTCTATACCAGAACAGAATTAAAATCCTAAGCAAAGAAATTAACCAACTATTAAGAAATCAAATAAGAAAAGATAAAGAAGGTCTACTTCAGGTACGGTGAAGGGAACAACTCATGATTTATATGGAGTTAACTTTCTTAGCCCAAATTAATTAGTTAGACCAAAGGGAGATTGATGAAAGATTGGAATTAATGATGAATTTAATTACCTAATTGAAACATGGGAAACCCTCATGTTCAATAACACCTAATCCATTAGAAAACTCATAATGGAATAAGCGCTAATTTAATTAAGTCCATTAAAACCAGTTAAAATAGTTTTAAGATAGTTTTGAGAATCATGTACTCATTGCCTAATTAAACAACTAGACAATTAACTAACCTAATCAAACAATCAAGAGGATAAACCTAAATTGACAATTAAATTAATAATGAAAAGTCAATTAATAATATAATTGACAATCAAACGGTTTGCAAACAAAAATCCCAGCAAATATCTTTAAGAACAATTCAAATCCAAATTACCAATTTAATTCAAATTAAATAATATGTCTATAATCTAAAACTAGATTATTCTATAAAAAAAACATCTCAAAATTATCTAAAAATAAATAATGACCAAGTCTTGAAATAAATCGATAAAAAGGAAGACACTCCCTTGTGATCTTCAAGTATTAGTTCCTAGACTCTAACTTCCTTCAAGCTCCTCCCAAGTTACTTCCGAACTAACTCAAGCTGCCATGACGCTCTCCTCTTCAAACTCCTTCAAGCAACAAACCGCGACCATTGTTGGGAAAGATAGCTTGTGAATGAATAATTAATTGGGGAAAACATTCCTGCATTTACTTCAGAAATGTTTTTCTGCAGCAAGTAAGATATATATATAGCTGATGTTTTCCCCATATATAGAGCAAGTAAATGCACGGCCTATATTATCTGAAATACTCGTCATCTATAGCTGATGACATAATATTTGTATCTACTCCACATTATTACTCTCATCCATTTTCACCACCAACACTACTCATGAGTTTACTGGTTTTTCGCAGTTCAAAGCCCGGGCATGCTACCTTTGTATTCTTGTTATCAAACTCATGCACGACCTCATCCCTGTTGATTTGGAGAAGTACCATGCTATCCTTAAGAACAAACACCATCTCGCTTGAGCTATGGTGGCCTTGACTTGGGTCCTGCTTTTCGTTGGTGAGCGAAAAGACGCGACTCACGAGAGGGATGGAGTGAAATTGAAGAAGTCTCTGATAGCAGTGAACCACTTTGAAAAGTCAAAAGGCGGTTATGAGAAAATAGAAGTAACATGAATATTATAGAAGCTCCTGATGAAGTGTAAAGTAAATGAATAAATGAAGAAAATAAGATAAAGTTAGCAATTGTTACTTGAGCGAAAAGGGCTGCACAAGAAGTCAAAAAAGGCGGCTATAAAAGATGTGGAACTACAGAACATGAAAAATGTAGAAATAAGAAGCTACGAAGATGCTGAGCAATTTCCTTATCTAGGTCCCATACGAGCATGGTTGTTGACCTTTGTAGCGTCTTTATGGTCACTCAATTTGTTTTTGGTTCTTTACGTATTTGGGTCGCCATGTTCAAGCCGCACGCCTATTATGGTCACTTAATGAGACTCTCTCTTTCCATGAGAGCGGGTGTCATCTTGTGGCGGTTAGGATAATTAAAAGGGTGGAATAAAGAGTTTTGGGTATAAATTTGAGTCCATTAAAATTTAATAAGCCTAATAAAATTTTATCATTGGATCTTTTTTTAGCGTTCAAGGTTAATTCTGCATCGTAGGATTTTCTTATATGCTTTTACTTGTCCTGCAAAAATTAAATAAAACCGTAATCTATTATATATTTAGAAATATTATTCAATCATAAGATAACAATCAGAATATTAATAATTTAAACCCAATAATCTCATAATTAGTTCAGATTTATATTATTTCCTAAAATTGGCTAAAAATACAAATATTATCTAATAATTCCACCTTAGCCTAAAATAGCCCCCAAAATAAATGAATAAGGAAGAATAAAATATATGAAAATTGGGATTTATCACTTTTCATGTCTCCATAACTCCAAAAAAAACACTACAATGCTGTAGAGATTTTTACAGATATGTACAAATGTTGATATGAAAAAAATTATTAATTAATATTGCTAATTAAGGATGGAAGAAGGTGATAACAGAACAAATCAACAAACAAACAAAAATCATTAATAAGAGAAGTAGACTCTATACAAAGACTTCTATGAATACTTCTACTCATATTTCTTTTCCTCGAGTTCCAAGAACCTTGTTTGTCAAAAAAATAATAAAAATAAATAGAAGGGCTCCAAGAACCTTGAAAATGGACAACATGAGGGAGATTAGCAGCATATGAACAATGTTCCAAATGCAGAATTTTTATTGGGTCAAAAAGTCCTCTAAAATCTTTTTCAGTAGTACCCATTTCAATAAGTGGATACTACCCCTGATTCTTATTATAACACACCAACTATATTTAATCTTTTTTATAAGGCATTTGTTTATTTTCAAAAAATATAAATATTTTTTTCTATGTATACCCATAATTAATAAGGGTAGTAGGTGAGAGTAATAATAAATATGATATTAGAGTTTAGTGCAATTAGTAGGGGTAATATTGAAATTAATTATTTAATTTTTAGGACAAATTTAATGACCTGAACTTTTTTATTCGTCTGTAAGAATTGTTAGTTAGTGCCTTATAATAAGAATAAGAAGAAGTACCATTTTTTTATGGCTCAGGCGCATACGGTTAAAAAATATCTTGACAATTCAGATGTCTGAATTGCTCAGCTCTAATATTTTGTTAAAATAGATTATTTCTTTTGTCTCATCGCAGTCTATTTGCTTCCCTGAGACAACCATCATCAGCCCCTTTATGTTCTGATAAGGTACTGTGTCAATAACACCGGAAAGATGAGCAATAGTCTCGATCTTGTATAGTTTAGGAACCAATCTTTTTTAAAATAAGTATATCCAAACAATCTTTTACAAGTCCCAAGCAAATTTTAAACACTATATGCTGCTGCAACTTTGTTAATTGCTTTCTACCCCTCTTTTTTTTTTGTTGAAAAAGTCAATTTTATTAATATCAAAATCAAGAATTACAACTACTAATAGCCGAAGCCAAACAATCAAGAAAATACCTACGAGTACAACCGAGTACATTGCTTACCAAACAAAACCAACAAAACAATTCAAAATGCTATATCAATAACATAATACAGTTTATTATCTCATGCCATCCCTATCTTTTATATCAGTAAAACTAGTACAGTATCTTTGTGTTGGTTAGAGTCCTGAACTAAGATATTGCTTAAAGCTTTCTACTCTCTTTGAATCAAGCAAAAAGGTAAATATAAATTCATGGTCACCAATAAACATAGCCACCCAAATTTTGGTGCTATTTCCATCCTACTTCAACCACAGATCTTACCAAATTATATACGTCAATATGATAGGTATTAAAAAGAATATAAAATATTAATTTATTTTTTAACATCATTATAAAAATCATAAAAATGAAACCGTATATTTGCAGAAAATTTAACTTTTACCTATTACTAAAAACACATCTCTAGCTGTTTATATGACAACGATGAGTAAATTTGACACTTGTATTTGTTTCTTTTGAAGGATTTTGCCACTTGTAACACCATTAAATTGTCACATGTTGAAATCTATTCCATCCAATACATCCTAAAAGTATTTTTTTTTTAACTCCGTCAATAATTAAATTATGTAATTTATGTTGTTAAAAAAATGATATCTCTATTATATTCATATATATTGGGGTGTCTGCCATTGTTTTTAAAACGACAGAACCCACGCATTGCGCAGGTGTAAATGAAACATGATTCTTTATGTAAGCGATTTTTTATGAAGCTAAAATATTTAAAACAAGTTCTCAAAGAATTTTAAAATTTTGTTTTTTAATTAATTTAACAACGGTAAAAATTGACAATATGAATAACCGGGCAGAAGTCACGATTGCCATGTACTTGAAATCCCACTGCTGGCCATGCTTTTATATATTAAATATTACATGAAAATGTGTTAATTTTGTTGACTGTTAATTGGGAAAAACATTTAAATAAACGTATTTGCTTCACGTAAAAATAAAAGTAAGGGAGTGCCTCATCAAATACTGTTCAAGCAGGATGTCACTCGGTCGCAGGGTCTTGCTTTCGGCCCTACTTTTATAAATTTTGTAATATTTTTTTGAATGAAATTTTGTACTCTAAATAACGTACGTTTTAGTAAAAGAAAATAACAGGATTTGAGTTATATAAACACAATAATAAATTAAATATAATCATAATTAATATTGCATAATTAAATGCCATAACAATATATATTTTTCCTATATTGCATTCCACCTAGCGTCTGTAATGGGAGCTATACAATATACAAATACAAAAGTTTCGATTTTGACAAAATTTATGAGATATTTTAGATATGATATTTTTTGTAACATGTTTTTTAAATTTAAATAAAAAGATTAAGATAATTTATTTTTTAAATCAATTCTGAAATTCATAACTAAGAATACAAATCAACCTAGAGAAGCAAACTAAACTACTAACTAAAGGAAATAGAAAGCGAAAGAAAAACTAAGTTCCTTCATCGTCATCATCCTCCTCTTTTTGGAAGTGAGGTGGTGGATGATTGAGTATACAAAAATTAGCTACCAACCTGTGAGAGAGTGTTTCGCTAATCCATCTGCTAGAGGAAGGACATTAATGGATCTAACTTGCCAGGCCCTATGAATAATCATCCTAACCTCATCCCTAAAAGGGTAATCATATTCACATCCCCTTGTAGCGAGGTTGATGGCTTCAAATACAATCAGAAAAAATAGATCCATTCTTAAAACCTCTATTCCAACAAATGTCAAGACCGTGGAATTTTGGAAGCTCCGGATCGAATTTTGCCAAAGCCGAAAATCTGCCCTGAAAATTCCATCTGAACAGTATGTTTATGTCGCGTATTTGGGGTAGTAAGTGATATCCAATTGCCATGAAATTTTTCCAGGATTAAAGTAGACATAATAAGCTTTAATTTGATAGGTGATTGGTCGAATTTTGATTTACGCACACTGAGTTATGAATTTTTGAAAAATGGGCGGCAATTATGGAATGAATTTGGACAATAGTACTGTTTTATTAAACTGGGATTCATGCTCATGTGAACAGATGTTGGAACCATTTTTCCTTGAAACTAGACTTAATAAGGAGTCCATAGGCTTTGAAATCACCTCATTTGAATATTTGTGCTATGAGATATGATTTTTCAAAGTTACAGCACAAATTCTAAAAAGTAGGGTCAAATGTACAAAAATGAAGGAAACAATGAAATCATAGATATAACCTAAGTCTAATAATTTCATGTTTAGTTATAATATATTAGATGACATTTAAAATGTCAAGAGTTGAGATTAGTATTGACCATTGTCCATAACGTATTCTTATAGGAACCCGTAATTCCCGGAACACGTGAGGTTCACAAAATCTACTTGGATAAAGCAATAAGGTAGTAACTCTCATCTCGCATACTCTGTATAGATGTGTATGTTTGTTTGAATCAAATATGTGATTGCCACGTCCTGTATGGACCAGCACCACTTGCGGCTCGATTGAGCAGAAGGGCTGACCATAGAGTACCTTCCCGGTGATTAGAATTAGGTGTAGGACCTATTGGACCAGTAGTCCTTAGGTGGCTAACCTAGTTGCATCCAGGTGACTCGGGTACTTCCGATTGAGAACGCTGGTGGATTCCGGATAGGACTCTCGGTAGTTCCCAGTCGAATATTCCTAGTTGGATGTCCCGATTGAGAACTCCAACGTACAGGAGGACTCTCAATACATGTCAACTCGTTTTGTTTAGCGCTATGGTTATGTGTTGTTCATATGCTGATTTAGATATATATGTTTTGCATTATATGATTTGAATATTTTATGTTGCGTGGACTGTCTATTTTGGTTAACTTTCATATATTGTTATACATTGGCTATGAGATTAATTGTTACTTTGGGATTCAAATTGAATCCCAGATGTTCCCAAGAGTTCAGGATCTGGACATGGTTAGGATAGCAGACAAGGTTCAAAGGGGAAGGCAGCGAACACAAATTATTGACGTTGTTGCTTGGATGTTAGATGCAGTTGTAGAACTTATAGTTTAATTTTATTTAAGCTTATTTTAGACTAAACTTTTGGGCATTGATGTAATGGATAACGTTTTTTGAGAACTCTGTATATATTTCCTGCACATTATCAAGAATGTTTTAATTATCAATGTACTATTCCTTACCTGTGTTGCTCACTAAAATTTGATATATTACTCTGATAAATATCGTAATTACAAGGGGTATGACAGCGAACATACGTATATGTACATTCAAGGTCCAGTTTAGGGTCCTTATGTAAAATTTCCCCCACAAACTTGACTGAAGTCAATGTCTAAGCCACTGAGGAATATATAGACTCGGAGACGAGCCAAGGTGAAATGCTACTGGACGACCCTATCGACGGTGGTAGCTTGAGAAGAGAGGCGGTGGTCGATTTCCTGAAAAATTGACAGGAGTTCATTGTAGTAAATCGAAAGAGGTCGGCCATTTTGTTTCGTGTTGAAGGAGCGCTGGTTCAATTCGAAGAGGCAGGATTCGTCGGAGCTATCATAGAACGTCCGAAGAGCAGTATCCCAAATCTCATGTGCAGATTTGAGACGAATAAATCGTTGCATCAACAGCGGAGTCATAGAGTCAATCAGCCAACTCTTGATGCGTTTGTTCTTAGTGACCCAGGTATTGTACGTAGGATCATCGTGCGTAGTCTTCTTCTTCGTGCCGGTAAGGTAACTGGATTTGTTTCAGGCTCCGATTCACATGTCCATCAATTGGGACCAAAGAGGATAATTGGAATCGAGAGTTACAGTAATAGGAAGGGAGGAGCTATCTTGTTGGATGATGATGTTCTACAGATGGGCGGAGGTCTGTGATGGGGGGAGGTAGAGTCGAACGGTGAGTACAGAGGATCCATGGCAGAGAAGGTTTGGGATTAGGGTTCGAGGGTGGGTCATGGCATTTTGAACAGAGTAGCGAGTAAGGACGAGATGGGTCAGATAAATCAATAAAGAAAGAAGTAAGGGTGGGTCGGGTTTTCGGGTATCTAGCAAAGGGATGGGTTAGGAGAATAAAAGATTGTGGTTTAGGATCGTACTCGTGATAGCTTGTTAAATTTTAATTCTAGGAATACTTTCTCTTTATTCATCAATGAATAATAATTCCTCTTGAATGAGGTACATTTATAGAAATGGAAAATAACAACTTCTAGCATGAAAATAGGTAACAACCTAACAATAATTACTGCTAGTTTGCTATTCCAAGAATTACTTCATCGAAATATATGTTTTCTCTATTATCTAACAAAGTGAGTTTCATATGAAACTGAGATTGGTATGAAGTAAACAAAAATCAAAACCAGAGGCAATTTCTTTAGGACTCTACATCATACTTGAACTAAGCCGAAGATGAGTGGGTGCCTTTTCTGGATTCCCTATCATGATTGTTTCACCAACACTTAAAGCATTCAACGGATCAGTGACTTTCTTCCCTATCGTGGTTTTCATGCAAAGAAATGTGAATAGTCAAGATAGAATTTGTCCCTCACATTTGTAGAGAGATAATACTGAGCCCCTCGATGAATGAGTCTGAGAAATGTATGGCCATATTACGATGGAAATGAGTTTCCATTTCAATTGTTAGACTACTCAAGAATCGAGAAAGTAATGGTCAAGAATAGGAAGTTGACATTATCCGTGCCTCATCCTTGACCAAATTATCATGTGACAAATGGGACGTGACATGGTTGTATGATAGGTTATATCACATCAACTATCCCCATATGAATTGGGTAGTCGCAATGTCTTGCTAGAGGCCGCTTGCGACTTGTGGGCTGGTACAGTATTGGCCCGCTGTCAATCTCATGTGGGCCTACAGGGTCGCACACAAGAATGGCTCAATACGAGCAAGAGTGTCCAGATTTATTGAATCTTAAATGTGTTTAAGATTTAATGAATACTTATTTAAATTCGAAATAAGTATATATATATATAATATTAAATTCGAAAATAATAATGATATTATTTATTGATAATAATATTATTATATATAGTATTTAATTTATTTGATAAATTAAATAACTATAATAAATTGAGATATTGTATCTCAGATTTAATTTTCGAATAAAGATATTGTATATCAGATTTAATTTGAATTGAGACATTTTAAATTAAATATAAGGACATCATATCTTGATTTAATTTATAAATATAAATTAAATCTGAAGGCCTATTAATTCAGATCAAATAGTTAGATTATATCGGTTGGACATATTTAATTAATATTATTTAATCCAAATTCGAAATTAATTAGATTAATTTTGAATATTTTAATACGACACATTATTAGGGTTTTAGAAACCCTCTAACTGATGTTGATCTAGTCATATTAAACATGCGAATGAATTAGACAGCCGAAAAACAAAATTCCTAGAGAGAAAAAGAGAGAGACGCAAGAATACTGAGGCGCTAGCACGATCGAACAAGAAGGCGCTAGCCCACATGATCAAGAAGCACGGATAAAAGATGTCACCTCGTTCGACACGTACGACGTCTGCGGCGCAGCACAAGAATCGAGGCGCAAACGAGAACGGAACGCAAGCTCGCATAGGTACGGTTCTGAAATCTAACTTTGATCTAAACCCGGTTGAGCAATTCTCCTAAGGGATCCGTAAAAGTTTTTTTTTTTATTCCGCTGCGTGTACGGATCCCAACAGAAACAACCTAGCAATTTCTTCTCACTCAGTTTAGCGTTTCTCTCATCAGCCAGAATTACTCAGACTCATGCTTAATACTTGTCACTCCCAATCTATTTTTCATATATGTATATCTGCAACTTTGTTAGTGACTTTCTACCCTCTTTAAATCTAGCAAAAAAGTAAAGATAAATTTATGGTCTAATAAACATAGCCAACATCCTCCAAGGACAGATCTTACCAAATTATATACGTCAATTAATATGATAGATATTATAAGCTATATAAAATATTAGCTTTTCTTTAACATCATTATAAAAATCAAAAATGAAGCAGCATCTTTACAGAAAATTTAAATTCTACATGCAACCATAAACACATCTCTAACCTATTTATATAACAGCGACAAGTAATTTTGCCACTTATATTTTTTTCTTTTTAAGGATTTTGCCACTTGTAACACCATTACATTATCACATGTTGAAATCTATTCCATCTAATACATCTCTAAAAAGATTTTTTTTTTAATCCCGTCAATAAAGAATTTATGTAATTCATATTGTTAAAAATGATATCTCTATTATGTTCATATATATTGAGGTGTCTACAATACTTTTACAACAACAGAACCCACGCAATGCGCAGGTGAAAATGAAACATGATTATTTATGAAGCGAAAATATTCACACACAAAAAGTTCTCAGAAAATTTACACTTTTTATGTTTTTTTTTTTTTAATTTAACAACGGTAAAAATGAATAACATGAATAACCAGGGCAGAAGTCACGATTTCCATATACTTGAAATCCCACTCATACAGGTTGGTCCAGCTTTTGACCATGCCTTTATGTATTAAAGATTAAATAAAAATGTGAATTTATTGACAGTTAATAGGGAAAAAAACATTTAAATACACGTATTTTGATTCACGTAAAAATAAAAGTGAGGAAGTGCCTCATCAAAGACTGTTCAAGCAGGATGCCACTTGGCAGCCTCGCAGGATCTTGTTTTCGGCCCTACTTTTATAAATTTTGTAATATATTTTTTTAGAACAATTTTGTAACCTAAATAACGTACGTTTTAGTATTAAAAAAAAAAAGGACTTGAGTTATATAAACAGAATAATAAATTAAATATAATCATAAATAATATTGCATAATTAAATGCCATAACAATATATATTTTTCCTATATCATGCATTCCACCTACATATAGCGTCTGTAATGGGAGCTATACAATATATAAATATAAAAGTTTCGATTTTGACAAAATTTATCAGATATTTTAGATATGATATTTTTTGTAATGTGTATTTTAAAGGGGGTTAAGGTGCAAAAATAGACATGTACTTTTGTCAAAAAAGCGTCCAGTAGCAAATACTTTTTTTAGGTGCAAAAGTGACTATGTGATTACAAAAGTGGAGCAAAATTATCATTGACCGTTAGTTGACTTTTTCTGAACTGAAAATGATGACGTGGATGTTAATGTTTTATAAATTACAGTTCAGCCCTAGATGCATTTCAAAAAATTTCAATTTAGTCCCTCTATAAACTTTTAAAATTTTCATTTAAGTCCCTGGTCAAAACTTGCATTTTGACCAGGGACCTTCTTCTTCCTCCAGGGACCTGTAAATTTCGTCACCCCCATTAAAAATGAACCAGCCATCATGAATGTTGTCATCATCACAGATCACGAACCACGGCATTTGGGAATGGAAACAAGATGCATCAGAAAAATCGAAGAACAAGAAACCAAATGCCGAAATCGAAGGCGATGCATCAGAAATCCAATATCCAAAAAAACAAGAAACCAGCGAAGCATCAGAAAGAAGAAAGCCAAATCGAAATCGAAGAAAGCAAACATTGAAATCAGAAGGCGTCCTGAGTTTGAGGGAGAAGGCATCAGAAATAGGCAATTGAAAGAATTGAAAGTTAAAATACAAATTTGTTGCCCACAACAGCAATTCAAGAATAGATAGAGAGAGACCCAGTCCAAGTCCATCACTCACCGTCGATGCAAGAGAATACAATCGAAACAGAAATCGTTAATGGAACTAACCTGATGAATTGGTGGATACATTGAATTTGTACAAACAGGGCAGTCCAAGTCCACCACTCACCAAAAAAACCCTCCGAGTGAAGCAAAATTAGAAAGAAAGAAACACCCAGTACTCAAAATCACAAAATTTCCCCAAAATTTATCTGGGCATTTCCTTCTCAAAATCTTCTTCCCAATATTCTCTTCGTTCTCACCTTTTTCCTTTGATTTTCCAGGAAATTTACAAGGGGGAAGAAGAAAATAGGAGAAGGAAGATGGGGATTTTCATGGATCGGTGAAGCGGATGAATGCGTGGTTTCCAGGAAATTTGTTGCTCCGTCTCCTTCCCTTCACCTCTCAAGCTCTCTGCTTTTTTTCAGATTCAACTCGTTGGCCTGCGTGAAGATGGTGTGAAGCCGAGAAAGAAGGGAAGACGAAGTTGAGAATGGAAGAAGGGAAGACGAAAAATGGAAGACGAAGTTGAGAAAGGAAGAAGGGAAGGAATCAATTCGCTCACCAGATCAGAAAGCATTGAGTGAATCCTCTGCTCACTCACTCCCAAATCGATCATAAACCGTCGCGCTTGAACCCTAGCTCTTCCTTCCACTGGGTCTTCTTACTGTGCCTCTCAATTTGGAAAGAGGGAAGACGTTGACCTTAATCTCTGTTTGATTTGCCACCGTCGTTGGCGAGAAAGAAGGGAAGAAGAGCGGGAGGACGACGCCGCCGTTGTTGGTGGAGGACACCGTTGTCGCCGTTGTTGGTGGACGAAGAAGGAAAGAGGGAAGACGAAGAAGAGGGAAAAGAGGGAAGAGGGAAGACGAAGAAGAGAAAAGGAAAAGGGTCAGAGAGGAAGAGGGAGAGGGCAGGTGGCAGGTAAAGAGAGAGAAGGAGTAACACATGGCAGTATTTTAATGGAGAAGTCAGATCCCACTGCCATGTCAGCGTCAAATAACGGTCAACTAACGGTCAATGCTAATTTTGCTCCACTTTTGTAACCACATAGTCACTTTTGCACCTAAAAAAAGTATTTGCTACTGGACGCTCTTTTGACAAAAGTACATGTCTATTTTTGCACCTTAACCCTTTAAATGGGTTAAGTACCAATTTTATACCGGAAGTATATCCTCAGAAGCAACTAAAATCGTATCTCCATATATTGTCCTTATAGGCATCACGCAACACCCCATCACGGCCACTTTTGCCATTTCTCAAAACCGACTCATCCACTTCAAGTCTATATGCGTCTATGCCATAAGAAGTAGGTTCTTATGGCATAGATGCATATGTCCGGGTTGTTGAACCTCTTTTTTGTTCTTCGGGGCCTTCATTTCGATCGCCGCCCTGCATTTGTCTAGGTTAGCCTCGATGCCTCGGTTAGATAACATGAAGCCCAAGAATTTTCCTTCCGGCACCCCAAAAGCACACTTAGCCGGGTTCAAACGGATTCAGTAAGTCCTGAGCTTGTCAAACTTCTGCTCCAAATCCTGAATATGATGTAGCGGATCCAATGTCTTAACGATCATGTCGTCGATGTAAACCTCAACATTACGACCGAGTTGGTCCGCGAACACCCTGTTCATCATTCTTTGATAAGTAGCTCCTGCATTCTTTAATCCAAATGGCATGACGTTGTAGCAGTAGTTGGCCTTCTCTGTAATAAAGGCCGTCTTTTCTTGGTCCTCGGGATACATTACGATTTGATTATATCCAGAGTACGCATCCATGAAGGAGAGGAGTTGGAAACCCGACGAATTGTCGACTAACTGATCAATGTTCGGCATTGGGTAGGAGTCTTTGGGACATACCTTATTTAGGTTTGTGTAGTCCGTGCATACCCTCCACTTTCCGTTTGGCTTTTTGACCATTACCATGTTGGATAACCACGTGGTGTATTGAACTTCTCGGATAAATCCGGCTTCCAAGAGTTCTTGAACATGAGTTTCCAAGGCTTTCCTCTTTCCCGGGCCGAGATTCCTCTTTCTCTGGGAAACCGGCGTAGAGCCCGGGTAGACTCCCAGCTTGTGAGAACAAAACTTTGCGTCTATTCCGGGTACCTCGGATGACTTCCAGGCGAAGACGTCTTGATTTTTCCTCAGAAAATCAATCAAGCTGGATCTAAGTTCCGGGGATAAGTGTTTTCCGATCTTCGTGGTCTGGAGGGGGTCTCCCAACACTAAGTCCTCCAAGTCACTGGCCGGTTCGGGGCGCTGCTCTTCCTCCCGGAGGTCTAGCTTGACCGTATTGACATCTCGATCCAGAGAGTCCGGCTCCATTCGTCCCGGCTGTAATGAGGGACCGCCCTCGCTTACTCTGACAGTCTCCAAGTAACACTGTCGAGACTCTTTCTCGTCCCCATTTACCATGACCACGGCTCCCTGGTTATTCACCATTTTAAGCATTTGGTGCTTGGTGGAGACCAGCATGTCCCATTTATGGATAGTTGGCCTACCCAGTATAATATTGTATGGTGACAGGAACTCTGCAACTATTAAAGGCACGCGCTCCGACTTGAAAGCATCCTTTGTTCCCAAGGTAAACCGAAGGTCGATAAATCCCTTCGAGCGCGAATGCTCTCCATTGAACCCTATGAGGGTCGTCTTGCAAGGTTTCAAATCCTCCTGGTCCAGGGTCATTCTCTTGAACGCATCCCAACTGAGGATGTCAGCGGAGCTTTCGGCGTCAACAAATATGCGTTTGACCCGGCAATGGACCAATATCCCGGTCACTACTAGACCGTCTTGATGTCCGGGGACGACGTCCTTAAGATCTTCGTTTGTGAAATACAACGGCGGGTGAGACGGTCCGTTAAAACTCTCTTTGAACCTCGGACGATCTCTTACCGAGAGGACCTCTCGTAAATACTTCCTTCGTTGGCTCATTGTATCTCCACCTCCACCCATTGCGCCACTTATCACACTACAGTCAAACTCGGCCTCTGGAAATACATCGTCGGCCTCGGTCGGTTTCTTGTGCTTTTCTTCCTGCTTTTTGTGCTTTCTGGGGGGGCTTTTGCTATGGCTTCTAGGCTTGCGTTTGCCGCCTTTTCCTTGGTGTTCAATCACGTATTGTTGAAGCTTTCCATCCCGAACAAACTTTTCAATCGCGTCTCGGAGCTCATAGCATTCGTCAGTTGTATGACCCCGCCCATCATGAAAAGCAATGTATTTGGACTAATCTACCCCGAATCTGCGATAAGACAACCGTGGTCGATCGACCCTTCTCATCTCGGCCATCGCCACTTCTTTCCAGATTTGCGATCGTGGCACATTCAAGGCAGTGTACCTGTCATATTTGCTTTTCGCGTCAAACTTTCCACCTCGGCTCCTATTGTCTGAGCCCCTTGCGCGGGAATCCTTTTTCCTGCTCTCCGTATAGTCCTTGTCGCTGGGTGGAGTGGCTCTGTCTCGGTCCCGTCTGGGATTATTTGCTATGCGCATCTGCTCCACCTCAAGATATTTCTTTGAGCGAGTTATGAAATCATTGATATTTTTAGCTGGTTCTTTAAAGAATGACCCAGCCAAGCGGGATTCTCCATCTAGGCCGTCGACTAACAAGTGGACGTGCACGTCCTCTTTTAATCCATGCACCTGCAAGGCCGCGTTTTTAAAACGGTCCAAGTAGCTTTAGAGTGTTTTGCCGGGTCGCTGCCTAATCTTGGACAAGGTGCACTGGGACTTCGGTTGTCGTTTGCTAGTCGCAAAATGCAATTAGAAGGCCTCTGCTAGGTCATCAAACTTATGAATCGACCCTGCAAACAAAGTGTGGAGCCATTTTAACGCTGGTCCTTTAAGGGTTGCAGCGAAGATCCGAGTCATGATGGGCTCCCCAAGTCCCCTTACAAACATGACGACCTCAAAGTCTTCAAGGTGGGTTGTCGGGTCTTGAGAGCCATCGTACTTTGTTAATTCAGTGAGGTCGAGCTTCTCCAGGAAAGGAGCATTGAGGATTTCGGATGAGAAAGGGTTGTTATCGTGCTGCCCAACGTATCTTCTCCGTTGGAGACCGGCTACTGGGGGCCGAGGAGGCCTATCTACCCGTTTCATTTCTTCGCCTTTTAACTTCCTTTCAGCGGATCTCGCTCTCTTCTTTTGGCCGATCTCGGTCTTGTGGCCGGCTTGGCGATCACGCATGTTGTCTCCATCTCGGTCCTTTTTCCCGGTTCTCTCATCTCGGTTCTCATTTGTTGACGTGGAATCCCTTTCCTTGAAAAGCTCTTCTAAATGCTGGAAGTGTAACGCATTTCGCTTGTCCGTGTTCTCCATACGCCTCATCAACGCGGTCAGCGTATTTTGGATGAGGAGAATATCCGGATTGGTGATAGGGAAGGACTCCGGGTTTGAATTATGCGGCTCATGGCGATGATTTCGCGGAGCCGAGGACTCTGTGTCGAACAGGTCGTCCTCCGGGTGCCCCTCATTGTTGGGAATGACTGGTTTTTCCGGTTGTTGTTCCAGCTGTGATAGTCGATCTTCCCCTTCCTCTTCATGGTCAGCGAGAGGGTTGATCGGCTGCTCAACCAGCTGTGGTTGCCGAGGCGGTTGGCGCAAGTCATGCGGTTGGACCGTCTCGGTCATCTTCTGGCTAGTGCTTCTGGTATTAACCCTCATTGGTCACGGGGATCGAAGTTTATAGTCCCCACGGTCGGCGCCACTGTTCTGGTGTAGAACACTGATATCCAGCCCGGTAGGCTAGAGCTTTGATATTGGATCGATGGTCTCCTCCTGTATGCCTATAGGGAAGACGTCCAGGAGAAGGGTGGATCACTGTACACAACCAGGCGTTTCGCCTAAAGGGGGTGGGGTGTATGCACAGTGTAACTGTATGTAGATTAATTCAAGGATAAGAACTTGTGTACCTTGATCGTGTAATCCCTATGTATATATAGAGCGTATCTTGCGGTTAGATCTCCCGCATCAGGTGTGTCCATGAATCTCAGTAACCTCCCCTTTGAATAGGTCTTTCGGTTTGGATCCCTATGGGTCGGTTAAGATCCTTGTGCGGACTGCCCCTTGACTGGGCCTGCTAGCTTATGGGCCTAGACTTAGGTCCATAACATAACATTATATATATATATATATATATATATATATAAACAAGTAAATACAAGACAAGTTGCAGAATCTTTTCTCCGAAACTTCCCAGTATGTATAAACTAAAGGTCTCTCAAAGACATGAAGGCCATAGTCCAAATTCAAAGCGTGATTAGCCATATAGTCTGCTATTCTCAATAGCATTCTCTTATAAAACGCATGCATGAGGATTTGAGTTTAATTCTGTGGTGGATAAAAAATATTATATTTTAATGAGAAAATCATATTAAAGTTTCTCTCAAATGACTTATTTATATTAAAGGCCCAAAGCATTATGAAATTACCCTGGTTCCTCAACCTAACTAGAAATAAGTTTATATACACATGATGAATATACCTATCTATAATTTTGATCATTATTGTAAACGAGATTCATAGATAGGATCCGTAGCTGGTTCTGATTGTACCAAAGAGAGGTTAGTGAGGTTAATAGGGCAAGCTTAAGAGGGATGGGACAAGGTCACTGGTTTCCATGGTCAGACCATTACGGCCATTGTTGGAGTTCCTTCGTCAAGTTGTAATTAAAATTTGGGTTAAGTAACTGTTACGCAAAGAGCATTTGACATAAAAAAGTTTTAGAGGGACTAAAAATATAAATGAACAATTAAAAATGGAAAAAAATACTAATGAACAATTTAAAATAGGAAAATAACACAATGCCATTAATTTCAATTTAACGTTGTTGGTCAATCTGCTATTATTCGATGGATTTGTCTCGAATTCAAACTCATCCATGGTGGTCATGGAGAAGGAGGACAGACGAGTTGACGACGTTGTCGCCGGCGCCACCAGCACAACCTTTTCTTGATCACAATGGGTAGAAAATCAAAGTGAAAGGGAAATAAAATTAAAGAACGAATGAGCTTGTGCTTCCAAGGAAGAGAACGGTGAATAGTGAAGTCGCTCAACATCTGGAATCTTTCAAGCGTTTAGCGTAGCTGCCAGAAAAATGTTGCGCGCCTTTGTTCTACTTTCGCTCTCCCTCTCCAAAAATGATTGATGATGATGAATTGTGGCTCTGATTCTCACTCTTGATATGAAGCACAACGGTGGAGAGGAGGAAGAAAGGATGTCGTCGGCAACAATGGTGATGAAATTGAGAGTCGTCAGCGACAAAAGTAACACTTTGTTGGCCAATTTGCACCTTTATTGGTATTTTTTTTCCTTTTTCAATTGTTCATTTGTATTTTTTTTCTTTTTAAAATATTTTTGTGCCAGGTGCTCTTTGTGTAACACTTCGTTGGCTAATTTGCACCTTAACCCTTAAGATTTTGACAAGTAATCAATTTTTGATAATCAAATATCTTTACCTTCCTTGATTTAGTGTGGGAGAGATAGAGATTGTGAGGGAGGAGATCTCTCCTTCAAGGAGAAAACAATAAAGAAGGAGGTTCTATCGTCGAAGAAATCGACTCGTAAAGGAATCGCAGAGAGCCAGTGAAGAGTATGGTAAACCTGCTGGTTTGGATCAAAAACCGAAAAACTGACCAGAAAACTGGTATGGGTGAGCTATAAAACTGGGTCACACTAACTTGGCCGACTCGGTCTAACTCAATCATAACTCGTGCCACTTGGCGAGTTGGGAAAGTCGTCCAAGTTAATGTTTTTGAAGTCTTATAAAAGGTTCTGAGCAAAAAAAAAAAAAAGTCTTATAAAAGGTGAAACGGCATCATTTCGTCCATTTTTTAAGTTTTTTTTTTAATGATTTCAATACTACCTTCAAGCTTAAGAAGCTTTTCCAATTTTCCCTTTTCTTTCGATCATTCGAACGCCTTCGCCACACACGATCCTCTTCTTCTTCTTGTCACTCTCATCAAGTATTAACATTCGAACGCCATGGGAGACACTCAGCTTGAACCCTAATCTGCTGGTTTTGTGTGGCCATTTACCTCACTCAAGTTCACCTTCATCGTTCAACTTTCCCATCGCTCACACTGCCGTGTTCAGACGTGATTTGCTATTCTCTTTTTCAATCTCGGACGCCATGGCCGGTTGCAAGGTCTGAGCTTTGGGGTCACAAAGACGTCGACTTCAATCCTTCATTGTTTCTTAGCCGAGTTCGGCGTTCTTCTTCACCGAATCACGCTTCAAACGCCCTTGAAGAAGGGTCTGGCCGATTGGGTTTGGGCCAGACAGTGAGGCCTTTTCTTCGTCCTTGTGTTTATCTTCTAATTTTCGGTTTGCTTTCTATATTCTTTCACCTCTATTTCTATTTTCTGATTCATTACTTTTTCATTGTGTTGGTTTGCTTCAAAATTGATTGTCCAATGTCCATGGCTGATGCTTTGTTTTTTGTGTTGCTGATGTTATTGGACTTTTTCTTTCATTGTAGCTCTAATTATTTATCCAATTGGGTGCTTTTGGCTTGCTTATTTAAATTTGAAAGGCTGTGTTTGGTCTGGTTGTCTCGTTCTAATATATAGTATTCAAAATTTGGATAGTGTGATGAGAAATTATATTATTTTTTAATTTTTTATTTCACATCGATCTGACCCTGATTGATTTTGATCGACCCTTAACTGGTCAGATCGATTTTGATCGACCCTTAACTTCATATCTCGATGGCTTCAATGGTGGGTCAAGTTTAAAAACTTTGGACAAGAGTGATAATCTCTCCGGAAATTACATCTCAGATCCATTTTGGATTGACACAAAATAATAGTGATTTCAGCAACTCCATTAAAGAAAGTTCTTTAATCTGTTTCCTTTCTTACATGTTTCTTTTTTTTTAAATGAAAAATCTCATAAAGCCACCTGAACTAAAAAAATATAAATCAGTAGGTATATTCAACAAATCTTTAATTGGGTCATAAACCCTATTTAGAATTTCAGGGCGTGATTAAAATGATTTTGTTGCCTTCAACTCTCTTCTCTTCTCTTTAAGGGCCCGTTTAGTATGGGGAAGATTTAAAGAAGGAAAGGAATTTCAAGGAGAGAAAGGAATGGAAGGGAAGATTGAGAGGGAACTTAAAAAGTTGAGCTGTTTGGTAGACATGGGAAGGGAACTTAAGTTGAGGGAAAATGAATTGTTTGGTATGAAGAATTGGGTGTTGGTTAGATGGGAATGTGAGGTGAAATTCCTAAAAAGCCCTTCAGACGTTCGAACGAAAAAGCTACGTTCGAACGTAATAGGCACCAAATCGAAGCTCTCTGTTCTCGTCGGCGCTCTGGTTTTGCTTCTGACGTCGGGTCTGTCGCGACTGTGGTGAAGGGTGAGGGAAGAAAGGAATGTCGGCGGCAACGATGATGAAGAAGGTGAGAGCCGCCGGCGACGAAAATGGAGAAGGAAGGTGGAGGAAGGAAGGATCAATCTGATTAAACTTCTGCTTCCCCAACTATACCCTCACGTATGGATCGCTTAATCCATAATCATTTGGTATTCTTGCTTCAAGAACACGAACCACCAGCTTCATTTTTCTACAAACCAGAATCGCAAAGACAGGGGTTTTTTTGTCCAACAATTTCACTTTCCCGGGAAACTTTCATTATCCCGCCACTTTTTGAGGGATTCAATTTTCCCACTTTTAAGGGAAGATCGGGTGAGGCGGGAAGTGAGATTGACGGGAGACTTGCGCAACAAACGGTTTTCTGCGTGGGAAGCCTGGCAAATTCCCTTTCCCTCTCGTGAAATCCGTCTATCAAACGGGCCCTAAATATTTCTCCTTCCACCCTCTTTCTCTAGGGTGACTTCTATCTCTCCCTCCCACGTCAATCCAAATTTTGTTCTTCCTTTATTTTATCCTTTTCGGTAGTTATACACGATATGTAGCACCTGTAAAAAGAAATACAATGCGTAAGAGGCAAAAATGAAAAAAAATCATATGCATAATGCAAGCGCTACCTTCAGATCACACTCATCAGCTTCATTTCAATGGGCACATTTTCGTTATCTATGTCCACACCCAATGTCCATTCTCTCTTCTCTCTCTATACACACAACACACGTTCGCCCAAACATATTCCCTTCAATTCCCACTTGCATTCATCAGAATTGGACGCAGACACATAGTAGTAGATTTTATTCTCTTTGATCTTTTAATTTTATCTGCTCTCTCTACAAATTTCCAGCTATTTGGGCTTTTCTTTCATTCTCACCTCGATTTCCGAATTGGGTCTATGTTGATTGTGGATTAGAGCCACATTATATCCGGAACCGGTTTTGGTGTCTGTCCAAAGAATAGGCACCATTTGCCTATCTGATCTAGACTGTTCAGATTAGATCTAGACGGCTCAGATTTTATTTTATTTTTCAATTGTTGCTTTTTGAATAAAAAAATCATTTTTTGAAAAAATATTAGTTGAGAGATTATCTTTATTTTAGATTTTGTATCCATTAAAATAATTTTTTTTGAAAAAATAGAAAGTAAAAAAATAAGATTTGGACCGTCCAAATCTGATCTGGACAGTCCAGGGAGGACGAGCTCAGGGAATCTCATTCCCATTATATCCCCTTAGAATTTCAATGCAAACCCGATAGGGCAGGTGAATTTCAATTCACTAACCGCTACTACTTTCTCCTCATCTTTTATTCTTCTAGTTGTTGTAGGAGAAAAGGCACTGGAAAAAGGATGGGAAGGATAATATTCAAAGAATATGAGATAGAGGATGGTAGAAAAGTTAGTTTACCTATATTTTAAAATCCTGAATTAAGTTTATGACCAAATTAAAGATTAATTAAATTTATCAACCTATTTTGGATTTCATTAGTTCAAATGGCTTTATATGGAATTTTACCTTTTCAACTTTGGTACTTCCTCTCTAAAAGGTTATTACACATTGCATTGCAATTAATTCACTTCTAAGTTTGAATTCAACCATCTCAACATAAAAGTTCGTCCTCTGTGAAGCGAGGTGTCATAAGTGATAAAACAGAGAGCTTCGACATGACTACTACTACAGTTTTGAACGAATAAAAGTTGCTTTCCTCTGTAGAGGTTCAAACAGTGGCAAAAGCGTTGGTAGTAGAAGTGGTGGAAAGTTGAAATGTTGTTACTGTGGATTAATGGAGGAATGCATGCCGGCTATATTAGTGGTATGTGAGAGAGATAACATGGTCGTTGGATTATTGAGCTTTGAGCCGAAGTTGTGAGAGACAATCCAATAAGATCAGAAATGGATATAAACACGCTCAAGGAATTCTTGCCAGCAATTCAGATCTTTAAACCTCCCTATAATCCCACTGAGGATTTGATTCTGGTAATGAAGCAGCACGTGCTTCGGAATTTGGATTCTTCGAGGAAGAACCGACTAACGTGCTTTCTATCAAGCAGCAAAAATTCCTCTAACTTGTGAACAGCAAATGAAAAGATGCAGTATAGTCGTGATCTTTTACTGTTAGATTTATTGTCACACATAAATATAGCGACCCAAATTTTGGGCTAATGCGATATTACTTTCTGAATAGCTCTCCCCAAATTATATATACATTACATATTAGAAGGTCTATAAAATATTAGCTTATTTTTTAACATCATTATAAAAATCAAAAAAATGAAGCTACATCTTTGCAGGAAATTTAACTTCTACATGAAACTAAAAATACATATCTAACCCGTTTATATAATAGACCCAAGTAATTTTGCCACTTGTAACGCCGTTAGATTACCACAAGTTAAAATCTATCCCATCTAATACATCTTTAAAAAGTCTTTTTTTTAACTCCGCCAATAAATAATGTATGTAATTCATATTGTTAAGAAATTATATATACATAATTCATACCTATATATATTGGTCAAGGATTTTTCCCGTCATTGGAGATAAGTTATTTCCAGTGACTCCCAAAACTACGTCATTTTGAATTAATCAATAGTGTTTTTGTAATTTTGCACCCTTTATTAATTCACCTAAAATTACAAACATACCCTTCATTAATCCAAAACGACGTAGTTTTGGGGGTCACTAGAGATAAATTATCTCCCGTGACTAGAGAAATATTTTTCCCTATATATATATATATATATATATATATATATATATATATATATATAAGATTTAGGGAATGGGACAAAAGATGAGTCAAAACCACGCTTAGATTTTGACTGAGGTTAGTCAAAATCATACAGAAAATAATTTAGGGAATGAGATACAAGATGGACAAAATGGTGGGAAAAAACATAACTTAAGTTGTTGAAATACAATAAACAAAATTATGAAAAGTGGTGAAGCAGAAGAACATTAGGATAGTTTATGCATTTAATTTTTTTTTTTAATAATTAATAATTATGATTGTAAGAAAAAATATATAAATATTTGAAACGTGTTGGTTCTCAAAGTTTTAATGATAACAAGACTTAAATAATTAAAGATTTTATATTGAAAAAGGTTAAGTTTTTGATACAGTAAATATTCATTGTGTTAAGTGTGTATTACTCGAGTAACATCCATCTAATAAGGTTGTTAAGTGTTCAAGGATGCAATTTTTCTATGGGGCTATCGGTAAAAAAAATTACTCGAGTAAACCTTGGAGTTACCCGAGTAATGTCATTGTAATATCCCGAAATTTAGGCCTAAAAACTTGAGAAAAAGCTTAAAGATAATTATTATGATTATCTTGGATTTTAAAATTTGGGAAAAATTATGAAATGGTATTTTGAGGATAGAAATATTATAAGAGGATTAATTATGAAGATTGGGCCAAAATAGTGGTAAAGCTATTATTTGGAATTTAAAGCATATTTTCTTAATCATCAAGAGAAAAATAGTTGGAGAATAAATATAGGCTTAGAATATTTTTAGAGTCAATATTTTGTGGCTTAGAGGAGCTAATTGAGAAAGAAAAGTCCTTATATGGATTTAAGGAATTATTTGTATAACTTATTTAATGTTTGCAACTTATGAAGTAAAATACCATGTTGCAAATAAAAGCCTTGCAAAGGACAAATGAGATTATTTTGGAGTGAGCCCCACAATATAACACTTCTTTTTCCTCTTCAATCACTTTGCATGCACACTACATACGTTCGGGTGGAAATTTCCCTATTCTTCATTATGTTTGGCCACATGTTTCTACACCTTCCTTCTCTCATTTAACCATTTGGACAACACAATACCAATCCGGATAGCGCTCAGGAAGGAAGGAAACACACACTACATTCCATTTCATCAATTCACATTCAGCCAAGGTAGGAAACACTGGGCATAGCAGTACATGCAGAAAATGCTGAAATATACACGGACAGAAGCATATAAACATATTACCTAAGTGTTTGATATCAGCTTTATCTCATTTTCATATTTCTTCACCACCGAATATGAGAGACTGAGAGTGAGAAAGAGAGAGACCGAGAGACGAAAGAAAAACAGAAATGGAAAATGCAGAGGATGAGAGAGTACGTGGGAGAGAAGCTGAAGGACCACACACGCAAGACTTAAGTGTTAACCAAGGTGAGTCTTTGAATCTCTTCCCATCTAACTAATGCAAGTCTACGTTGGGTTTTTTGAATTTGAAGCTTAAGATCACATGGTTTAGGTTCTGCATGTTGCCTGTTTTAAGGAGCTGATGCAGGATCGAATATACAACGGTTGCTACAGTAAAATCGTGAATGAACAGTATTTTCATGTTCTGACTGAACCGCTGATTTTTGAGTAAGGCAAGACTAGGGTAAACGAACTCTTTTGAACCTGAAATTTTGTAGACATATAGTAGACATCTTAATCTTTAAAACGAGCCAAAGAACACCCAAAACGGATGTGTATAATGGGAATGATGATTTTTCAAAGTTGAACCGTGAACACTGAAGGATTTCTGTTTTCAGGAATAAACAGTGATTTTCGGGCTCCATTTTGGGATGGTAAACCTTTGATTTTGTCTCTGAAATTTTTAAAAGAGAAATTAATCTCCTTAAGGTTTAATATGAGCTTTGGATCACCTAAAACGGAGCTCTATAACTCCAGTTGTGATTTTTGGAAGTTGAGTTATGAATCTGGTAACGTTTTAGAAGGTCTATAAAATATTAGCTTATTTTTTAACATCATTATAAAAATAAAAAAAATGAAGCTACATCTATGCAGGAAATTTAACTTCTACATGAAACTAAAAATACATATCTAACCCGTTTATATAATAGGTCTAAGTAATTTTGCCACTTGTAACGCCGTTAGATTACCCCAAGTTAAAATCTATCCCATCTAATACATCTTTAAAACGTATTTTTTTAACTCCGCCAATAAATAATGTATATAATTCATATTGTTAAAAAATTATGTATACATAATTCATACCTATATATATATATTGGTAAAGATTTCTTTCGTCATTGGAGATAAGTTATTTCCAGTGATCCCCAAAACTACGTCATTTTGGATTAATCAAGAGTGTCTCTGTAATTTTGCACCCTTTATTAATTCACCAAAAATTACGTACAAACATACCCTTCATTAATCCAAAACGACGTAGTTTTAGGGATCACTGGAGATAACTTATCTCCCATGCCTACCTAGAGAAATATTTTTCCTTATATATATAAAAGATTTAGGGAATGGGACAAAAGATGAGTCAAAACCACGCTTAGATTTTGACTGAGGTTAGTCAAAATCATACAGAAAATAATTTAGGGAATGAGATATAAGATGGACAAAAAAGTGGGAAAAAACATAACTTAAGTTGTTGAAATACAATAAACAAAATTATGAAAAGTGGTGAAACAGAAGAACATTAGGATAGTTGATGCATTTAATTTTTTTAAAAAAATAATAAATAATAATTATGATTGTAAGAATAAAAATATATAAATATTTGAAACGTGTTGGTTGTCGGAGTTTTAATGATAACAAGACTTAAATAATTAAAGATTTTATATTGAAAAAGGTTAAGTTTTTGATACAGTAAATATTCATTGTGTTAAGTGTGTATTACTCGAGTAACATCCATCTGATAAGGTTGTTAAGTGTTCACAGGATGCAATCTGTCTGTGGGGCTATCAGTAAAAAAAATTACTAGAGTAAACCTTGGAGTTACCCAAGTAATGTCATTCTTCAAGCTTAGATTAGGAGTCGCTGCTCATGTTGCTCGAATAAGTAAAATTAGTTACTCAAGTAATATCGCTGCTAGCTAGACAATCATTTTTAACTTATACAATATCACTTAAGTAACAAAAATGTTACTCAAGTAATATTTAGATATTACTCAAGTAACAAAAATGTTACTCAAATAATATTTGAATATTACTCAAGTAACAAAAATTGCTACTCGGGTAACCATGGTCCAGAGACTATTATTGTGAAAGCCTTCTTTATTACTCAAGTAACATTTCATGTTACTCGAATAATATTATTTAAAGGATATTACTTTCGAACCTTACTCAAGTAACATATATATGCTTCGCAAGTAATCTCAGTATAGACTATATTATTTTGAATACTTGGATATTACTCAAGTAACACTTTTGTTACTCAAATAATATTCTTTAGATCATCGGACTCATCTTCCTTAACATAATTTGCTATCTTAATTATACTGGGTCATTTCCTATTCCTATTTAATCTCGCTTAAACTCATTTATATCTTATCTAGTCATCTTTTTAAGTGATTTACAATTGATTAACCTTGTTTAAATTGAGATTAGTCGAAAAGCATTCTTTGTGTCATAAACATTAAATGCAACTCAGAAAATAGAGCCTACAATCAGAATGCAACCTCTGAGCAGACGAATACATTCCTTCAAGGCATACCAATTCAGGCAATTATTTTGAGTCAACTTCTGCACAAGTACATCGACGGCAAATGCATTTAATGTGTCAACGTTCGACTATACCAACGAAATAATTCATCTGTGCCTAACGGAAGTTCGAAGAGACACAACGGCTATATTCAAAGCTTCACAACAACATTAATGGAAGATTGGTATAAAAGCTCATCACATTCAATTCCGCCAACTACCGAAACTCTGCGCATTCATTTCAACTCAACTACAATTTACTGTTTCATTAATTTCACTTAATATATTCGGATATTTTTCTGTACTTCAGTGATTATCTTTTATCTACTCGTGAAGACTTAAACAACACTTGTCTGATTTATTGTTTATCAGTCAAATCTCAAGGTTGTGGAACATTGAGTGTGGGTGTACGATTACAATTTGTATGAGGGAGTGAGTTCGAGTGTGAAATGATCATCTCGAGTACAGAGTGTGTAATTGTAACCGTGATTAAGAGTTAGTGAAAAACCTAGAGTGTCTGGGGACTGGACATAGGTCAAGGAGTTGAACCGAACCAGTATAAATTCTTTTTGTTCATTCTCTCTATCTTTGTTTACTGTTCGTTTTTATTTTAAGAAAAGATTTTCGAAATCCCCTATTCATCCCCTCTCTAGGTGATATTCTCTCTTCAAAACGATCATACAACTGTCACAATTTTAAAAGGACAAATTCCAATAAAACTCAGCTAAAATAATAAAATTTAAATCTAGCAGTATATTTTTAACAAATTTCTAAGAGATTCGATTTTTGAATGTTGTTAAAACATCATGATGCTAATTGTTGGATTTAATTGATGTTTTTTTGTTTTTTTGTTTTTTTTATTGATTTTATATTTTTTTTTGTTTTTTTTTTCCCCTTCAATTTCAAATTGTCGCAAATTATTACTTTTCATAATCAAATTAATGCAACTAAAAACATATATACCTTCAATTTCCTTTTTTAACTATCAAAGAACATCATTAAAAAATATCTCTAATTAAGCCTCTTGCCTTGATTGAAAATTTATTAAAAGTGTAGGTATGAATTTTAATTTTAATATTTCAATTGGTTTTTGTAATACCCCGAAATTTGAATTAGGGAATTTAAGGGCCAAAGTGCCAAAATGACCAAAATACCCCTGAAAGGGTAAATAACTTAGGAAAATTGTGAAAAATCCTAAAAGGCAATGAAATAATTATTTAAATTGAGAGAGTATATTATCTCTAATTTTAGTAATTTAATAAATTATAAACTTGGAAAAATTGAGAAGGATTGTTCAAAAAGTATTGAAATGACCGAAATACCCCCGTAAATGCTAATATAATGAATGAGACATGAAAACACAAATGTCAATTCAAAAGTTATGAGGTAATGAGTTGTTCTAATTAAGAAAATTATCAACTATTGGTAAGAAAGTAATTAAGTAATTACTGGCTAATTAATTAAGCATAGGCAAATGAAATTCATAAATAATTATGTAAAACCCTAAAATTAGTGGTTTGTGGCCTAAAATTAGTATAAACATATTTGTTAATTAATTGGAAATTTTGGAGAAAAATAGTTGAGTTTAGATATTTTTAAGCCTAAATACAAGAATGGACCAATAGGAAAATTTTGTAAAAAAATTATATAAAAAAATAATTATTTTATATATTATTAATTAATTAAATAATTAATTAAAACGAAAATTAATAAAATAATAATAATAAGGACAAGAGTTGGTAAAAAATCATGGTGCCTTAACTTGCAAGTTGAAGTGTAAAATTGTATAAACAAGTACAATGAATAGTGATCAGATTTATAGGAAACGGATCCTGTCTAGAGTACCAGGAATAGGTTTTCCAATGTCAGAGTAAAATATTGATCAGTGAATTTTTATCTTCAATTAGCCTTTTCCGGAAGTTGATTAGAGGTAGGTAGAGCATTTTCCTAATAAGACGAAATAGGGAGAAATGCGAGATAGTCACATTTTAAAGATTCGAAGAAAATAAATTCTAACTCAACATTTGGAAATGAGTTTGAATTTATCTGGACATATTTGGAATCGGTGAATTTTTGTCCGAGATTGATGATCCCGAAAGTTCTTCCGAAACCGGCACGCTTTCCGTAAACTTGGATCGACTTTTGGAGCCCTGGATGGAATCAAAAATTAGTTTAGATTAGATATTCCTAATGAGAAGGAAAGGGCTTCAAAATGGTAATTCCGGATTTTTGAGATTTTTCCGAGATTACGCGATTCGGACACCGATCAAAAACTTTATCGGTACAAGTTCATAAAGCAAAAGCATCACATCACATTAATTGATGTAACAAACCACCAGCTAAGGGGGAGAGGATGGTTTGGACAAGTGGCATGGTGAGGATCTTGACATTTGGCAAAGTGCGATCCGACGGTCCGTAATCCGCCCGACAAAGTGTGAATAGTGCACACAACTTTCCCTATAAATAGGAGGCTCTCCCTTTGCATTCTTCACACCAAAATCATTTCTCTAGTTGAGCTTTCCTAGAGAGAAGTTAGAGAGAGGTGCTCGGAGGAGGAAGGAGCCGGGGAATTTTGCAGCGAAGCTCTGGGTAATTTTTCCGGTCTTTAGCTTTTAATGCTTTCAGTAGTTTTAGTAGTAATGCTAGATAGATCTTTAGCTTTATTTTAAGTATTAAATTCGAAAATCATGGTGGGGTCGGAGTTCTGGCAAAATTTTGGAAAGTCGGAGTCAAAGTAACGAAGCATCGCGAAATTCCGCCGATTAGGGGGTCAGGGGTAAAATAGTCATTTTGATTAAAAGTGTCCGTCGTAATGATAGATCCTTAACAAGTACATTGTTATGTTGATAGGATATCCCTGATTACGTTTTTACCTACTGTCGTGCCGTATTCCGCCAGAAATACCGAATAACGTCAACGAAGGTACGTCCGCGTACTGTAACATTAACTCTTATGTTTATGGTATGCATATATGTGCTATGTGTATTGTTATGGTATGTTTATTGAATACAAATATGTTAGAACAGTTTGGTGCCGAAGGCAAGGCTAGTCTACGTGGGTGTGCCATAAGTCGTCGTATAAGTCGGTGAGGCCCCATGGTAGACACTTACCTGACCATTCTGTTCGGTTTACGGAAGTATGTACGTTCGCGTACTGTAACACTAACTCTGATGGTTATTGTATGAATATGTGTGTTTCCTCTGTCATGTGTGTACTCTGATTGTACTTTTGTCTGAGCGACCGAGGACCTCTTTCGTTATACTTTTGAAACACTCTTGTACTGTTGTTTAAACAAAGAAGACATGCTACCATGGGTATTTTAATATATATATCAGTTACTCAATCGCTCCGGTGCACTACTCTGATCATTTTGAAATGATGTTTTAAAAAAAAAAAATTGTACTGCTTGTGAAAAGTCGGGATGTTACATTTGGTATCAGAGCAGTAGTCCTGGCATGGATCTGACTAAGTTATTACGGACAGTTTGGTGCCGAAGGCAAGGCTAGTTTACGTGGGTGTGCCAATCAGTCGCCGTGAACTCGGTGAGGCCCCCATGGTAGACACTTACCTGGCCATTCTGTTCGGTTAACGGAGTTAGGTTCTAAGCCTTTTCAAAAATTTGGAGCATATTTTGAAAATAAGTACGATATAGGCACGAGTCGGTGTACCATTTTACCTCGGTGTACCGATCATGCCGGTATACCATCCTGAACCGGTGTACCACCCTCTGTTGGTGCATCACTCTGATAACTGCCAGTTTGTATTGGACGTTAAATCTATTCTAGCACGAGCTCATACGCGGAGCCGGGTCATGCCGAGATGAAACTCCGAGACTAATAAAGATAGTACATGCGTATTTGACTCATGTAGAGGAACTCCCGATACGAAATCCCGTATCCACTTCGAGTAGACCAAATCAATGAAATTCTGATGAAGGGGGAGATTTTGCGGGAGTGTATTCGTTTGTAGTAAGTGCGGTAAAAGCTGGGAGCAGTGTAAATGCTAAGCGCGATAGAGTTTAGAGACTAGTGTGATAAAGTCTATGTTATGCGGAATGTCTTCCCTGTGTCTAACGTTAACGTTTCCTCTAATCAAGGAACACGACATGGCGAATCTGAGAGGAGCCGGAGCTCCCAGAGGCCAAAGCAGAGGCCGGGGCAGAGGCCGTGGTGGAGGACGAGGTAGACAACCTCGGGTAAATCCGGTACCAAACCAACCGGAGCGGGCGAGGTACGGGAGATGAGAAGAACCCTACAAGAACAGGGGGCTCTCATAGCCGTACTCTGGAAGAAAGGCGGGAGAGACAGAGACGGTTGCATGATCGGCAAGCCGAGGAAGAACAACATTCAGAAGAAGAAGAAGATGAGCAAGGAGATGAGCACGATGAGGAACCTGAGGAGTCCGACAGATCCCGATCACCTCCACGACGAGGGAGAGCTGTGCAGACCACACAATATTGGGTCACACGGTTTTGCAAGTGAAGCCACCGCATTCCGTGGTAAGAATGAGTTAGTCGAAGATTGGATGATGAGCCTAGAAAAGATCTTTGAAGTTATGGAATGCCCGGAGACCGGAAAGCCCAACTTGCCATCTATAAGCTCGATGGTGATGCGCATCGATGGTGGAAGAGCGTTGCTACAACCTTGCACCCGGTTTTGCCTGTCACTTGGGAGAAGTTCATAGAGAAATTCAATGAACAATATTTTCCTCCCTCAACACAAGTGATTAAGGAGGAGGAGTTTCTTCATATCCGGCAAGGCTATGATGAATCATTTGATGACTACTTTGCTCGGTTCACCAACCTATCACGATATTCTTCATACACGAAGAGTAATAACAATGAAAGCTGGAAGGCGAATAGGTTGACATGCGGGCTAAAGTATGAAGTTAGGGAGAAGCTCGTTTCTCAGACGTTTCCTAATATGGCTCAAGCTGTGGAGTCATGCCGATTGATTGAGTGAAATCTCAAGGAACTGCGTAAGTTCCGAAAGTCCAACAGTAGCAACACGGGTTATAGCGAGGGCAGCCGTGAAAATTTCTCACGGAAGAGAGAAGCACCGTGGAGTGACTCTCCAAGAGACAACAAAAAGTCATTCCGTGGCTAGGCGGCGAGAACAACCCAAAAATACCGGAGACCCGACCGTGTCCAAAATGTGGGAGGTATCATCTCCAAAGTACCGATGCGGCGGGAAGGCGATATGCTTCAAATGTCAAAAGCCTGGACACATCAGTGTACACTGTCCCAGAGAAAGTTGCAGCATTAAAGCCACAAAAACCAGGCCGAGTGTACACACTAACATGTACAGAGGACGAAGGACTCCCGGAGATGATTCAAGGTACTATTCCACTTAGGAGGGATCATCTAGTAATACATGCTTATAGATAGCTATCTTACGTAACGTATTCAATGTTTCTTCGTAATTAAAAATTCGACCGTGATCATGTCATTGAGTAGGAGGTATCTTATGTTGCCATGGTGTATGGGAACCATGGAGACATTTTGGTAATCTTGTGTTAACATGGTGTATAGGAACCATGGAGACATTTTGGTATCTGTGGTGTTAACCGCGGTGTATGGGAACCACGGGGAAACATCATATATCAAGGTACAATATGACAAGATCGTAGTGGTTAAATCAAAACGAATTCGCAATCATCGGGAGGAGCAAACTGGCATACAAAGTGAAGATTCGACGCGTATAGTCCAGTGGTCCGAGAAGGACGAGCCTAGCGAGTCCGGGGTTCGAGTAGTAGTTTGAGTACAAATTTCGAGGACGAAATTTTGTTTAACGGGGAGAAATGTAATACCCGAAATTTGAATTAGGGAATTTAAGGGCCAAAGTGCCAAAATGACCAAAATACCCACAGGAGGAGTAAATAACTTAGGAAAATTGTGAAAAATCCTAAAAGGCAATGAAATAATTATTTAAATTGAGAGAGTATATTATCTCTAATTTTAGTAATTTAATAAATTATAAACTTGGAAAAATTGAGAAGGATTGTTCAAAAAGTATTGAAATGACCGAAATACCCCCGTAAATGCTAATATAATGAATGAGACATGAAAACACAAATGTCAATTCAAAAGTTATGAGGTAATGAGTTGTTCTAATTAAGAAAATTATCAACTATTGGTAAGAAAGTAATCAAGTAATTACGGCTAATTAATTAAGCATAGGCAAATGAAATTCATAAATAATTATGTAAAACCCTAAAATTAGTGGTTTGTGGCCTAAAATTAGTATAAACATATTTGTTAATTAATTGGAAATTTTGGAGAAAAATAGTTGAGTTTAGATATTTTTAAGCCTAAATACAAGAATGGACCAATAGGAAAATTTTGTAAAAAAATTATATAAAAAAATTATTATTTTATATATTATTAATTAATTAAATAATTAATTAAAACGAAAATTAATAAAATAATAATAATAAGGACAAGAGTTGGTAAAAAAATCATGGTGCCTTAACTTGCAAGTTGAAGTGTAAAATTGTATAAACAAGTACAATGAATAGTGATCAGATTTATAGGAAACGGATCCTGTCTAGAGTACCAGGAATAGGTTTTCCAATGTCAGAGTAAAATATTGATCAGTGAATTTTTATCTTCGATTAGCCTTTTCCTAAGTTGATTCCGAGGCCTTAGAGCATTTTCCTAATAAGACGAAATAGGGAGAAATGCGAGATAGTCACATTTTAAAGATTCGAAGAAAATAAATTCTAACTCAACATTTGGAAATGAGTTTGAATTTATCTGGACATATTTGGAATCGGTGAATTTTTGTCCAGAGATTGATGATCCCAGAAAGTTCTTCCGAAACTGGCACGCTTTCCCGTAAACTTCGGACTGACTTTTGGAGCCCTGGATGGAATCAAAAATTAGTTTAGATTAGATATTCCTAATGAGAAGGAAAGGGCTTCAAAATGGTAATTCCGGATTTTTGAGATTTTTCCGAGATTACGCGATTCGGACACCGATCAAAAACTTTATCGGTACAAGTTCATAAAGCAAAAGCATCACATCACATTAATTGATGTAACAAACCACCAACTAAGGGGGAGAGGATGGTTTGGACAAGTGGCATGGTGAGGATCTTGACATTTGGCAAAGTGCGATCCGACGGTCCGTAATCCGCCCGACAAAGTGTGAATAGTGCACACAACTTTCCCTATAAATAGGAGGCTCTCCCTTTGCATTCTTCACACCAAAATCATTTCTCTAGTTGAGCTTTCCTAGAGAGAAGTTAGAGAGAGGTGCTCGGAGGAGGAAGGAGCCCGGGGAATTTTGCGTGAAGCTCGGGTAATTTTTCCTATTCTTTAGCTTTTAATGCTTTCGGTAGTTTTAGTAGTAATGCTAGATAGATCTTTAGCTTTATTTTAAGTATTAAATTCGAAAATCATGGTGGGGTCGGAGTTCTGGCAAAATTTTGGAAAGTCGGAGTCAAAGTAACGGCATCGCGAAATTCCGCCGATTAGGGGTCAGGGGTAAAATAGTCATTTTGATTAAAAGTGTCCGTCGTAATGATAGATCCTTAACAAGTACATTGTTATGTTGATAGGATATCCCGATTACGTTTTTACCTCTTTGTCGTGCCGTATTCGCCGTAAATACCGAATAACGTCAACGAAGGTACGTCCGCGTCTTCGTAACATTAACTCTTATGTTTATGGTATGCATATATGTGCTATGTGTATTGTTATGGTATGTTTATTGAATACAAATATGTTAGAACAGTTTGGTGCCGAAGGCAAGGCTAGTCTACGTGGGTGTGCCATAAGTCGTCGTATAAGTCGGTGAGGCCCCCATGGTAGACACTTACCTGGCCATTCTGTTCGGTTTACGGAAGTATGTACGTTCGCGTACTGTAACACTAACTCTGATGGTTATTGTATGAATATGTGTGTTTCCTCTGTCATGTGTGTACTCTGATTGTACTGTTGTCTGTACTTCGACTGTACTGTTGTGCCGTACTTCGATTTATCTTGTTGTGCATTATACATCCGATTGTATTATTCTCTGTCATGTCATACATCCGATTGTATCACTATCCATTATGCCTTAACCTTACATCCGATTGTATTGTTACGCCGTGCATATCTCGATTATGTACATTCCTCATTGTGCTTTAACCCTACATCCGATCGTATTGTTATTGCCATACATATCGATTATGTATTCCCTATGTCCGATCATAGTAAATGTTGCCAAGATATTTGAATGTCTGGCTCGTACATATATGTTGTATATAAACATGAGGTTAATCGCTACACCGAGATCCAATGTGGTAAATTGGATCTCGGCTCTTAACATAGCGTCGAGTTCGGGAGGACCGAGGATCGAGGAGAAGGACAAGCGGCACGCTTAGGAGTAGCGACGAGGACCTCTTTCGTTATACTTTTGAAACACTCTTGTACCGCTGTTTAAACAGCAAGACATGCTACCATGGGTATTTTAATATATATATCAGTTACTCAATCGCTCCGGTGCACTACTCTGATCATTTTGAAATGATGTTTTAAAAAAAAAAAATTTGTACTGCTTGTGAAAAGTCGGGATGTTACAGTTTTGATTGAAAATTTCTCCTTTTAAAATACTACTTGTATATTATTTTTAACAAAGTTAATTGTATATATATATTATTTTTTTATATTAAGCACATACATCATACTTTTGGAGACAATTTTGTTTTGACTTTTGAGAGATTATCAAGATACTAAATATGAGTGTCTAAAAATTTTAATTCTTCATTTTGTGAATGACTAACCCTCCTGATAGACTTAACCTGTTGGTAAATTTAAATATGATATTAAGAGATTGTGAATTTCAAATTTATTTGGCCTTAGAAAAGCCGAATTTTGTAAATGGAGCCCACCGTTATACCGTAGGTGGGCATTCTCGAGGCGACAGCAACACAAGAGTTTTATTAACTTACGATTACAATTAAAATTTAGAGAAATTAAAAAATACAAGAGTAACAAAACACACATTTCTTTTTATATTAACAAGGAAATATTAGACAAAAGTTACAGAATCTTTTCTTCGAATCTTCCCGGTATAAACTAAAGGTCTCTCAAAGATATGAATATAATGCCACGGTCCAAATTCAAAACGTGATTAGCCAAGAAATCCGCGATTAAACCAATATCATTCTCTTATAAAACTCATGCATGAGGATTTGAGTTTAATTTTGAAGTTAATAACATTTTTGTAGTGTAAATTACACTATAAAAGTGTCCCTATAATTAGGATCGAAGATAGTATTATATTTTAATGAGAGAATCACTATAAAGTTTCTCTCAAATGAGTTATATATATTAAAGTCCCAAAGCATTATGAAATTACTTTAATTTCCTCAACCAAAGGGAGTTTATATATACATGATGAATATACCTATTTATTTTTATCATTATTGTGTACGAGATTCATAGATAAGATCCGTAGCTGGATCCGTATATTATGGGAGTTCCTATAATAAGTTATATAATTCAAATTTTTGTAAGTGCTTGTTCAGTGAACGTTCATGAAGCATTTTCATATAAGTTGAGATAAAATTCATCTCATATACTTATTTATATTGTATATCGTAAATTACGTTAGAAAAATAGGTTCTACCGCTAATTCAAACAGACACTAAATTGTCATCCAAAACTATGATTAGAGCACTAGTGACAATTTCAAATTATGACGAGTTACGTTATATGATTTTGGAGTTGTAGAAACAAGTTATAGTTTATATTTTGACATTTTATAGCTTCTAAAAGTTGTAAATCAAATTGACAAATTATTCTTTAAATCGTGTTTGAACATTGACAAGTATTTTTTTTTTTTTTCCCAATAACATTGACACGTAATAATTTGAATTTTAACCCATTAATTAATTGTGAACATCATTTAAATATTTAATTTAAAATCTGAATTATAATTCGTCATTAGAGCTCAATTAGTTATTGAGCATGAAAACTTGTTAATATCAAAACAGTTGGTATTGAAAAAATACATTTAGTAAGTTGAGATAAAACTCATCTCAAATATTTATCTTCTATTTATAAATCATGTTAGAAAAACAGTTTCTACCGTTAATCCAAACACGTATCATGATATGTTGTCTAAGCTCTTATGGTCACTGGCCATTGGCACTGACAACCCTACTACCAATGACCAACGCTAGAGCTCTGACGTATTGGAGTTAGAGTTGGGAATCAGGGTCGGCCCTCCAGGGCCCGAGGTAAAAAAAACATCTGTTTTTCAAAGCCCGGCCCGAGAGCACCAGGGTCAGGGCCGGCCCTCCAAGGCCCGTAAATTACTATTCTAAATTTTAATTAATTTTCCTATGTTTTTTTCAAGAAATATAATTAGTAAATTACATCACAAATCATCCAACAAATAAGCACAGTCACTAATTCATAATCAAAAGCAAACTATGTTCACAAATAACTCACATAAAATATAAGAAACATACCACTAAGCGACATTAATACAATGACTATTATTGTAACAAATAATTTAATCTGTTAAATATAAGAGTAATTTTATTTGCAACAAATAATAAACCAAATCATAAAATTAGAGTATAGTTATTATGTATTTGTAGTTAAATGGATAAATAACTCTATAACAAAAACAAAATATATATGAATTAATAAATTAAAAAAGGAAAAAAAAAAAAAAAAAAAAAGCTACAGTGAAAATGGCCTGTAGGGCCGTCCCGTTTAAGCCCGAGGCCCTCCAGGGCTGGCCCTACAGGGCCAATTTCAAATATCTCGTCTATTTTTCAAACCCGGCCCTTGATGGACCAGGGCCTAAACGGGCCAGCCCGATGGGCTCGGCCCGATTTCCCGGCTCTAATTGGAGTGATGGACTTTTTTCTTTTTTTTAACAATATGTATTTTCACCCTTTCACGCATAAATTTATTTCTCGTTTGATCCCTTGATCCTGTAGAATAACTTCAGATAACTGAGGTTTTAATGCAAATAAGTATTTTGAGAGGGACTTTGATTTGATTTTTCCTATGTTAACTTTAACGGTTATTTTTTTAAAAAGGCTAAATTATACATAACCCTATATGAATTTTGGGTCAATTGTAGATAACATGCATGATATTTTAAAGTTTAAATTTAACCTCCCTAACCTTTCATATTTTTATTATAAACCCTTTGCCATTAACCTGTTGTTATCTTTTTAACGAAAATTGCCAAGTCAGACTTATCAAAGACATTTGGTTTCCTACATGTAACTTGCTATTTTTTACAAAATCTCTAAACTTTGACCAGTTGTAGAATAAACCCCCTAACATTTTTAAATTTAAATGGAACCCCCTTAATGTTTTAATTTTTGATATCACATTGCTTACAAATTAAAATGTTAGGGGGTTTATTTACAATTGGTCAACGTTTCAGGGGTTTTGTGAAAAATTAGTAATTTATATAGAATGTCATATAGAAAGCTACATGTCTTTGATTAGTCAAGGGGTTTTGTGATGTAGCAATTTTCTTTAAAAAGATAATAGCAAGTTAAGGGTTAGGGATTTATAATTAAAATATGAAAGGTTAAGGAAGTTAAATTGAAACTTTAAAATGTTAGAGAGTTATTTAGAACTGGTTAAAGTTCAAGGGGTTTTGTAAAAAAATTAGTAACTTAAATAGGATGTCATGTAGGAAGCCACGTAGCTTTGATTAATTTGACATGACAATTTTCGTTAATTATAAAAATATGAAAGGTTAGGGAGGATAAATTTAAACTTTAAAATATTAGGGCTTATTAGGAACTAACGTAATGTTTAGGGATTTTTATATAATTTAGCAACCAAAAAAAAAAAAAAGACAAAAACAACCGAGCCAAACGGGCTTTTTGACCTATTTAATTTTTTTTAAAAAAAAATTTATCAAACTAAGGCTCAGTCAAAAATATTTCTCATACTAAGTCTCACGCCACAGATGGCGTGGTACTTTTTCACGCCACAAGGTGGCGTGAAAGTCCCACGCCATCTCGTGGCGTGGGAAACTTTCACGCCACCAAGGTGGCGTGAAAAGTTTCACGCCACCTTGGTGGCGTGAAAATCGATGAAATCAGACCCAATTAATGGGTCTGATTCCATTATTAAAAAAAAAAAACTATAATAATAATAATAATAATAATTAAACTATATAATAATAATAATAAAACTAATCTTAACTATATAAAAGTAGAGCAGCAAGTGGTTCTCTGTTTGACATCTGTCTTTTTTATTCTACCAACTGTCATAATTCATGCCTACCCTTTCTTTGCACTTGGCACCTGTCCTCTTTGTTTTATTATCGGTCAAAATAACACTATTTACTTATTATTTTTAATTCTTAATTTTTACTGTTTTTTCATGTTTTTATCTTCAAAAAGCATTTGAATTTACTGTTTTTCATGTTTTAATCTTCAAAATTTATTTAGTAAAACAACGAGAAGATATATGAGATATAGTTAGAGATAATATAAGGATTCAAATTTCAAATAAATCAACTAAGATAATTCCTTATTTATTTGTCTTCTTATATAAGTAAATTTTTATTTTGAAAGACCGAAAAATTGAATTACCCTTAATTTTAATTTGGCTATATATAGAGAGAGACTAAAATAAAAAATAAAAAGCAAGGTAGGTATGAAGGAGGGATAATGGGGAAGGTAGTTACACACTATTTTACTAATCTTATTTTTCCTCAATAATAACTAAATATATTTTTTTATCAATAACCGCATTTGAATTTATTGATTTTTCATATTTTAATCTTCAAAATTTATTTAGTAATTCAACGAGCAGATATATGATGAGAAGTAGTTAGAGATAATATAGGGATTCAAATTCTAAATAAACTAACTAAGATAATTCATTATTTATTTGTCTTCTTATATAAGTAAATTTTTATTTTGAAGGACCGAAAGATTGTATAATGTATATATTTGTTCTATACACCAAATATCCGTATAACAATGATATTTAAATTTAATTTAATTGAATGAATAATTTAATTTTTATATATAACAAATACGGGGATCTATATGTTTGTATAACAACAAGTATTTAAATTAAATTTAATCCCAAAATCAATACTTGTTGTTATACAAATATTTGGTGTATAACAAATATATAGATCCCTGTATTAGGATCATTGTTATAACCAAATTGTACCGCATAATCTTTTAAAAGGTGTTCTTAATGAGTTATTTCAAATTCTATGCTTTCTTTCTTTAGAATTCAAATTAAATGAAGTATCTTTAAATTATTCTACTTTTTATCATTTATTATTATCATTATTATTATATATTATTAGTTTTATTATTATTATTATATAGTTTAATTATTATTATATATTATTATTATAGTTTTTTTTTAATAATGGAATCGGACCCATTAATTGGGTCCGATTTCATCGATTTTCACGCCACCAAGGTGGCATGAAACTTTTCACGCCACCTTGGTGGCGTGAAAGTTTCCCACGCCACAGATGGCGTGGGACTTTTTCACGCCACCTTGGTGGCGTGAAAAAGTACCACGCCATCTGTGGCGTGAGACTTAGTATGGGAAATATTTTTGCCTGAGCCTTAGTTTGATAAATTTTAAAAAAAAAAAAATTAAATAGGTCAAAAAGCCGAGCCAAACGCTGTCCCATTTCTCAAATCTATATCAACCTAAAATTTCTCCACGTCGCTCGTGTGCCGTTCCTGAAGCCAAAAACGTTGCCTCAGCCCCACCACCCATTCGCCGCGGCGCCGCCGCCTTACTTGTGCCGCTCTCTCTCGCTCCTTTGTTGTTTTGTTGTCCGATTACTCTCAGGTTTTGTTTGAGAAAATTTGGGTGCTCTGGTCATATACTTGACTAGCACCAGTCGTCTCCATATTGGCTTTTTCTGAGGTGAGTCCCTTTAGTTCATCTCTTCTTTGGGTAGAGCAATCATCGTCTTGCTTCTCTCTCTCTCTGTGTTTTCTTTTGTCTCTGATGCCATTCTTCTCGACTTCTCCCTCCTCTGCTCACTTCGCGTTGCTGTCTTTTCTTTATACGAGTAGTGTAAAAGGATTAATCTTTGCTCTGCTGTTATTCTGTGTGTGTGTGATGTTTTGATACAGGCATTGTAGATGATTGCTTAGGGATTATTTTGTTGAACGTGTTGGGACGCATTTGAAGTTAAAAGGGTAATCGTTTTATTTTAGTATTGTTTGGCGTTTCCGAAAACGGCATTTTTAGGGTCCTTATAGAATTCTGGACAAACTAACTATTATTAGATCGATAGTCGTTATTTTTTTTCTTTCCTTTTCAGCTAGATTGTCTGTTTCTATATGAAATATCGATGAGTTAGCTCTTTTAAGGTTTGAGAATTGAGAATTTCATATCATGGAATTCACATCTGTATGCTCTGTTTTGTTGTATAATGTATTATGAACCCTGCAGGACTCTTTATTATAAATTATAAACGAGGATGCAAGTCTGTGGCAGAGTTGCAATGATGGGTTTGGGGCAACAAATTGCATGGAACAAGGTGCTGAATTTTCCTGCTAATGGCTGTGACAGCTATGGATTTTCCCCTCAAGTAAAGATAAATAATGTGAAGGCATGTAGAGCATCTTATGTTGAAGGAAGTTTGGTCAGTGGGAGACCATCTACCCTCTCAGTCTCTGTGCCTGAGATAGGAGGTAATAATACTCGTTTATTGTAAAGATTTCATGTGATTTGCTAGCTAGTATATACTATTGAAGACCAAATAAATACTACCTCTTTTCCCTAATATGAGAACTAGTTAGAGGGTTCGATTTGGTCATAGATATAAGATGTTAATCCATTTTGTCCATCTAGCAAAAAAAAAATCCAGCTTGCTCCCCCAATTTATAATTTTTCCCTTAAACTAATCTCTATTGATTGCACAAGTCAAGGGAGTTTGTAGCAAGGGGCAGTTTCAATGTGAATGACTTAACAGGGAGAGTTAGGGAAACTAAACCACATTTTAACAATTAACTAATTTAACTAATTTTCTTAATCCAAATTAGTGAAGTAGATCTTATATTAAAGACTTAAGGGAGTATCTAAGACTTATAAACTTGGATGTCATAATCGGTAGCTCCTTCTTTTCTTTTGTTCAGTGTTCAAGGTATTTTGGCGCAAAGGTTGACTTAAAAAGTCTATTGGTTCCAATTGTATTTTCAGGTGATCAAAGCAGCTTTTTGGATTATGGCTTGAGTGAAGCTGATCCTGAGGTTTATGCTATTGTTGGCAAGGAAAAGAACCGACAGTATAAAAGCCTCGAGCTTATTGCTTCAGAAAATTTTACATCAAGGGCAGTGATGGAAGCAGTTGGTTCATGCCTCACAAATAAGTACTCAGAAGGTTTACCTGGAAAAAGGTAAATTTTCTTCCTTTTTATTTTTCTGATGTGTAGAAAGGGTAGGAAGAGAGAGAAACAGGGAAATACGGAGAGAGAGATAGATAGACGAGAGACAGGATCACAGGAAGAGAGAAACAGAGAGGCTCAATTCTATTATTCCCAAAAACTGACTAAATAACCCCTTTTGGTATCTTTATTTAGAACATAGTTCCTAAACCCAATTAGCTAACTAACTAACCATCAACCCCCCTCAACTAGCTCTCTCATTTATTTATTACATAACATTTTCCCTCACTAAGTGGATGGATATTTAACAAAATGCTTCCTCCCTCTTTCACTAATTTTATTACATTGATTAGAGTCCTGTTTTGCATGTAAGGTACTATGGTGGAAATGAGTACATTGATGAGCTTGAAATACTATGCCAACAGAGAGCATTAGATGCGTTTCGCTTGGATGGGAACAAGTGGGGTGTAAACGTTCAGCCCCTATCTGGCTCTCCGGCCAATTTTGAGGTTTACACTGCAATTCTTAAGCCACATGATCGAATAATGGTAAACGATTTTTACTTATGTGATTTTTATTAATCCTCAATAGTGCTTGTCACCAGGCTGTGTTGATATAAAATAGTGATTTTGCAGGGTTTGGATTTGCCTCATGGGGGACATTTATCTCATGGATTCATGACTCCTAAAAGGCGTGTATCAGGCACATCAATCTATTTTGAATCTATGCCTTATCGGCTTGATGAAACGACAGGTACTCATATTTTTGTTATTAAATTATACTCCCTCCAGTCCTAATTATAAGAGCACTTTTGTAGTGCAAATTGCATTATAAAAGTGTTGCTATAATTAGGACCGGAGGTAGTAATTTATAACTAATTTATTGGATGACCACAAGAAGCTTATTAAGTTACTTTAAACTGTAAACAGGCCTCATTGATTACGACATGCTTATGAAAACTGCTGTTCTCTTCCGACCAAAACTCATCATTGCTGGTGCTAGTGCATATCCTAGAGATATTGACTATCCACGAATGAGAAAAGTGAGTCCTGGTCTGATGTATTTTCTAGAACACTTTGTTTGTGACTGAATATCTTCTGTGATTGTGATTTTTCTTTTCTTAGCAAAAAAGCTAATCATACATAATATGGATGGGAAGATTGCAGATGAAGTTGGGGCTTTTCTTATGATGGACATGGCTCATATTAGCGGACTTGTTGCTGCTGGTGTGCTTGCTGATCCCTTTGAATTCTGTGATATTGTCACAACCACAACCCACAAGGTTTTCCTCAAGATCTTTTGAATGTTGTGCATTATTTTTTGTTCAAAAGAGAAAGGAGCAGGATTTGCTTTTATTTTTTAAACAACTAAAACATTTACTATACACATCTCTACGTTGGTGTTTGCACACCCATAGGCCATAACTTGGTATAATTAAATATTTTTCTCCAGTCTCTAAGAGGTCCAAGGGGTGGCATGATATTCTTCAAGAAAGATTCTGTGCATGGTGTTGATCTAGAGTCTGCCATTAATAATGCTGTTTTTCCAGGCCTACAAGTAAGACATTTTCTGCTTAGACCTCTCTTTGCTATTTTTGTTGGGAATATATTTTCTAGTATCTTTAGTGCCTATGAACTTTGAAAGCGGATGTAAATATCTCTAACTTCCTTATTTTGTATTAAAATTCTTTATTCAGGGTGGTCCTCATAACCACACAATTGGAGGACTAGCAGTTTGTTTGAAATATGCCCAGGCCCCTGAATTCAAGGTTTACCAAGACCAGGTGTTTCTCTTTCCGCTATTGATAAGTGTGTTCCTAGGCATATCAATGACAATTCACTCATCATTTCAATCTTGCAGGTGGTCTCTAACTGTAGAGCTCTAGCTAATCGATTAATTGAACATGGCTACAAATTGGTTTCGGGTGGAAGTGATAATCACCTGGTTCTTGTTGATCTCAGGCCATCTGTAAGCACATTGCTCTTTATATCAAATTTGAAAATAAAACCTCAGTATTTTTTTCAATTCCTCAGTTGTTCCAGCACCTTAGTATTTTATTGCTTTTAGCGTTGAAGTTTAAATGTTGCTCTAAAAATTCTCTTGCATTTCATATTAAGCAAGGTAAAAGTGAACGGACCAAAGATAAAAAAATGTCAATGGAAAAGATTATTAGTTCTTTGACAATTGGCAGTGTAATCTAGTACAGTACTTATTATGTGACACACTGCAGTGGGCCAAAATTTACTTGTCCCTGCTTTTAATGAAAAGTGATTATTGATTGTATGATTCTATATGAATTTATTAACTTAACATTATCTGGTGTTTTGTCTATATAACATAGTGTTTATGAACTTAAAAGTTACTTCCTTTCATCTTATACCTTACATTAACCATCATCACATTCCCTAGGGTATTGATGGTGCTCGAGTGGAGAAAATTCTAGACGTGGCCTCAATAACTCTCAACAAAAACTCAGTGCCTGGTGAGACTCATGCTACTTGTGTACCATATTTGTAGCCCTGTTTATCTGTTATTCCTCCTATTCTTTCGTTAAAATATTTATCCCCCTGTTCTTACTTACGCTTGTGAAATGATGACAGGCGATAAAAGTGCCCTGGTTCCCGGAGGCATTCGGATTGGATCGCCCGCAATGACAACAAGAGGACTAGGAGAGAAAGAGTTTGTTCTAATCGCAGACTTCATTCATGAGGGTGTGCAAATAACACTTGAAGCAAAACATTCGGCCCCGGGAACAAAGCTCCAAGACTTTTTGCAGTTTGTGGCATCACCTGAATTTCCTTTGAAAGATAAAATTTCAAACCTTCGTGAAAAAGTCGAAGCTCTCACTACTCAGTATCCAATTCCTGGAGTCTAAGTGGTGTAGTAGTCGAAGGTTGAGGGGGTTAAGATGCTTAATTTAGGTAAGGAGAAGACTCAGGTACTTAGTTTTATATGCTTAATATAGTTTTGTCCAATCAAATCTAAACAAATGGATTTTAAAGTACTAATAGTATTAATAACGAGAGTTTGTCATAAAATAAATAATATTGATTTGATTGGAAACAAGAACCTTAAAGATATGAAGCTGAGTATACAAGTTTTCTCTTTAGGTTATACAATAAAGTATTTTCTTTGATCCTCCCCCCTGTTTTGGTCATTCAGGGTAAAATGTATCATTTAGTTCTAAAGATGTGTTTTATTTTGAACACTGTTAAATTTCACGTTGACTGTAATATGCAGAACTTACTGGGAAAGTTGGTCTCCAGGGTGGGACATTGGTAACTGGACCCTTGTGTCCAAGGTTCAAATGTTGGTGTCATGAAATACCATGCAATTTAAAGAACTTCACTTGGGAATGGATTTTCGCCAATTTTGATCCATAAAAACATAAATATAATTTTGGGTCTTGGAGGTAAAAGAAGTTTTATTTCAAAGAACTGCATCAAAAGTTTGATTAATAGTTTTTTTTTTTTTTGGCGCTGTGGGTTAGAAGTGGAGAAATGATTTGCCATGGGAGTTGTTATTCATTGGCAGTTTAATTGCATGAACTAGACCTTTGGATATTTGATGAAATTTGCAGTTTAATGAAGGCACTGGAATTTGTAAATTTACACAAGTTTTAATGCAGAAAATTGTTTCGAAGAGGTAAGAAACTTAATTTTTTATCCCGGGTAATTAAAAATTTTGAAATTATTGATGTTCATTTATCAGGGAAGATGAATATTTGTTTAAGCACTCTGTTTCCATCACAAACTCTGGCTGTGTATATGGTGTGTACACATCCAATAATGCTCGTTTAAAATAGTAATTGAAGCTTTCAAAATTAGTTTTTCAATTGTGATTTGTGGTATACGATGTAAGTATGTGAGAGAAGTTTTATCTCAATTTACATAAATAAACATTTTTAGAACCTCACAAGTGATCCTAGACACTAATATGCATGGTGGGATTAGTTAGCAAATTGTGTGCGTATGGTGGGGTCTGTAGTTGAGAAATTCAACCAGTCAAGTAAACTTAATCTTGGGAAAAATTGTGTTTAGGTCCCAAGAAGAAGAAAAAACAAAAAAACTCTGAAATTTTTAAATTGCATTTAAGTCCTAGGGAACCTTTTTGCAATAAATTCCAATTGTCGACGTGTCAATGAACGCTCGTAGACTTGTTAGTGGACGCTCCTAGATTTGTTAGTAGACGCCCCTGGACTTGTCAGTAGACAGCACCTGGATTTGTCAATGGACTGCATCAAGACTTGTCAGTGAGCACCTTTGGACTTCTCAACGGAATTGAAATTTATTGCAAAAAAAAAAAAAAAAATTCACAAACTTAAATGCAATTGAGATTTCTATGGACCATTTTTTTCCTTTTTCCAATTGCTTGAGACCTAAATGCAATTTCCCTTAATCCTATTTAGGGTACTAGACATGCTTGTTTAGGATCACGTTTGGAGTCTCTAAAAGTATTTATTTACATAAATTGAGAAAAAACTCCTCTTATACTTACCTAGTATACTGTAAATCATAATTAAGAAACTGCTTTTGAAAGCTCCAATCGCTATTTCAAACAAGGTAAAAAAAATTGCATTTAGGTGTCTAACTCCTTTATTGGGTCATACACATTGTATCGATATTGAGGGTGTGCATGGTAGCGCTCCCAGAATTTTTTTTTTAAAAAAATTATGTTCTCAAGAATAAAAATGGATAGGAATAATGTTTGGTAAATTCAGTTTTTTTTTTTATTCCCAGGATGAACCGGTTTATTTTTTGTGCTGGAGAATAAAAAAAAGAAGCAAAAAAATTCTGCTTCTCTATTCCAGGGCACAAAATCAGAATCATTTTTCTCTCAACAATCTCGCTCAATCTCAAAACTCGACCTTCGCCTTCTTCTTCCTTCTTCGTCAGCAACCTTTGCTTCATCTCCACCATAAATCCTTGTCGCCGGTGGGTGAGTCTCCTCCACCCTTCGCCACAACGCAATAACAGAGACATGAGAAAGGGACGCGATAATAGAGAAGAGACAGCAATGCGAGGGTGGACGATATATTATAGAGCGCCGCAAAACTCTCTCCCTCCACTTGAGTTCACCTCCGTTGCTGGCGATCTTTGCTCTTAACTCCATCATTGTTGGCGACGTGAGGAAGGGATCAGATCTATGACTTGGAGAAAGACCCGAGACCTGAAAGATATAGAACAGCGCCGCTGAGACTGAAACACACAGGCATCCACCTTTGCTTCAACGTTCGCAGTCAACACTCCTTCATCCTTACCTCTGTTATTCTGTCACTGTCACCCTATTTCCACTATAGTCGACAGTCCCATTTTCTTCAAATTCCAGATTCGGTTTTCTTTCAATTTCTATAAAATTCAAGTGTTTTGAAGGAGCTATGATTATTGTAAAGTTTATGTGTGGCTGATTCTTTTGCTTCTTGGTGATGAGATTTGTTCTTGTGCTCAATGGACTACATAGGGGAGTTTTTCTATCATTTCATTAGTCTATAATTATATATTTAGATTGCCTAGTTTAGGAATTATTGTATACAATTTTGGAACTGAGGTTGATGTTAATTGTCTTTGTTGATTTGATTTTTGAAGTTGAAATTAGATTTCGTACTGTGAAAAATAAAAGTGTTAACAAACGTAATTATGATTCTCGGAGTAAAAATAAAATGAGTTAACAAACGTAATTTTAATTCTCAAAACTCTTCCAAGGCACAGAATCAAAAAAAAAAAAAAAAAAACTGTTTCATCTTAAAAACAATCTTTGGGGAATGTAATGGTTGCCATGCACATCCTGAGTTTTGGGCGATGAGTACCAAAATGTGAACCGTTCATATCTAACTCCTTCAACTTTTTTTAAAAAAAAAATATTTTAATGTGTAAAATCTAAAATAAAAATTTCTTATTAATTGTCATATTTTCAAACCAAGTGTTGTGTCTGCTTACCTAGCCTGGAATATTCATGTTATATTTGTTTGTTTTTTCACTAAAACTTTTATTTATTAGACTTAATTTAAAATATTAAAAGTCTAAAAGAAACTCTCACGATTATATTTGATCCTCGCCCTAATCTTTGCCCTTCCCATGACAACATCTAAAGCCAAAGAGAAAAAACTATGAATATCCAAAGTCAGAAAAATGGGTCAAGCCCATCGGGGTGGCCCGTTTAGGCCCTGAATTTATAAGAGCCAGACTTAAGATTTTTGTCTTAAAAGTGAAAGCGGACTTAAAAGAGTTAGCCCTCTATTTTAGGCTCGTATATATATTTTTTAAATATTTATATGATAATAATATTATTGATTTTTTATACTTTGTTAATAATATTGCAAATATTTAGTTGTTAATATCTTTTTTAAAATTAAGTTTCATAAGAACATCTTATATTAAGAATCCTAAAAATTAAAAACTTATATAAGATATTTTTTATTTCATAAATATTCTTACTAATTTTAAATTTTTAAACTTATTTTCTAATGATTGTTTTTTTTTTTACTTCTTGTTTTATTTATTTTGTTGACTACTTACACTTTTCAAGACATTTATAAGAAGTATTTTAATTTTGTTAAGTCTTTCCATTAGTTATTTATAATTCTGGTATGTAGACAATAGTTTACCTTTAAATTTAATTATAACTCGGTGACTGTATTTGTTTGTTGCATATTACGTGTTGTTTAAACTTTAATGTTGACAATATTTATTTGTTAAATTATAAATTTAATTGTTGTAATTTAATTATTATATTTCTTTGAAAAAAACAAGAAAAATAATTAAAATTTAAAAAAATGACTTCATGTCTGGTAGGGCCAGCCCCAACCCATACGCTTACGGGCCAGGTCTTGGAAAATAGTTGTTTTTCTTACATTGGGCCTAAAAGGGCCAACCAGACCCTTCAAGGCTAGTCCTATAGGGCCGAGCCGACCTTGTTTCCAACTCTACGAATATCTATGCATCCAAAAATAGAAGATTCATCTATATTAATAAACCCTACTAAAGAGCATTGGAAACCTTAGTTTTCATTGGCATTCATTTACTCACGAAACATCAGCAAAGACTAATCTTCATTGGAATACTAGAGAGCTACGGACAAACTTTTTCCTATCGGACAGCCCATAGAACATTAACAAAGATTAATGAGATAAGGGTCTTATTTGCCCCGAAAGTTTTTGCTCATGAGCACTCAACACCTAGAAGTTCTTTTTGGAGCAAAATTGCCCTGGAAGTTTAAAAACGTAGGAATCTTGCCCTTCCGTTAATCTTGACCGTTAAATTGTTACTCCAATTTGTAAACTTTCAGGACAAAATTGCTCCTAAAAAAACTTCTAGGGCAAAATTGCTCCATTTTGTTAACTTTCAGGACAATTTTGCTCCAAAAAAAACTTCTGGGTGCTAAATGCTCATGAGCGAAAACTTTGGAAGCAAATAAGACCCTTATCCCAAGATTAATCACAAATATTTTGAAAATTGACCCAAAAAAAATCCGTAATCAACATATACATCTGAGATGTACTCAACACCCTGCCCACTGTTTACCCTCAGCTAACCGCATGAAAGGACGATTTAACCACAGGGACGCACAATCCAAAACCAGCATAGAAAAGATATAAAGGGATAAATTTTATACTTTAAAATTCCCATGGACAGGATTACTTGACTAACCCAAGTGATGAAAAAGTGCATATCAGATAGGTGTGAATGGAATGTCAATGTGATTGAATCATTTTGATGGGAATCAAACATCTGTGGGATGAAAAACAAGTTTAGAAAGGGTTGGGTCGATCACAGATTTCCATTGACATACCTAACATATTGTTCAGTCAACTCCTAAAGCTAGAAGAGAAACAAAAAAACATTCTAACAGCATGTATGATGGGATTCTAGCATTTCCTAGAATGAGGCTCGTCATATGGACCTTGCCCATAAAGTTCTAGCTGAAATTTAATAGCGAAAGCATAATATATTTCTCATTCCAATGGTCTGTGTACTGTTTATATTCCATTGACTGTAACAGAGCACACAGATGTAGATGTTAAACACTCACAACATTTTAGAAATATGCAAAGTAAGGAGTTACAGAACCAAAAAAACGTAAGAAATCGATGCTCTTTGCCACTCATAGAAGAACCACGAGATTTGGTTCCCGGGTGAATCACCTCAACACAACACTTGTAGTCCATGTCCAGAGTAGCTAATTGCCTTTACTGGCAATGTGTAATTAAATGGGTTCGAATCATTTTGCAAAGAACGCACATGGGGAGCAATTGTATTAAAAAAAATTCCAGCTAATTCAGACAGAGTGAACAGTCAAAATCTTGTCGAAGTATACAATACAAAAGAATTGGACGGTTATGAAAATGCAAAATTAAAATACCCGCCTTCTCAGTCATCACTCCAACACGAGAACATGAAAGGACAACAAAGCTACATTGAATAGGCTCCAAGCTGCAATTCTTCCTCAGGATACATGCCATATTCTCACATTTTTAGAAGCATTTCCTATGCACAATTGACGGTCCAGATTCGTCATACTCTGCCTTTGCAATCCACATCTGCTCTCAATAGACAATACAACATCTCATCAGAGATCAAATGGAAACCCTTAAAAACAACATTTGAAGAAACAGGGAAGGACAGAATAGCACAAACCTGCTGGAAGGTGCTCAGAGATGCCAAAATGGAACCACCAATCCAGACACTGTACTTTCTCTCAGGTGGTGCAACCACCTTGATCTTCATGCTACTTGGGGCTAATGCAGATATTTCTTTGTTCATTCTATCAGCAATGCCTGGGAACATAGTTGAACCTCCTGAGAGGACAATGTTACCATATAAGTCTTTCCTAATATCGACATCACACTTCATAATGGAGTTGTATGTTGTCTCGTGAATGCCAGCTGCTTCCATTCCAATCAAAGATGGTTGGTACAAAACCTCTGGACATCTGAAACGTTCAGCACCAATAGTGATGACCTGGCCATCAGGCAACTCATAGCTCTTCTCCACTGCAGAGCTGGTCTTGGATGTCTCTAGCTCTTGCTCATAATCAAGGGCAATGTAAGCTAGCTTTTCCTTCACATCTCTAACAATTTCCCGCTCTGCTGAGGTGGTAAAAGAATACCCACGTTCAGTCAGAATTTTCATCATGTATTCAGTGAGGTCACGACCAGCCAGGTCAAGACGAAGGATGGCATGAGGGAGAGCATAACCCTCATAGATAGGAACTGTGTGGCTGACACCATCACCAGAGTCCAACACAATACCTGCAAAGGGAAAGAAATTAAGTCATCCTAAGATAGAAAATTGACAAATTTGACAAAAGCCCATTATATGATTGCGAGCCAACGAAGGTAAAACTCTTCATTATTTCATATGGCCCCAAATGACTAGAGGAATATTATCCTTGTTCAAATGGCAAGCTAGGAGCAATCAAGCAGAATATAACCATAATGTTATAATATATTCTTTCAAGATACTTAAGGAGTTTGTCACAAGTCAATTTCTTAAAACTCCTTAGATAAATTTTATTTTATTTTCCTAAAAAGGAAAGCCTCAAAGCAAGTCCAGCAGCTTACCAGTTGTACGACCACTAGCATACAGTGAAAGAACAGCTTGAATGGCAACATACATAGCAGGGGTGTTAAAAGTCTCAAACATAATTTGAGTCATCTTCTCACGATTAGCCTTGGGATTAAGTGGAGCCTCAGTTAAGAGAACTGGGTGTTCTTCTGGGGCAACACGAAGCTCATTATAGAAGGTATGATGCCAGATCTTTTCCATATCATCCCAGTTGCTAACAATTCCATGCTCAATTGGGTACTTGAGAGTCAGAATACCCCTCTTAGATTGTGCCTCATCACCAACATATGCATCCTTTTGGCCCATGCCAACCATCACACCAGTGTGACGAGGACGACCTACAATGCTGGGAAACACAGCACGTGGTGCATCATCTCCAGCAAATCCAGCCTGAACATTGCAATGGGTTATTTTAGACTTACTGAAGCACAGAGCAAGGCATCTAAAGAAAGTAGGTTTAACTTGGTGCATTTAAAAGGAATGATGATAAAAGAAGAACTATTTCATACCTTCACCATTCCTGTCCCATTATCACAGACAAGGGGTTGAATATCCTCAGCATCTGCCATCTTCTGCTACCTGATAAATAAACAACTAGTAAGATGCGTGTCATTTCTATAGGCGCAAAACCTCTTAAACTAGATGTTGACATTAAGCTAGAAAGATCTCAGATTATGAAACAACACCAAGTCTGTGATTAAAATATCACAAAATAACCATAAACGCAGCCTTATTTAGTTTTATAACACAAAAATAAAATAGATGCTTCCGAGTATCAAATGACCACTGCCCAAGACTCTGAAGAAGCGATACAGCCAATAATGTACGTGCATCACACGAAATAAATATAGGCAGTATATTATATCCCATACGAATTCCCCAGCTGTTCTTTTTCAAATTTTTAATCGTCATCCTCATCATCAAGAGGATTACAAACACCGTTGGCAAAAGAGAAACAAGAATTCGGCTAGACACCATGAAGTCAGCCTTAGTACTGCTTAGTTAGATGGGGGTGCATTGAGAACGTTTCAAAGGGAAAATGTACATATAGCTTCAGACCGACACCAGCACCAAAGGTTGTAAATCAAATCACTTTTCGCTTCCATCGAACAAGATTTTCTGGCAACCCATAATCATAATAGATAGAAATCTACGACATACAAAGAAAGCGATAAACTATGCGACCAATCAAACGGATTCAAAGTTCAGAAAGTCAACCACACACCTCGCGAACAAAGCCTGGATCGTTCAATTCAAAACAACCAAAACACATGCACACACCAAATAATTCAAATTACGCACAGAAATCCACCCACCATTCAACACAAACATCAGACCAAACGAAAATAGATCATTATAAAAATAAATGAACGCGGCACACATCATCTAAATCACAATGCAGGTAAAAATCCACTCGACATCAAAAGCATCCTTGATAAAATGCTGAATAGAAATGCAAGGGACAGATCTAAGAGGCAATGAAGCGGATCGAAATAATAGCGCAAGAGAATCGAAGCAAGAGAAGAAACAGACCTTAAGGATTGCCGAAGAGGGAAGAGAGAATGAGAAGGCGACCGAAGAGGGAAGAGAGGAATGAGAAGGGGAGGGAGCAAGGAAATGGAAAATTGGGAATGTATACAGATAGATGTATGAAAGACGAGAAGTAACGGTGACCGTTGGATGAGATGTGAATGTGAGATTTTGAAAATGGTAAAACGGAAGAGGGGCGAACGGGTCTATTGGGATGCCATCTTCTGTCTCTGAGTGCATTCCGCTGCCCCAAACTCTTTTTCTCCTCACCTTCCCCTCCGGTTTTCCGGTCATCTTCCTTCCTTCAAAGTGCTTTCACGTTTTTCCCCTTCCTCTAAATTGGTTCTTTTTTATCTTGCTTCTATTTTTGGAAAATTTAATGATGTGGTCCTCATAATTTTCACCCAACAAAACTTAGTCCCTAAATTTTGACTTAGTATAAATTAAACCTTCTACTTTTGACTTAATTATAATTTAATTTCTAAATTTTGACTCATGTAATTCAATCTATATAATTTTCATTGTTTAAAACGTTGCTACATTTTAAAAAAAAAAATCATTAAACAGATTAGTTCTTATAATTTGATCGAATTTTAAATTTGTTCTTACAAATGGTGGTTTTTTGTCCTTGTAGTTTCTTCCATCTACAACTAAGTCTAAACTATAAGAATTAAATTGCACCGAGTTAAAAAGTAAGGATTGAGTTACAACCGAGTTAGAACTATATGAACCAAAAAAATTAATTGTCCCAAAAGGGAAATTAGGGTAATTTTTTTAGTTATACTTTTTTAACGAGTTTTAATTCTGGTTCCCATATTTTTAAATGAGTTTTGTTTTTAATCCTACAAATTTTAGTGTTTGTCCCTATACTTTTAGCAAATTTTACTTTTGGTTAGAGTCGGGAAATCGGGCCAAGCCCATCAGGCCAGCCTGTTTAAACCCTGGCCCTACAGGGCTTGGGTTTGAAAAATATGCCAGAAATTTGAAATTGGCTCTGTAAAGCCGGCCCGTTAGGCTCGTTTAATTGTAGCTTTTAAAAAAAATTAATTACCTAAACTTCCACTTAATGAATGTGTTTATTCGTAATTACTTAGATTTTTTTAGTTTAAACTATAACATTTTTATGTTTATTATTATTTTGTATTAAAACACATAATTAGTTATTATAAATTTTAAAGAACGGATGTTTTCATATTAAATAAACACATACTTTGGTATTACACTATTATATAAGTAATAAATTATAAATATATTTTGTGTAAAATAAGTATAATTATTTTTACTGTCAATAAAATCATGCATGAACTGAAGGAATCTGCAGACACACACAAAATTACGAGAGGGAAAGGCATTTTGTTGTGGGCATACATAAAAAAATTCATTTTTTTGATATTTTTTTGAAAAAAAAGGAAAAAAACCATATTCTTTGTGTTTATTTGTTTTTTAGTATGAATTAATGAATGTGTTTATTTGTTGAATGATTTATATTATTTAGATATTAATGTTGATAACATTTATTTGATAGATTAGAACTTTAATGGTTGCAATTTACTAATTATATTTCTTTGAAAAAAATCGAAGGAAAAATAGTTAAAATTTGGATTGGTAATTTTCATGTCTTGTAGGACCGGCCCTGGCCCTGGCCCTGGTACTATCGGGCCGGGCTTTGAAAAACATATGTTTTCCTTATCTCAAGCCTTGTAGGACCGGCCGTATTAGGCCATGACCCTGTCGGGCCGGGCCAGCCCTGATTCCCAGCTCTACTTTTAGTCCTTATATTTAACTTTGTTAATGTGGATAAACTCAAATTAAATTTTTATTAAACTATTGGGACTAATATTTTAGACAAAAGAAACTATATAGATGAAAAACCACAATTTGAACTTACGAAGATTAAAACCAAAATTTAATCAAATTATAAGAACTAACAATAGTATTAACATGATAAAATTGTAAGGACTAAAGTTATTTCTTCAAACTTAGAGACTAATGTTTAAATAACAAAAATTATAAAAATTGAGTTATACTGAGTTAAGCTTTAGAGATTAAGTTTCAATTTAGTCAAAAATATAGAAACTGAATTACATCAAGTTAGAGTTTAAAGGTAAAATTACAAAAGAGTCAAAATAATAGCATCAAATAATTAATTTTTCCTTTCTTTAATGGAATTAGTTTCTTAATTCTCAAGTATTTTTCTTAGCGCCAATATGTGAGTGTGTCTATATATTAACTTTATTAGTTTAAAGAAAAATGATAAACATAAATATTTAAATTTAACTTTATTAACTTCTCAAACAAAAAGCAACTGGCTCTTAAGTTTAGGACATGAAGGAGTAGTTTATTTTATTTGAAATTAATTGTTTTTTAAACCAAAAAAAGCACTTAGTGGGAATGGATATTTTATTATAGGAAAAGAAATGATAGATTATCCCCCAAAAAAACCGAAATGGTAGATTCCAATACAAGTTAGGTTCGTTTCATTCTTGGGCTTATCATTCCATATCCATGGACCATTTATCAAGTTGGAGCAGTCACTAGTCACTAATAGTTGGTTTGGAATAGTGATTGGAATATTTAAAAATAACTTTTCAATTGTAATTTATTATACGAGGTAAGTATATAAGATGAGTTTTGACTCAATTTACGTGTATAAACACCTTTGAGACCCCAAAAGTGATCCCAACAATACTTAAGACAACAGATATATACCCACCATACTCCCCTTTAAGCATAAGCAGTTGTCCATCATCAAATTAGCAACAATTTGAAGTGCAAAATTACACATGAAGTTTTCAAAATAATACAAAAATACCTCGGCTAATAACGTAGATCATTTAACAATTTTGTCAACCAAGAAAATGGTGCAAAATCACACATGAAATTTCCAACAGCCTATGATATTTTTTTACCATTTTGAAAATTTTGTGTGCATTTTAAATTTTTACCCATTTTCTTGATTTATATATTTTCTTAACAGTCAATGTTAGTTGACTTAACCACCATGGTATTTTTACATCATTTCAAAAACTTTATGTACACTTTTGCATCAAAAGAAATTTTATGATGTCTAGTGCTTTTTTTTTTTTTTCTCGAAATGTCTAGTGCCTTTGACAGAATACTTCATGGGTAGATTAGTACCTTAACCCTTGTATTTATAAGGTACTTGGAGGGGAGTTTTATTGTCCCTTTTACAAGGCACCAAGTTGATTATTTATTACTTCAATTGATCCTAGATATGAAAATTAGATGACTAATTTACATATATTAAAAATATTTGTTAAGTTGGTTATTTTTAAGAATGTGAGTTTTTTTCCCTAACATATCCTTTCTGATTATTTACAGTAAAAACTACTATTATTGATAAAATCTCCTTTCAAATGTGCCATTAATAAAGATAGTTTAAAAAAATTATAAATTTAAAAGACAATAAAACAGACTGAGGTCTTATATTTAAGATCAAAACAAACCCTTCAATTGTCTCCTACATTTTGAACGACAAGAAGTTTGTTTTTTCTTTTTTAGCCCTATGTAATGTTTAATTTATAAAGTAGAAAACTTATTTAATAGGAGAGAAGTAGGAAACTATTTTAACTTTTAGATGGAGTTAATAAATTTATTTTCCTTAGTTCTAATAAAAAAATGTTATAAAATAACTTATAAATGAGACACAAAGAGAAAGAGAAGACTTGTTTGAAATGACGATTAAAGTCTTTAAAAATAGTTTTTCAACAATGATATATGGTGAAAGAGGTAAGTATGCAAAAATAGTTTTATCTCGACTTACGTAAATATCAATTTTGATCCCAAATAAGCTTAAGAGAGTACATAGACATGAAAAAGTCACCACGAAGATAATTGAGACAACGTCATTAAGAAGTCAAATGACTATTTACTTTAACTAAAGCATAATGAAGTTGGGGTTATTATTGCGCAGAAGCCAATATACTAACTTATCACCTACTGATAATAATAACAGGCACTATTCCTATAGGGTGAGCCATCATCATTTTTAACTGCGATATCTTCTATGAATTTACTAAGGTTTTGCACCACAAGATCCAACAATCATATCCAAAAACAGAATTCAATGAAAATCCTAACATTAATTAAAATCCCTTTTAGCTGTGTAACTCGAGCAATCAAAGAGAAATGCACAAGTAGTGAAATTATATGCAAGGAGCAGATCCTACCTACTGTTAAATGGGTTCAACTATTGTGCCTTTTCCTCTCCTAATTATATGAACAATAGATAGATTGGAGAGAACTTCAAGCTAGTCATGACATATAGCTTTATTGGCACTATTTCAAATCCTGTGCGGTAAATATATAACTGCACAAGGGAAGAAAACAACATGGCGGGCTACTTAGCTAAGATGCCCCACACTTTGGTTGGAAACTTTTGTAATCTTCATCATCCACCACCTGCTCTTATCAAAGGGCGATGGATAACGAGGGAGATTAGGCATTGACTTGCTATTTGTATTGCTATTTTGAGACAATGATTTTCAGTATTATTCAACAACAAAAAAGTTACTGAACATATGTAAGTAAATGAAACCGGCTCTCCCACCAAGTGCTTGAATTAACTGGTTGTGGATTGTTCCAACTTAAGCAGTGATCTTGTATTTTCGCGATTTGAGTATGCAACCGCGATAATTACTCAGAGGTAGCAAGATTCCCCTATTGTGAGCCTACATAGGATCTATAAAAGGATGTACCTATTTATAAGAGTCTGTTGGCCAAATTTCAAGGTTTAAGAAGGTTTAAGAAAGTAGTTAAACATAATAAGTATGTCTTGAAATAAACTTTTTTTTTTTCAAGTATGCTCTTTTTTTTAAGCGTTAAGTATCAAATTTGCCACGAAAGTTTTCGCAAAGAAGCAATGTTACCCTAAAAGTTTTTCTTGTTTCCATGTTGCCCCAAAAGTTTCATAACCTAGCAATGTTGCCTATTTCCGTTAAAAAGTTAACAGTCAACATCATTTTTTTGATGATCAACGTTAGTTTTTTAATGGAATAAAGCAACATTGCTACGTTCTGAAACTTCTGGGGCAACATTGAGACAAAAAAAGCTTCCAGGGCAACCGTGCTCTTGAGCTTATACTTCCGAGGCGGATTTGCTACTTAACCTTTTTTTTTTAAAAAAATAGTACCCAGTACCCTTAAGTAATTTTTGGCGTATCCAATGCCCTAAGGTATTTTTCTAATAGCACAAAATATCATAAATTTAGGGTGAGAAAAATACTTTAAGGGAAAAATTACACCAAAAATTACTTTAGGATACTGGGTATTACTGAAAAAAATACTTTAAGATGCTGGATATACCAAAAGTTAGTTAAGAATATCGAATGTTATTGAAAAAATACTTTCAGGCTTTAGATGCTATCTTTAAGGCAATCTCTGTTTTGTTTTTAATCAAAGACCTCTTAAGGCAGTCTCATGAAACACATGGCCAACTCATTCACAATGCAGCCATGTGATAAGTCTATTAGAGTAGATTGTGATGAGTCTTCAGGCAAATCCCACTAAGTGTATCCCTCATGTCTATGATATATTGGAGGAGTTGATATTGATTTTAAATATAAGACTTATTTTTCATATTTGTCAATATTTTCTTAATTTACCTCTATTGATGCTCCATCAACAATAATCAAAGAGAGGGAATGAGAGAATTAAGATAGATGACTAGGGTATTTTAGAAAATATATGTCATATTAACTAACTTAACTAATTTCCTTAATCCAATTAAATTAGATAAATATGTCTTATATTAAGAACTGGAGGGCGTTGGTCGAGTGACTATGCCAATACTGTTGGACCCATAACCTAAATTCCAAAATTATTACTCCCTCCGGTCCTAATTATAGGAGCAAATTTTGGAGTTGGTTTTGATCCTATTTATAAGAGCAAGTTTTAACTTTTGTCTTTTTTTTTTCCTATAATACCCCTATTTATACTTATCATTAGGAACATTTATATATATGTGTGTACATATATGTATATCTGTGTTTATATGTGTCAATATATATGTGTGTGAACACACACACACACACACACATATATGTGTGTGTGTCTATATATATCTATATGTATACACACATATATGTTTATATAGCAATATCATTATTTCAATTAGAAAGTGTGTGGAAAGAAAATTAGATCTATATGTATACACATGGCTATATAAAAAGCAACTAATATACATATATACTAAACTAATATGTCATGGATGTCTAATGTAAGGCAAATTAGAAACATTTATAATTAGGGCAACTTGCGTCATTTTAAATTTATATAAGGACATTTTAGGAAAATGAGTAAAATTAACTAATTTAACTCATCTCCTTAATTCCCCCAAAATCGGTTAAATTACTCTTATAATTAGGACCGGAGCGAGTACTATAACTTGAGGGCAAAAGACTGCTAAACTAGTCCACTCTAGTAATTCCCTCCAACTTCCAAGCATTAGAGGAATTAGACACTTCAACAATCTTCAAGATTAAACCAGGGTCACAACTGTTTTTCTCACAAACTACTTTGACCCAAAGATATCTTATTTTGAGTTAGTAAAAGGTAATATCAAGTTCAAAAGGGGAAAAGATGTGGCAATTAACAAATAAATCAAGCAGTCAATCAAGAGAAAAAATTACAGTTAGTGATAAAGTTATATCTCTCTTTTGTCCTTCCAATCACTTTTAAGCTGTTGGGTGTTTCTACAATTCCCCATTATGCTTCTCACAAACTATTGTCTATGAAGCTGACACAATATTCCCTTCTACAAAATTCTGAAATTTAAAAAAAAAAATGTCGTGCCAAAAATAATGGAGAGATCAGTCCTCAAGTTTATATCGTGCTCACTTGCATGTGTAGTCATTAGCCTTTTACACCGCAAGATCAGGTCACCTTCCAAATGTTGAATTTTTCAAAAGTAAGACATAATTATTCTTTCTCATCCACTCTCTTTTTGGTCCCATCATCTCCATCAACTGGAGTCAATGTCTACAGAGAAAAAATCAAGAGCTTAAATCATGGTTGGGAAATGAAAGATGAACAAAGTCAAAGGGAGAAAAAAAGGAGACACGTGACATGAAAGATTTACTAGTAATATTTGTCAACCAAAACAGAGGTGTCAACAAAAGGCCACAATACCTTTTTCATCCCTTAAACTTGGGTTTGTTTCACTTTTATCCTGATTTGTTCATGTTGATTTCATCTCTTTATGGTACATACAAAATTTGTATATCTCTCTAATTGGTAAGTTCATCCAATTGTTGGCACATTTGGCTGACGCAAACATGGTTTGGTTACTTGGCCTGATATCTTATTGAATTAAATAAAACCTAAAATGGTGCCGTTTTAAATTTTCTAACCCTAGCCTCCTTCTTACTTAGCAAAGTGTTTACATGAGATAATATGCTAGATATCCACATAGGTAATGTAATATCTATTTTTGCATAATCTAATAGCTTCATCCACGACAAGGTCAGAAGACATCAAAGTTTTATAACCATGTAAGATGAATTACACACCAAAACAAAACATTTGGATGATATTGAAAGTTGAAAATTAACATCAATCTTGGAGAACAAAAGTTATATCACTTTGAGGACATTACAGAAAACCTTCAAAGCTGAAATAATCTTACTGTAAAATATGCTCTGCCATCATGTAAACGTTGTAGAGGAGAAGCAACAGCAAAAGAAAAAAAAAATGGTTCATCTCAACCCATATATCAATTTTGTAACACCCAGCAGAAACAATTCATATATAAATTTTGAACAAACTACACTTTACCTTCAAAACCAAGACTTAATTACAAAATTGGTACATGAACTTTTAAAATGTAATAATAATTTACTAAAATTTAGACTAAAATAAAATTTCTGGATCCCAATTAAAATTCATTACTAGAGCATCCATGACATGATCTTCATGCAGCCTCTTATATCTACTTTTTATGCCTGAACCAGATGCTAGCTCTTAAAAATTGTTTGAAAGGAAGAAGCTTCTTGTAACCAATTTTACTAGAATGTTTTCTTGTTATCCTAAAACTAGTAGAGATATTTTGTTAACTTCTGAAAGTCATTTTGTATTTAAGCCTTAGATCAGAGAGGCCAATGTTATCTTCCCCAAAATTAATTAAAAAGAGAAGAGGAGGAGGATGAGCAGGAGAAGAAGAACGATATATTGAATGGTCAAGATTTCAATCAAGCACAAACCCCAATGCACATCATGGTTTGTCTTGGACTTTCAAATTTCTAGTTCAGACAAAGCAAACTACCAAATCCTGTCGCATATTAAATTCTTAGTTTGGAATCAGCAAGGCAATAACAGGCGGTCAGAAAGGGCGTGGTGAGAGAGCTTACAAGATTAGGCTTATAGATATTATGGACAACGGAGGCACCAGCAAGAAGAGACAAGACGACAACAACAGAAGACAAAGCCATGGACGGAGTCCCTGTCGGCTTTGTTCCACCTCCAAATTTTTTATTCATTCCCAAAATTGTTGCCAGAGGGATGAGGTGATCTTCTCGTGCAGTCCGAACTCAACGATAAAATTGCTTCAGCTGTACCTGGAACCCCAAGTTGCTTTTCTCAATCTCAATTCTTAAATGACGTTAGCAACATAAATGGACAACCCAGCCCCAGCCCTATTGATGAATTTCAAGTTCATAACTAATTTGTAACAGTGCATATCAGAGAGACTTACTCCAAAACCCATTCCATTATGAAAGCTCTCGTATCAGAATTTATGCCTAAAACAAAAATGTTCACCGACATAAGCTACAAAAACCAGCATATCAAATACAATAATTTTACATAAACATCCATGTACAAAATACAAACATCTCAACTTGTAATAGCAATATAGAAAAGATTAAAAAACAAACTCACGAGCAATAATTTCTAAGTACAATTATATATGACAGATTACGGAGTAAAGGAGAGATCTACATTTGATTTTCACAAATCCATTTATGAAATCTAAACAATTTCTCCCTCCAAGTGTTTCAACTAAAATGAGCAATAAACTCCCCACAGCAATGGCGGACATTGCTTGAATAAACAAATGAATAAAATCATTAATAAATAGAAAAGGAAAACAACTGAACAATCGCAATGAAACTATATATGCTTCTTCAACAGCACATAGATACAATTTGCTACTGTGACAAGAAGTAATCATACTCTAGAGATAATTACTACTAGTAGTACTAAATAGGTAAAATTTAATAACTCAAAGTGAATATATGTAGCATTGTGCTTTCTCACTTCAATGCAAAAGGTAAGTACCTAAACTTCAAAATCCAATTTTTGAAATGACCAAAATAAAGGATAAAAAATAGAAAAACATAAAGCAGACAATACTTAATACCATTAATATAAAAGTTACGTCAGCTCTTCCCTTTTCTATGAGGAAATTTCCGTGCATTGATAGGAAACCAGTGACATTTTCTAGTGTATTCTAAGAAGTTATTTGCGTTTTATGTTTTATCAAGTGTCTTAGGTTAATGGTGACAAGTGTCTATTGTTGGTTATTGGCAGTTCTATGTATTTAGGGGTTGGTAGTTACTTACAGTTATGCTATCAAAACTATAAATATCATGTTATGTATTTTGTCAAAGATATGGATGAATGAATGAAGTTATTGTTGAGATAATTCTCTCCTCTTTTCCCCTAAAACTAGATTATGGTTCTAGCCTCTCCCTCCTTCTCTCCTCCCTCTTCTTCTCTTCTCTCCTCTCTCCTCTCTAGGGTTATTATAGATTCTGATTTTAGAGTTCCTCTTCCTTCTACTCTTCCTTTTCTTCCCCTTTCCCCTATTTCAACTTCTATTTTATAGGTTCTAACAGACATTGAGGAACTCAATGGTATTAGTATATACCAAACGCCTAATATAAAGTGGTAATCTTGTACTCAAAAACATTGCACAGGCAAGATTGCCGGGCTATTCTATGTCAATATACATCGATCAGTGAAAAGGAGATGGTAGGCAAATTACCCAAAACACAGGGCGGGCAGGAGGAAAAAATAATTTATGACCGAAAAATAGTAGTGAATCCTTCGGAAACTAAAATAGAGTGAGTAATGGAACCTCCGTGTCTAATGGTCTCCTACTTGACAATAACATAGCATCAGACTACTGCTAAGTTCAAGTTCAAGGCAAGGAAATTCATGCAAGGATAATGAAATCATTGTATTTTTTTGTAAATTCGTAAACTAGTCAAATGGCATGAGTCTAAGTAAAGCAACTATAACCTCGAAACAATTGGAGATCGGCGAGAGGTTCTTCGGCTCAATCAGAGTGTGATTGTGGAGAAGGGCCTTCAGCGTCAGCTAGGCGGTGGCCAGTGGCTTCGTTGCCGCACAGATGGAGCAAGGTAAACTGCAAGTAAAATTCCAAGCACCTGTAATTGTGGCATAATTCTCGGCACTCAACAACTATGACTGCAATATTTAGCACACAGATTGAGAGGAACAAAAACTAGTGATGAAACCAGGCAGCTTCAATCGAATGCTCAAATTGGGAATTTCCGGTCCACAGTCCACAAAAATGCAAACTTCAAGTCAAACAAACATTTCAAAACAGGTAACGCGAGCTGGACAAAACATCGCAAAAATCATTTGAATTCGAGGAATCAGAGGGAGCGAACAACTCACATCGGCAACGCGAGCTGGACAAAAAGCGCAACTTCGCCCAAATTATCAAAACTAATAAAATCGGCGAAAAGTGTAATTCTCAGATTAAACGGGGAGAGAGAAAGAGACAGGTGGCGCTTACATAGCTCGCGGGAATGGCAGTGAATAGTGATGATGGAGTGACCGACGGGATGACAGAAACGATGAGGGTTCTCATCCCATGCGTTTCTCTTACTCGGGGTGTGGGTATTTTTTTTTTATTATATATGTATATATTATTTAATTAGAATAAATTATATATGGTATATTTTGTTTTTTTTTACACTATGTATTTCAAATTAATTAATTTTCAAGATACTGGTGATACAAAAAAAATATTCTAAATGCAGGAACTGAAATTAATTAATTTGAGATATTGGATAAAAAAATTATTTCATGATGCAACATATATTTAATCTAAATAAATAAAACATATAACAAATAAAATAAAATGCCCACACCTCCAAATTAGGGGATGAGCATATAAGAAGCACATAAAAGAAAAAGAGGTAGGATATTCTCACTACCTTCTTTTCTCATCACCGTCAAATCTACTTTTGATCCAACGGCCCTGATTTATCCTACTTAATACCCTTTTTCATTCTCCAATTTTTCCCTCTTTCCTCCGGTCTCTCGATCCGCAGCTCCTCCCAGCGATCGCCGAATCTCCCACCTCTGCGCCCCTCCTCCTCACTCCGTCGTCCCTCCTCCTCCCAGCGATCGCCGTTAGTCCTTCCACTCGGAGAAGATCAAATCTAGGGTTTGCGAGGTTAGTCCAGTTTCTCAAACCCAAAAACCTGGTAATTAGCATTCTAATTTTATTTTATTACTCTGAATGGATGGTGGCAACCATCAAATTAATGCGTTGAATTCTGGTTCTCTTTTGACCACCAAATGCTTCTTATTTGGTTTATGAACGGATCGGATTAGGTAGGTAGGAAACAAGTGTTACGCGAGCGGCTTGATTTTAATTTTGACTACATCCATTATAACTGTAAAATCTCAAACCGTATAAACTGATTTCTAACACCAGATAAATAGGTTTGGTTTGTTTTCAATGTTCATTGCTTGTGGCGAAAATGCAAGGAGTGTTTACTTTAGATTCAAAACAATTATATCGACAATTAAGTTGTCTCCGTTAAGTCTTCTCTATATCCTCCCTCTTTTATTAAAGGCATAGACCTTATGTTCCCTGTTGAGCTTTAAATCTGGATTCATAGTTGAATGAAGTCTTCTAATGCAGTGATTTTCAATAAATAAAAGAGAAGAATCCTAAAATCATGTTTCTTTGCATTAACTAATTATCTAAATGAGAATATACAAGAGATTGAAGTTGAAGTAATCTCCCTTCAACGGGTAGCGAGGTAACAAACTTGTTGGAACTAGAGCTCACCCGAAATATTTGATGGTAATATGACATATGGGTGGCATGTATGTTTCATTGTTTGCTGGTTAAATCTTTTCTAAAGAAGTGAGTTGTATGTATTTTTCCTTCACAATGGATGACGTTGCTTTTTTTCCTTCTCTTTATTTTATGCCCACAGTGAAACATACCGATATTTTGACCTTCCCTTCGCGCACCGGGTTGGTCTACGATACTATTCATATTTAGTGCTCTATTTTGGTCCTCCTCGATTTGTAATTGACAGTTGTTTAATGCAGCTCATGTTGAAGAAAATAAAGAAGCTCTTGGAGAAGTTCTAAATGGGGATTGATTAGTTGTTGCTCCTTATACACTGCCCTTCCTAGTTGATAAAGAACCTAGAGTATTTGCAGAAAGAAGCTGACAAGGAAAGAAGTTGCTAAATTCCGAGCAGCTGTCTTGAAGGATTACTTTTTCCAAATGTACTATGATGACTTGCCCATCTGGGGCTTCCTAGGAAAATTTGACAATGAAGAAGGCAAAGAAGATGACCCCACCCTGTCCAAAGTTTATCTTTTTAATCACCTTCATTTTAAAATCCTCTACAATAAGGATCGCATCATTGATGTTATAGTACGTAGTGACCAAAATGCGCTAGTGGACTTGACAGAGGACAGAGAGGTAGGTGTGGACTTCACTTATTCTGTCAAATGGATTCAAACAGATATTCCATTCGAGAAGAGAATGGAGAAATACTCACAGGCTTCTACATTGCCACATCACTTGGAAATCCATTGGTTTTCAATCATCAATTCCTGTGTAACTTCACCATTACTAGTATTAGGGGGAATTGCTGGAAAGAACAGCAGAACAGAGTTTCAAGCTCCTTGTCGCACCACAAAGTACCCCAGAGAGATCCCCTCTCTACCATGGTACCGGAGGACTCTTCCTCAGATGGCTATGGCAGGGTTTTTGCCTTTCAGTGCCATTTACATTGAACTCTACTACATATTTGACAGCATTTGGGGTCACAGGATTTACACTATATACAGCATTCTGTTCATTGTATTCATCATTCTCTTTATTCATCCTTCAAATTCTTTATACACCAACTTTTGCGTTTTCGAGATGAAACTTTTTCTTTACTTGTTCTAAGGTGGTTTCCAATTGGAATTCTCTAACTCTGATTAAGATGTATTCCAACCTTGGTGTGGATTACAAAATGGACCATATATTTAATCACGTGCGAACAAACAGAAACCAGAAAACCAGCGTATGTTGATAACTTGTCCATTAACCAGAATATCTGTTTGAATCCATTTGACAGAATAAGTGAAGTCCACACCTACCTCTCTGTCCTCTGTCAGGTCCACTAGCGCATTTTGGTCACTACGTATTATAACATCAATGATGCGATCCTTATTGTGGAGGATTTCAAAATGAAGGTGATTAAAAAGATAAACTTTGGACAGGGTGGGGTCATCTTCTTCGCCTTCTTCATTGTCAAATTTTCCTAGGAAGCCCCAGATGGGCAAGTCATCATAGTACATTTGGAAAAAGTAATCCTTCAAGACAGCTGCTCAGAATTTAGCAACTTCTTTCCTTGTCAGCTTCTTTCTGCAAATACTCTCAGGTTCTTTATCAACTAGGAAGGGCAGTGTATAAGGAGCAACAACTAATCAATCCCCATTTAGAACTTCTCCAAGAGCTTCTTTATTTTCTTCAACATGAGCTGCATTAAACAACTGTCAATTACAAATCGAGGAGGACCAAAATAGAGCACTAAATATGAATAGTATCAGTAGACCAACCTGGTGCGCAGAAGGGAAGGTCAAAATATCGGTATGTTTCACTGTGGGCATAAAATAAAGAGAAGGAAAAAAAAAGCAACGTCATCCGCTGTGAAGGAAAAATACATACAACTCACTTCTTTAGAAAAAGATTTAACCAGGCAAACAATGAAACATACATGCCACCCATATGTCATATTACCATCAAATATTTCAGGTGAGCTCTAGTTCCAACAAGTTTGTTACCCTGCTACCCGTTGAAGGGAGATTACTTCAACTTCAATCTCTTGTATATTCTCATTTAGATAATTAGTTAATGCAAAGAAACATGATTTTAGGATTCTTCTGTCTTTTATTTATTGAAAATCACTGCATTAGAAGACTTCATTCAACTATGAATCCAGACGAAAGCTCAACAGGGAACATAAGGTCTATGCCTTTAATAAAAGAGGGAGGATATAGAGAAGACTTAACTGGAGACAACTTAATTGTCGATATAATTGTTTTGAATCTAAAGTAAACACTCCTTGCATTTTCGCCACAAGCAATGAACATTGAAAACAAACCAAACCTATTTATCTGGTGTTAGAAATCAGTTTATACGGTTTGAGATTTTACAGTTATAATGGATGTAGTCAGAATTAAAATCAAGCTGCTCGCGTAACACTTGTTTCCTACCTACCGGAATCCGATCCGTTCATAAACCAAATAAGAAGCATTTGGTGGTCAAAAGAGAACCAGAATTCAACGCATTAATTTGATGGTTGCCACCATCCATTCAGAGTAATAAAATACAATTAGAATGCTAATTACCAGGTTTTGGGTTTGAGAAACTGGACTAACCTCGCAAACCCTAGATTTGATCTTCTCCGAGTGGAAGGACTAACGGCGATCGCTGGGAGGAGGAGGGACGACGGAGTGAGGAGGAGGGGCGCAGAGGTGGGAGATTCGGCGATCACTGGGAGGAGTTGCGGATCGAGAGACCGGAGGAAAGAGGGAAAAATTGGAGAATGAAAAAGGGGATTAAGTAGGGTAAATCACGGCCGTTGGATCAAAGTAGATCTGACGGTGATAAACTGGTAGTGAAAAGGTAGTAAAAAAATAAGGTAGTGAGAATATCCTACCTCAAAGAAAAATATGGAATGAGAACTCAAACCAGGAATGGCAACTTGTAGGAATGGCTGATGTAGTAGAGAGAAGGAGGCTGTAATACCCCAGATTATTATTAATAGAAAAAAAAAAAAACTTTTAAGTTTCGGGGACGAAACTTATTTTAAGGAGGGTAGAATGTAATACCCCTGATTAATAATAGAAATAATAATAATAATAATAATAATAATAATAATAATAATATATAAAATATCTAGAAATTAATATTATTTTTAGTATTAATTTATTAATTTGCAATAATTAAATAGCCCAGCCCAATCGCTAAAACCCTAGATGTTAATTATAAACTTAGGTTTAGCCGCCTAAACCTAGAAAACGCTCGACTCTTTTTCTCTCGACTCTTTTCTCTGCTACGGCATCCTCCTCCCGCACTCTTATCAAAGCGTTTTTCTCGAAGGCTAGCAAAGACGGAGACCAGGTAATCCTAATCCCCATATAATTTAGGAATTAAGTATGAAATTTGATAGGTTAATAGGAATCTTGATAGGTAATCCTAATTCCCATATAGCTTAGGTTAATTCACACTATATGCAACCCTAATGCCATGATGAGTCCTAGGTTAATAGGAATCTTGATAGGTAATCCTAATCCCCATATAGTTTAGGAATTAAGTATGAAATTTGATAGGTAATCCTAATCCCCATAAGTCTTAGGTTCATGTAATCCTAATTCTCATATAGCGTAGGCTAATTCATACTATATGTAACCCTAATCCCATTAGTCCTAGGTTAATAGGAATCTTGATAGGTAATCCTAATTCCCATATAGCTTAGGTTAATTCATATTATCTGTAATCCTAATCCCTAGAACAATAAGAATTAATTGTTACATGCTAGTCCCAAATTTTTGTGAGAAACCTTTAAATGTGTCGTTGCATTTATATATTTATTTATATGCTTTCCCTTTTTGATTAGCGTAAATTACCCTATGAAAACGAACTGATATACCTTCTCGTCCACATATATATCTCGCCTCTTGTTTTGCGTTATTTCATGGGTCATGAACATGTATATACGTGTACGTTTTATGTGCAAGCCATTAACTTTTGTTTTTGACCAAAAACAAAATTAACCTTTGCAAGCTATTTACCTGTACGTTTTCCTTGCTTTGAATGGCTCGGTTTTTGAGATTGAAACATATATATATATATATATATATATATATATATATATATATATATATATATATATATATATATATATATATATATATATATATTGAGAAATCCATTTTATGAGTATATTTAAAATAATTTAATCGTGGGAGGATAGCTTTGGGATGGTACCTCCCAAAGTGATGAACACAATTAGGCTTTATGCCCCCGATATGTATTTGATGTGAACCGATTATATCCGTTCTTCCTAAAGTGGTGTCTGGCAGGGTTTCCCGGGACACTAGTAGCAACTTTAGGAAGAGGTGTGCACATTAGGACGAAGTATTTTGATGGCCAATTTGATCGATTGTGACTGGCAAGGTTTCCCGGGTCACAGGGTAGACTGGCAGGGTTTCCCAGGTCTACCATGGTTCTCTTCCCACTAAACAGACTGGCAGGGTTTCCCGGGTCTAAATTAATTTAAAATAATAAAGAATGATATTTGGTGTAAATTCTATATGATTATTTTACTTGATTTATTTAAGGTATTTGAGCCACTTAAATCCTATTTTATTGGGATTACCAGCGTTTGCTGATTTTGTGTATTATGGGCTACGACGATCCTTCGGGGGAGCATATTTTCAGTGAAGCAGGTTCTTGAGGTTGGGGCTAGCAGTGAGTAGTGAGGATGACGACGTAGAGATTTCTAGGATTATTTCTAGCTAGTTTTATGTTTTTTTTCTTTTTTTTTTAAACATTTTTATTTCAGTTGGATTTATGTTAATGCAATAAGTAGCCTTGCATTTGTCCCGGTACAAGTGCAGCGGTAACACTTCCCAACATTGTTTATTTTGGAATTCAGTATTTATTTATCAAAATCCTTGAAGGTTTATGTTAGCATAATTGTTAGAAATTGAGGGTGTTACAGAGGCAAACCGAAGGGCAATTTTAGGGTTAAAAAAATACAGAGACAATTTAGTCCAATGGGACAAATATTTTTGCCCTCCCCTACAAATCTTCAGATTGGGTTTCTCTCATAATTATTTTCTCATTATCTCTCATAATTTCTATATCACATCCGTCCAATCAATAAAGTATTACTTTTACTGTTTTCTCATTTTCTCAATCCACGGCCTAGATTGAGCCGATGAGAAAAAATGGGAAAGAAGATATAGAGAGAATCTCCTTCTCAAATCCCCCTGATTTTTTGGGGGGGGGGGTGGTGGTGGCGTTTGAAGGGAGGGAGGGGATTTTTTCAAAAAATCCTCATCCCCTCTTTAATTAGATCTTCTGCCAAATAAAGGGAGGGCACCAAAATCTATCACTTCCCTTCAAACCAAACAAAGCACGAGAGGTGGGTATGAGCATTTTTTTTGTGGGGTATTCTGGGATGAAGAAATATCGTTACTCTATATTAAAAAAACAAAGGAAAATTGGTACTGATTTTACCACATTTTTTTTTATAAATACTTATTTTAGCAAGAGAGACGGGTTCGAGCATTTTTTTTTTTGGGAGTATTATGGGATGAAGAAAAATCGTTACTCTGTATTAAAAAACAAAGGAAATTTGTTACTGATTTTACCAATTTCTTGTATAACTACTTATTTTAGCAATTAAGAGCGGAGGGATGATTTAGAACAATGTTCAAAAAATGGCACATAATTGGTCGGTTCAGAACGAAAACCGATGAACTGGCTAGGAGTCCAGTGTGGTTTAGGTCATAGATCGACAAGGTTTTGAAACCCAAACTGATCACTGAACCAACCGGGGTATTACGTCAACGATTAGTGGGTTAGATATAAGTCAACCTGAGCCTAAACTAGTGAAATATAAAAAATTAGAAAATAATTTAATTTTTTATCACACCAACCAAAAGTCAAAAATAGGGCACCAGCTTCAGGTAATCGAAGAACTAAAAGAAAACCACAAATTCAAAAATCATAAACCAATCCTACACAAAAGCCTCTAAATGATAGTGACGCCTCTAGACTGTAGGAAGAACAAGCTCTTTAACCGAAAGAAGTTAATGGCGAGAGACAAAATTTCAAAACATTAATCCAAAAAGGAACTCCAAAACCTTTGTAACCACTTACCAACAATGGCGAAGTGAGGACGGCGAAGTCGAAGGGAGAGGGTTTTGTCGTTTTGTGGTGAGTGGCTGTGAAGTCTGACGGAGGAAGAGGGTTTCGGAGGACGAAGTCTAGGACGACTGGACAAAGACACGAAGACGAAGTTGAAAAAAAATGAAAAATGGAGTCTAGAGCAGAAGGCATGGAGTAGTTGAGTCACTAAAGTCACTCAGTCTAACAATTTTCACAGGATCGAAGACTCAAAGTTCATATGACTTCTTAAAAAAAAAAAAAAAAAACCAAACAACATCGTTTTGTAAGTGGAGAGAAAAAAAGGGGTTGACTAAGTGACTCGTTCAACTCAACTGGTTCAAACAACATTGCTCGTCTGTGAAAACTTTTCGGACATATTTTCACCTTAACACAAAGTTATCAATTGATTTTTCTTACTCTTTTATTATTCATCTCCTTTTCACTAAATTTTTTCTTAACCTTACTTCTCTATTTTTTTTTTAAATCTAACTCATAATAATGTTTTCACTTGTCCCTCTCCTCCCCTCTAAATCCATTATACCTAAGGGTGGAAATATGTTAGATTAGGCCTTACTTAAATAAGTCTCGGCTTGCAATAGAGATTTAAAGCTTAAGCTTAAGCTAAGCTTTTATGTAGGCTTTATTTTAGGGCTGAGCTTGAGCCTTCAATAGGCCGACAATGCCTAAAGCCTATTTAAAATCCTATTTAAAATATAGACTTCTAAATAGCCTTTAAAACATTTACCTCCAAATTTATATATAACCCTTCAAGCCTAGTTACAACCTATATTATGTCTTAAAATCCTAACATCCATTCTCGTTGTAATATAAGGATTTATTAGAAAAATAATAATGCTTAGTGGCAATAGTTATCTGAGTAAGTATGAATAAGAAAAACTAATCTTCTGTTGACTAATGAGATATTTTCTGAAATCGACCAAGCATAACGAGTAACAGGTAAAATTGGATTTTACCTTTTATTCTTCCCATGTAAATGGGGACAAACTTGTCCTACTAAGATTAGAGTATTTCATTTTGCACTAAAATAAAACTCAAAGCAATTATTATCCTTTAGTGGACGAAGTAAATCAATGGAGAGGAAGTGAGTTAGCATTGCTATCTTGAGTAATCAAAGAGAAGAGAGGTAGAGGTGAATGATTGATGTGAATACAAGTTTTGAGTATCTATGAATGACCATGGGATGTAAAATTAGGATTAAGGCCGTGTTGGTAAATTTTTAAATAATTTATAAAATTATTTAAATAATATTATATATACTTATGCAATGACATAAATTAAAAATAAATAAATAGGCCAGGCATGTAGGCTTGTAGGTTAGACCTTATGAAAATATGTCTAACCTTTTTATCTAAATATGCCTAACAATAGGTCTGAACCTGACCTATTTATTAAATAAGCTAGACTAGATTTTATATAAGTTTGTTGTAGGCCCTGTTAGAGGCATACTCCCTCTGGTCCTTATTAGATGCAAAATGATGCACCTAGATAATGACTAGGTAGCATTATAGACATTATCTCTTTGCTTAATGAATAAGCTCTCTCTACCCTTGGTCAATGTGTTTATTAGCTTTTCTGAAAAAGCATAAGATGGCAAGTTAACATTTTTATGCTTGCATTAGCCTGTTTGGATCTTCTTCTTTTTTAAATTAAAAGTTACTTTTAAGTTAAAACTAAAAAAAGACTTTTTTTTTTAAAAAAAAAAACTAAAAGTTGTTTAATGATTATATAAATTTTTTAACTTAAAAATTATTTAAAAGCTCAAATTATATTTTAAGTTGTTTGGCAAAAAAAATTTCATAAACATTTTTTCTAAGAGAATTTATATATTCTCAACATTTTCATATACTGAAAAATTATTTGCAAAATATAACAGATTCGGACACCCAAAAGATCAAAGAATTGTCCATTTTGACTCAAACAAAAATCTGTACCCCTCACAAATGTAATAGCCAAAGATATCAACCATAATCGGATCAGGAAAAGGTTGGATCAAAAGAGATATATAGGTGTATGGAATCCAAACCTTAAAGGCAAGAATTTCGCCCTCCAACGCACTCAAAATCAATCACATTCAAGCTAAGAGCGAAATCCAAAAATTAAGAAGTCATGAAATCGATAGGAAATCAGAATATATACAGAACAAGTAATAAAGCTTTTAAACTTTAATGAACAACACAAGACGTGCATGTTGACCGTTATTGAAGTTGCTAAAAAGTAAATAAAGGAACAGTATGAAAACAAGTGAGAATTTGAGGCTTTTACGGCGGCCATAGGATATATCCATCGGATTCGGATTTGCTCAGAAACTCTCCCCTCAGTATCCATGAGTCTTGACCGTCCAATAATTAATCCAACCATCTAAAAAGAGATACCTCATGTACTTTTAAAATTTTCATCTTTATCGCATGCGGTAATTTGGAATAAATGAGGTGTTTCTCTCTGGAGAGTTGAATCAATTTTTGGACGGTCAGGATGCATGAATACTGAGGAGACACTTCTGAGCAAATCCGAATCCTATATCCATCACAGTCCTTTCAGACTTTTCACCGCTAATTCCACCCTCCCTCGCCTTTCTTTTTAGACTGTCTCTTTTGAAATAGTCGGCGCTTTCGTCAAAGTTGTGTTTGGACAAAACAAAAGCCCCAGCCGCAAACACCGATGTGTTCAATTCATTTAAACATCATACCATACACATTGGAGCCCAAAATTATTGGGAATGAATAAGGGAATCTTGAGCTTGAGAAAACAGAGGTCAAGAATTTCGTCAAGTCCCAGCAGAACTCCCTCATCCCTGGCTCTCCCAGTCGTACGTTCTCACCCAGAAATTGCCCTAGTGATTGACTTTTCCCTCGCCTCCTGCACCGCCTGTCAAATAATATGTGTATTCATATATATAATCAGTAAACCATCAACGCATTAATAAGAATTCAAGATTTGTTGTTATCGATTCATTTTATAAATCTCTAATACCTTTTTGACAAATAATCAAACAATAAAATACACATGAATGAAGGGGGCACATCCACACACGCAAAGAAAACCTATAATTAGAGGAAGAATCCAGGGATAGTGCATGGGAGAGCAGAATCAATGAGAGGGTTAGCGAGAACACTTGCGGCATGAATGGGTGAACACTTGCTCCCACGAGTTTTTAGCTTTTGGTTTTTTTCTTCATTATAAAAAAAAAAAAGGAAAAAAAAAGAAGCTCTTTTTATTATAAGAGCTTTTGAAGAATCTTATTTACCTAGCTTCTACTTATAAGGAGAATATAAGCTAAAAATAAAGAGGATCCAAATAGGCACTGAGAAGGCACACAAAAAGCTTATCCATCTATATCCTTTTTTTCAATCACTCTTTTCTCTCATCTATAAAAACAATATCGTCTGGTGCTACACCACTTTTCTTTTATGTGTATGCTTTGTTTTTATTCTTCAATAGTTAATTTTGATTGGACATGCCCTTGTTCAATACTCGGAATAACAGGAATATTCCAGCATCCTTTCTCATTTTCAGACCCTGCCACTTTGTTTTGAATATTGCATGCCTCTCAAATACTCGATTTTACCACTTTGATGTTTAACAGTATACTCAACTTTCTGCACCTACCTTACTTTTACCCCTTCCACTTCCTGATTGCATGCTCATTTTAGCTTGAACATCAGTGAAAGTTAAAAATAGGGCACTCAATAAGAGGAATCTTACTAGATCAGTGAAGATATTTTAAAGAGATAAGCATATAGCACATATTCATCCTTAAACTACCTATATTTTTTATATTGTACTGTATGATATAATAACCAAGTATCATGCAAGTTGTTTACACTATCTTAAAATACATTTAGAAATGACTTTTGTAATATTAGTTTTTGAAAAAAATTTATTAGCAATAATAATTATTACATATATATTGTCAATAACAATTTATAAGTAATGCGAATATCTAAAAAAGATACTGCATGCACAACACAATTCTCAAATATTCTATTTTTTTTTCTCTCTTAATTAATCTTTGAATCTGTTCTGGTGTAGAACACAGATTGTCTAGCCCTAAGGGGCTAGGATGTTGATGTTGATTGGGACTTGACCTAGGAGCGATTCCTAGGGCCTACGTACCCTGAAGAGTGATCAAAGTCCACGCAGTTCGAGGATTATTGGAGGCGTTTAGCCAAAGGGAGTGGGGTGTGTGCTCTGTGTGCAGTATATGCAATTGAGAGAGGGTAGAGAGTAGATGATGTGTACCTTTTAGGTTAACCGACTATATATAGAGGTTACCTTAGGGTTAGGGGTCCTGATTTGGTGTAGAGATTCCCCTTGATTTTCTCCTTGATTGTAGGTTAGTTATGATCTTATCGATCTCGTTGGCGATCATGATAGATCCCTCGTTATTGGGCCGCATCGCTAATGGGCCTTATATAAATCCGTAATAGCTTGCCCCCAGCCCGGTAGTTCAAAGTTTTGGACTGCCGGGGTGTATGATGTCCTGGATAAGTCATCCGAGGTGTTACCCATCTCCTGACGTCTGCGTCGAGCTAGAATTTGCTGAGCTCATTTCCCTGGGTATGTGGTAACGTCGCAAGGTCTGATGAGCCGGGGTGGCATCCTGCGTCTCGTGAAGTGCCATGTTGGCGTCCTATGGCTTGAGGACTGGTGGTGAATACCGATGTCCAAAAAGGGCGACCAAGGTAATAACCTCCAGTCCTAAAAGTGCCGCGGTAAGAACCGACGACCTAAGGGTCCGAGGTGGTAACCTCCGGCCCTAAGAATGCCGTGGTGAGGACCGACGACATAAAGGTCCGAGGTGGTAGACATGGGGCCAAGAGTGATCTCGGACGAATCACAGTGCCGGGTTAGTGTCCCGCCCTACGAGGATCCGGAGTAGCGGTGGCCGCCGCCGTGTGACTCTTGGGGAACACCCCTGCATTTAATAACATGTAAGCAAATCATAATAAATGGAAAATACTTATTGTTTGTGCAAATCCTTCAACGTGCTCATTTCAGATATTTGTCCGAGCTTGCATTAAACTTTCTGGTTTGCATTAATGCCGGTTATTGGTAACACGCTTTTCCATTCCTAGCCCGTTGCCCCCGGCCGTAGTTTGAGCTCTCGAGTCCGTCGGGATGTATTTTGCCCCAAGCCGGTTTTCGGGCCGCTCCTCCGCTAACTTATAACCTCCTTGTGTCCATCGCGCATTGCTGGCTTGGGTCATTCTGGCTCTGGCGACCAAGTCTTTTACTCACGATCCGAGGTAATGTCTCGAAGATCCAAGGTAGTAGCTCGCTTGCTTCAAAGATCCGAGGTAGTTTCTCAAAGATCCGAGGTAGTGGCCAAAGATCCGAGTAGTCCGAGATGTTTCGCCCGTATTTGAATCCAGTGCCGATCCCGCTATCGAAGTCACCTACCCCAAAGATCCGAGGTAATGTCTCAAAGATCCGAGGTAATGTCAAGGCGTTTGATTCCCAAAACCAGCGAGCGACCCGTTGGAGGAGGTCAGAGGAAAACCAGTTGTATGAAACCTTTTGAGATTTTCACTTAGGTCCCTGTATGAAACCTTTTGATATTTTCACTTAGGTCCCTATACGAAACCTTTTGAGATTTTCGTTTAGGTCCCTGTATGAAACCTTCTGAGATTTTCACTTAGGTCCCTGTACGAAACCTTTTGAGATTTTCGTTTAGGTCCCTGTATGAAACCTTCTGAGATTTTCACTTAGGTCCCTGTACGAAACCTTTTGAGATTTTCACTTAGGTCCCTGTACGAAACCTTTTGAGATTTTCACTTAGGTCCCTATACGAAACCTTTTGAGATTTTCATTTAGGTCCCTGTACGAAACCTTTTGAGATTTTCGTTTAGGTCCCTGTATGAAACCTTTTGAGATTTTCACTTAGGTCCCTGCGTTTTTAGGTCTGGCTACTTCATTGCTTCTTCCTGCCGCTGCGAACAAGAAGAGGAGATTCGTTCTCTGTGAACCTTCGACCTTCCTCTTCCTCTATCATCGGCGTCCCACCTTTACCGAGAGAGAGAAAGCTTGAGCAGAAGACGTAGACAATCTTGCTCGTTTGCCCTGCCTCAAAACAAATCTCCCTCAAAATACTGCTGATGGAAGGCCTGGTTCATTACTACTAAATGTTTGGATGTTGCAAAAAATTCAACCATAATGCATTGTGAACCTATTATTGACCTCCCTGCATCACCTAGCCGTGAAAATACCCAAAGTGAAATACAAGATCTAGAAGAATCTTGCATGGGTGACAGTAACTTTGAGGAGTCTTCAATATTAGAACTTGATAAAGAACATTTGAGGACTAAGCATGGCCTCTAAACTTATGCCAGAGGTGAAAAATGTTGCTCGTTTAAGGACTAAGCGTATGGTTTATATGCTTCCTGATACACACCCTCTCTTAAAAGAATTCCCAAAGAGAGATCCTGGTGATCCTTCCAACTATCTTCTCGTCATGTGGAGACATTGAGAATTAAAAGATGAACCATGTGAAGCGGCTCAAAAGCAAAGTCGTTATGGAGAAAGGATGAGGATCCTTCCTATTATCTTCTTGTCATATGGACACATGGAGAATTAAAAGATGAACACATCTGGGTTCCCAAGGAGAAAGGATGGCTCAAATCTGGGTTCCCAAGAAGAGATGATGAGAATCCTGCTCAAATCTGGGTTCTCAATGAGAGAGGATGAGAATCCTGCCTACTATCTTCTCATCATGTGAATTCATGAAGAAACAGAAAAAGAAAACCCATGAGAATAGGGCATCTAAATTTATACCAGAATTGAAAAGTCTGAGTTCCCAGGAGAGAGGATGACGATCCTTCATTCCACATTGCTCAATTTCCCAGCTTATCCAATGAGAGGAGAATGTAAGCATTTTCAGAGCGCAGTTGCAAATCTAAACTACTTGTCGTACTTCAAAATGACTGCCCGTGCGAAGGCATCTGACTGCTGCTTCTGGTATTGACCATCTTTGGTCGTAGGAATCGAAATTTATCAAGTCCCCACGGACGGCGCCACTGTTCTGGTGTAGAACACAGATTGTCTAGCCCTAAGGGGCTAGGATGTTGATGTTGATTGGGACTTGACCTAGGAGCGATTCCTAGGGCCTACGTACCCTGAAGAGGGATCAAAATCCACGTAGTTCGAGGATTATTGGAGGCGTTTAGCCAAAGGGAGTGGGCTGTGTGCTCTGTATGCAGTATATGCAATTGAGAGAGGGTAGAGAGTAGATGATGTGTACCTTTTAGGTTAACCGACTATATATAGAGGTTACCTTAGGGTTAGGGGTCCTGATTTGGTGTAGAGATTCCCCTTGATTCTCTCCTTAATTGTAGATTAGTTATGATCTTATATGATCTGTTGGCGATCATGATAGATCCCCCTGTTATTGGGCCGCATCACTAATGGGCCTTATATAAATCCGTAACATAATCATATTGGATTATTCAGTCAAAGCCTTGCGTTTAATGTACATAAGGTCAATTGTGTTTCATTATCAAAAGTGACGAACATGGATATTGTTGTTTAATATAGTTGAGATTTCATTTGTAATATGTGCTTTGAATTGATATATTAAGGATATTTTTGTTTATCATTGTTGAAATTTCATTTATAATATAAAGTCATTCTTTGATAATAATGTTTTAATGTTTCTGAAAAATAAGAAAGTTGCGTCACTTAAAAAGTAAAATATATTTGAGTAACCCGTAAACGACTATTAGAAGAAACACAAGCTGGTTTTGTTAATGTCTCAAACATCAATATTGAGCCAGAGTTCCATCAAATGGTTGATAAGTCTGTGGAACAAGCAAATGTACAATCATCATGAATGCTTGAATTGATGAATCAGTATTTTGCTCGGTTGAATAACCAGTTAATCACCAACTCGGTTTTTTTTTTGTTCACCCGGTTCACCGGGGCTTCGTCCCGACTAATCCGGATTCGACCCGCGTCGCGCACCTAGCTATAGTGGGAGAGTCTCCCAGCGGGGTTTTTTGCATTCACAAGGCTCGAACCCGAGACCTTGCTTAAGCGATACAAGCCGCTTACCACTTGTGCCAACTCTCGTTAGTAAAAGGAAACTTCAAAGGCTCGAACCCGTGACCTGTTACTAAGAGGAGGGATTAGAATATTAACCATCTGCACCACCTATACATATTCCACCAACTCGGTTTTGTTTGTTACCTTGATGCTATGTCAAATTAATTAAGTAAAATATTATACCCAAACCCTTTCTCTTAAAATTAAAAACTAAAAGGCTTAATGAGGAAGAATCAACAACCTCTGCGGCCAATTCAAAGTAAACAACGCACGCAATTGTTATTTTATATTTATCATGATTATTTATTTCTATCTAGCCAATTACATCCTTGTCCGATATATAAAATATTCAAGCAAACGATGACCTTAATTATAATTAAGACTTTTTGTGATAAAAAAGACGTTGCAGCAAGAAGAAGAAGAAGAAGAAGCAGAAGCTAGATTAGTGAGATTGGAGATGGAAAGCGTTCCATCGAATTCGACAGTGAAGAGAAGCTCTCTTTTGCTTCTGAGGGTTATAATCTCTGTGTTCTTATTGATAGCCCTCATCCTCATTTCCATAACAAGTCAAACTGTGGGTGGAGCTAAATTCAAGTTCACCCGTGTGTACTCTTTCCGGTGAGCCTACCGTAATTTTCAACTTTATTACTATATATCATCTATATTTGTGTTTTGGTAATTGTTTTGATAGATGATGTACGGTTTATACATAAACGGTTTACATTTAGTTGTGAATTAATGCCTATTTTATACTTTTCAGAGTTACTACATATATATGAATGAATAGTTTTGCATATTTCAATTATAAAGACGTTAATCTTGATTAGGGGGAGGAATAGGAGTAGGCCGAAGCCTTTTTTTTTTTTTTTTTGAGAAAAGAAGGCAAGCCAAAGTTTGAGAAAAATAGAAGAGGGTTAGACCATAAAGATCAAGCCCCCAAACAGCCAGCCAAAAGAGAACTAGTGGCGACAAGCCAATTGGTCCTTAAGGACCATATCTAGACAACCTCTAGGTACAGTCGGCACTAATACTTCATCCACATCATCAGGAGCAGCGTGGCCTTATTTGGCCATGTAGTCAGCACATAGGATATTATTTCTCGAGGTATAATGGAGCTCGACGTTCCAATCTCGGAAGAGGAGGTCTCTAGTTTCAGCAATAATGTCTCTCAAAGGATGTTCGGTGCAGCAATCCCTCATAAGAATGTTGACAGCGTCAAGGGAATCAGAGTATAAGATAATTCTTTGAAAGCCCAAGTGGTTTAAGAGACCTATTTCACTTAACAAGTTAGACTTAGGCTAACTGAGAAACCTATTAAGCATGTCAGGTCGGCTTACACCTCTTATAGATTTATAATAGAGTAAATACCCTTTCTGGTCCGTGATAAAAAAACACGAGCCCTATTTTTGTCCCTGACAAAAAAAAAAGGTCATTTTTAGTCCATAAAAAGAACAAATAAGGGTTGATTGGTGGACATTTTGATCCCTCACAAATTTCCAAAAGGTTCTTTTTAGTCCTATAAAAAGGACGAATAAGGATCTTTTTTTTTTCTCAGTGACCAAAATGGGGTCCGCGTTTTTTTGTCAGGGACCAGAAAGGGTATTTACTCTTTATAATATTATGCAAAATTGTTTAGAAATTACTTGAAGATTTGATGATGCTTTTGCGGTTGGTGGTTGTACTTTGATTTGGTTTAGATTGTTGTAATTGTAATCAACATTGTTCTATTATTATGTTTGGTGTTGTCTTGTTGATTGATTGGATTATTTCAAATTATGTTATGTACTTTGAATAATTTGAATTAAGTTCTTGTAATTTTGGATTAACTTATGTAACTATGGCTTTTTGGATTGAGTAATTAAAATTTTGGATTAATTCATGTAACAATGACTTGTTTGTCTATATGAAGTTTTTAAAAATGCAGCCTTTTTTAATAGGTTTTAGGCCAGACTTAGGGTAAAAGAAAAAGAAAAAAAAGCCTAGCTATGACAAGCTATAGGTTAGAATTAGGCCGATTTGTTACAAGACATGTCTCGTCGGTTAAGGGTAAAGCTGGACCTATTTTCAATTTTAAGATCGGTTCAAACACTTTTAGAGCAGTAACTTCAATTGATTTTACAGCCGTTTTCATGTTTTGCATTATAATCAAGAAAATTATTCCATTCTTAACAAAAAATAAAATAAAATTATTCCATGAGTAAATACCCTTCCTGATCCCTAAAAAAAAACACGGACCCCATTTTGGTCCCTAACAAAAAAATGTTTTTTCTAATCCATAAAAAGGATAAATAAGGGTCGATTGGTGAATATTTTGATCCCTCACAAATTTCCAAAATGTCTTTTTTAGTCCCATAAAAAGGATGAATAAGGGTCAGTTTTTTTGTCAGCGACCAAAATGGGGTTTGTGTTTTTTGTCAGTGATCAGAAAGGGTATTTTACTCTTATTCCATTTAACTATTACAATATTTTTCGGGGAATTGTATGCTTTACAGGTATTTTATTATATAGTTTCAATTAATGTAAACTCAGTTAATTAATAACGGGACCACAAAAACACTATTAAAAAATATCTAAAAAGTAGGGATGATCATGGACCGGGCTAGACCGGTCAAATTGTCCTGGACCAATTTTGGTCCAGGACAATTCGGATTGGGTCAGACCGGACCGGGCCGGATCGACCAGACCACGGGTTTTTTGATCAACCCTACTAAAAAGTGTGGTCAAAATTCAAAATAAGAACATTTCTCATTGATTTGTTAGTCAATAATATATGAATATGTATCAATCAAATATCAAGTATCATTGGCATAAATGCAGATACATGCTGGGTGTAATAGTCATTGGGCTTGTGTATAGCCTCATTCAAACCTCATTAGCTATCTTCCGTATTGTCTCAGGAGATGACGTATTCAAGGGCAAAATTGCCAACATCTTTCATTTCTACGCTGACCAGGTATCAATTTATTGATTATATATAATTTATATCTCATCAATTCAAAATTCTAAAAGCTGCTGCTTTTTAAATTTTTATTTTAGTTCAACATGACCATTCTTAATTATTCTGTCCAAAATATTAACCTTAACCAAAAGTAATTAACAAAAAGGTCATGTCTTTTTTTTTTAACAATAAAAAAGGCCACACATAAATATCGCCACGCTTCAAAAAATTTTGGCTTTTGACCAATGAAAATGTCATTTCAACAAAAGTTATAGTCTTAAATAGTACTCTTTCTTGCATTATAAATTTCGTCTTATATTTAGAATTAGGAGAGTACTTCTTTAGTCTTGACAAAAAAAAAAAATCATAAACCCTAAACCCTAAAAAAAAAAAATTATCTCTTATTTTCATTGTTATTAACCCTAGACTGGACAGGCTGGTTCGGGCAGGAAATCGGCTAACCGATTGGTAAATTGGTCCGAGCATTTACCTAGTTTAGTTTTTTCTTCCCCTTTTTATAATTTCATATGAATAACTATCTTCACCTTCTTACTGGTTTGGCCCCAAGTTATCTTCGATCTGACCCACTGACATTTGACCCGATACACCGACCGGTGTGAGTTTAATAACCTTGCTTAATTTTATCACTTTTCTTCAACCTAATCAATCTAACTTACGAACTTATATACTCCCTCCGGTCCTCATTATAGAAGCAAATTTTAGAGTTGGTTTTGGTCCTAATTATAAGAGCAAGTTTTAACTTTTGTCAATTTTTTTCCTATAATACCCCTATTTATATTTTTCAATATTAATTAAAGACAATAATAATTTAATAATACACCTATATATTTTATAAAGTAAACAATGTTTGCAACTCATTAATGTCATATACACCTAAATTATACTTTTTTATATAAAATAATAATTGTAAAAGGTTTTGTTCAATTTATAAATTATATTTATATACTCATAATTAATTTAGCTTTTATATAATAAGTGATAGTTGACCGTTAATGGGCTGCTGAAGATTTAAAATTGAATCTTAAATAGTTTAAAAAGCCAAAAAAAACAAAGAAGCTCACGTGGCATATTTAAACATTGATTTAATTTCATTTTATATAACGTTGTTAATAGAGTATTTAAAAATAAAATTTAACAAAAATGTTGTTGAGATTGGTGAAAAACATTCTTCCCAAATCTGATCTTATCCAACACGTCAGCCAAGGGGCATTTGACGGGAAAATAAAATCTCTTTCCACGTTGCAAAACATGCAGTTGAAATGGAATGCATTAAAATAGGGCTACCAATTCAACAAGCGTTTCCTTAATGTCATTTTAAATTTTGGGTAAGGGTATTTAGGAAAATACACATAATTAACTAATTTAGCTTCCTTCCTTAATCCCTCCAAATTCTGGTACTTTGCTCCTATAATTAGGACCGGAGGGAGTATAATCTAATGTCACACAAAATATTTTAGAGAGATAATATTATAATTAAATAATTTAATTAATTTTCCTAATCTCTTCAAATTAGATAAAATATGTTTTACATTAATGATGAAGAGAATATTTGTTGTTTGCTAAAAAAAATTATAGAGTGAATAAAAATATAAAATAAAAGCCAACAAAGATTGGTCAATCCATAAGCTCTTATTCATAACACACAAGGTAATATCATTCTTAGTGAGAGATATGTAAGTATTTTTTTAAGAGTATTTGAGCTCAAAAACATGTTCTTACTCTGGTGAGTCCGGATCCAAACTCACCTAAAGTTCGAATTGCAAAAGAAAAAGTATAAAATCAAAATATAAATTAACAAATATAAGACATAATTTTAATGTGATGATGATTAATTTGTTTTGGATAGATAATATCATACCTGTTAGCAACGGGTGCAGCTGCAGGACTGGGGGCATCTGAGGATTTGCACAGAATATTTGATGGCACACTGAATCTGAACCTTGACGACTTCTTTGCTAAAGCAAACGCATCCGCTAGCTTCCTTTTCATAGCATTCATAGCATCCATTTATTCTTCCTATGAATTGCCCACTTAGTATTGTCTTTGGTTTTTGGAATATACAAGTGTTTTTAGAATAAAATCTTTTCTTAAAATTAATAATAAAGTTTTTTTTTTTTATATAAAAAATTTAGGAGAGGGGTTGGGTTCACCCATACTCTAAGGACAGGGCACTATGACTTTACTCCCCAGGGCATATAGAACTGAGAGTACACATGCCTCCACCTCAGCCTGCGTTTCCATAAGTTCACATCACCTAGGATGCCTCCCCTAGTGCCTTGACCAACTCCAGGATTGAACCACTTTCTTTTGGTGAGAGTGTCCGGCCCCTTTACCAGTTGAGCCCAAGGACGAGATATATATATATATATATATATATATATATATATATATATTTTTTTTTTTTTTTTTTTGATATAAAAATTTTAGGAAAGGGGTTGAGCTCACCCACAATCCAAGGGCAGGATGAAGTCTTCCTTCCTCTTAGGTGATACCAATGTTGGGTAGGGTGAGTCGTCTATTACCCTCAAGCGTTTATCTAGACACCCAGGAGTTAGGATATCTCCCCCAACACGTTGACCAACTCCAAGATTTATATATATGGGATTTAAATATCCCAATATAGAGTTGGTAAAGTGGGCCAACCGCAGGGTGCAGGTTGGCTCACGACAAGTAATGGGTCGGCAGTGGAGGCTAGAAATGCCCACACTCGATGGGTTGGCATTTTGCCAACTCAAGCCCACGTAAGGCAAGCTAGTAGGCTAGCAAGCGGGTATTTTGTCAACCAAAACCTGTCATTACTCTATGGCTTGGGCTTGCTGGCTAGCCCAAGGATGAAGAACAATAGAAATTGGTACCCTTCGTCATTGGGTTCAACTGGCGAAGGAGTTGGACTTCCTCACCTCAAGGGAGGGGGTTCGATCCCTGCGTTGGTCAAGGCGCTGGGGGAGGCATCCTAGGGGTCTAGGAAGCAGTGGAAACGCTGGTAGAGGTGGAGGCATGTGTACTCTCGTCCAAGATACCTGTGGGACGGGCTCCAAGCGCCCGCCCTGGATTGTAGGTGGCCCAACCCTTTTCCTAAAATTTTTTTAGCAAAAAAAAAAAAAAAAAACAATAGAAATTGGTGTGAGTATGGGATCATTTTATAGATTTGATAGTTTTCAGTTGGGATTAGCTCAAGTCCTCATGTAATCCCATGTAGAATACATATATTTATGTATGAATCACTTAGAATTGATTATTTGATATCATTTATTCTTTTTTTTAAAAAAAAATTGATACTTCTCTCATCTTTAATATAAAACATATTTATTTAATTTCATTATATTAAAAAAGTTAATTAATGTAGTTAGAATATTTTACTTTAAGTAAGGTGTGTCCACCATACTAGGATGCATGATGCATACACTAAATAAGAAGTCACAAAAATGAGGTTGGTATATGTTCCTCTAAAATCATTCTCCTTTTTTAGAGATAAATATCATTTTTGTTCCGGAAGTTTTGGCTGAAGAGCATTGGGCATTCGAAAGTTTTTTTGGGAGCAAAATTATCTCGGAAGTTATTTTTAGGAGTAATTTTGCCTTGAAAGTTTACAAATTGGAGTAATACTTTATCAGTCAAGATTAACGGAATGACATGATTGTATTTGCTACATTTGTTTACTTCCGGGGTAATTTTGATCCAAAAATATTTCCGGATGCCCAGTGCTCTTTAGCCAAAACTTCCGAAGCAAAAATGATAAAATGACACTTATCCCCTTTTTTTTTATTTGAATTAAAAGGTTAAATGCTAATGATCTTAGATTATAATCCCATTTATCGAAAAGTTTTCAGCTTTTATATCACTGGGGTTATCAGCAAAATGCTCCACTCAAAGTAAGATGGGTCCACGATACCTGAAAGAGAACACGCGAACAAATTTTGCTGGGCCATGTTGTCTTTTTCTTTGTTTGTCTGAAAGTGGATGGGGTTCACCGCAAAGCACCAAGTGCTGAATAATTAATTTAAAAAATTGCAGGCAGGTCGCTATTAAGTATTAACAGACAAAAGAGCAACCGGGTCCTTTAAAATAATCAAATTGTAGTTATGTCTCAAAGGACCTGGGTGCAATTATTCTTAGAGTAAAATTACAATATTGTGCCTTTTAATTTGAAACAAAAGTCAGAAGGGTTAGGACTAAAATTGTGTTCCCTCTTCTCCTTGGCGCACTCTTCTCCTCACAATCTAGAAAGTGAATCCATGTGCTAGTCGCCATCGAATTCAGTCCAGTAGTGCCGCCTACATGGCAAGTTTTGTGATCAGAATATATAAAATATGAACAAATCTCAAACGATTGTTTTTCCAGAAACGAATTTAACCTCAAATGATCCAAACATGCATGTAAATAGGGGTGTTCGTGGGTAGGGTTGGGTAGGGCAAGACCCTTATCGATGCCCTGCCTGAAAGATCACTGGGCAGCAAAATGCAGCCCAGTGCCCCGCCCTGCCCGATAAAAGCCCTAACATTTTTTGGCAGAGCGATAATGGGCTGGGCTGAGCGGCCCTTCTATACCCAAGTGGCGATACCCTATCATACCCTATTGGAAAAAACAGCTCAAGTAACTGAAAAATTAAATAACATCCATAATTCTACAATTTTAAATATTTCAATATAAGTCTACAAATTAAGTCCTAAAATTAAAAAGATAATCATATGTCTTAACAAGGCATCAAAAAATAGTCCATAATCCATTAAATACAAGACATCAAAAAATAGAAATTAAAGCCATGTAAACATCTAAAACTCCTAGAGGTTGCATCAAGGCCCCAAAATGTCAAAATGGAATGGTTGAAGTCGAAGATAATCAGATATGAAGATTTTTTTTATTATAAGTTATATAATTTGTAAAAAATATATAATACTATTTTATAAAAAAATATAAAATATAAAATAGTTTTTTTATTCAATTAAAAAATAAAAAATATTATATACACTACTGGGCAGGGCTAAATGGGCAGGGCGGCATACCCTGCTCGATGCCCAGCCCTACCCGCAAAAATGCCCAGCCCAATTGTGTCCAATTTTATTTGGGCTGGGCAGAATAATTTTTCATTAGGCACGGGCGGGCGGCGATGAGCATCAAGAACACCTCTACATGTAAATATGAGGTTTTGTAGTGAAAATAAGGAACTTAACTTAAGAATCATCAAACACTTCTCTTGTTCTTTGTTGTGAGATTATGCGCTCGAAATATGGAGTTAAAATCTCTTTTTCATCGCCGTAATCAATTTTAAATGAAGAGAGGCAAATCTGTATTTTCATATGTGGAATTAATTGAACTCGGGTCCCTCGGACATTATTGCAGTTTGATAATTTTAAGGGACCTGGTTACAATTAAGTATGCTAATTGGGGCCTGACTGCAAATTCCCATAATTAATTATGATGAGTCCACTTCAGTCACAGTTTGACGTGGAAAGTAGTTTGTCAACTCACCGGCAAGGCCTGGCTGGGGTCACACGGCACCATGATGTTGAAAAGGAAAAACATCGGAACCCGGTACAAGCACTGGACGGTCTAGATCTGATTTTTTTTACTTTTTTATTTTTTATCTAAAATAATTTTAATGGGTAGAGAATCTAAAATAAAGATAATCTCTCAACTAATATTTTTTGAAAAAATGATTTTTTCATATAGAAAAAAAATAATTAAAAAAAAATCTGGACCGTCCAGATCTCATCTGGACGGCCCAGAAGAGCCAAGCTCTCCAGGACAGGCAGGGAAACTGATTCCGGAAAACACCCCCTTCCGCTATTCATTGTGTGGCTACCATTTTTTCCTTGGTTTTTACTTTTTAGGCTCTGATTTTTAATTTTTTCCTCCTATTTCATTTTCTCACGCCTGGTATTATTTTGTAAATTTATAATTAAATCATATCCCATGCGTTTATATGAAATTTAAAAAATATTTTGTCCTTAAATAACTTCTAACTTCTTTAAATTGATATATATATATGTGTGTGTGTGTTTTCCTGATCTCTAGAGGTTTGGAAAAAATTTCTCAAGACTTTGACTTTAAATTTGGTATAAAAAAATGCCCTTAGGAATCGTTTATCATGTAAAATTAAATAAATTAAATAATTTTTTTATGACAAATATTTATATTCATTGACTAAACATATTGTTTATAACCTATGAATAGCATGACTTGTGATATGGAGTATTTTATATTAGTAAGCACAAATAAAAATCAATCAATCCATGTATAAATTTAAAACAACTAAACTTTAATTTTGAATTACTCTCTATATATAATGATACCCCCCTTGTTTTTTAAAATAAAGCATATTTTGAAAAGTCTCATATTTTAATGTTTATAAGCTATTTTATGGATTTTTATGGTCAATTAATATTTTTTTTAAATGACATATTTAAGAGCATATTAAAATTACCTATCTTGCTTCATTGATATACTTCATTCCCTAAGTATTTAAAGAAGGATAAATTGAAAAATAAAATAAAATAATAATTATCTTAATATTTCCTTTTATATGTATGCTTTAATTACATTAACAAAATTATAATGCTAAAAAACTTAAAAGGAAAACTATTTTTGAGGTACCTATATTTTTATTTAATTTTTAGATTATACATGTGTATTTTTATTACATAATTTAATTTTACTCTATTAGTACAATATGCTTCTACACGGGCTAATAATGTAATGAGGCCAAAAAAGTAGAAAAATACACATATCAAATTAAAATTGAAAGAAATTAATACAGGTACTTCAAACGTAATTCTGATTCTCAGGACTCTTTCCGACACAGAATCATAAAAAACTGTTCCATCTCAGAAACTGTGTTGGGGACAGAATGGTTGCCATGCACAGCCCAAGTCTCAAGAATGGTTTTCTTAATTCAATCGCAATGCTTTAAAATATAAATATAAATATAAATTAAAAATTAATAAGATTATAATTGTATTTTTTTTAATAAATAGAGTAATGGTCAACATAGTTATAATTTTACCAATATCTGTGGGCAAATAAAAAAGTTTACCGATACCAATTATTGTTCCAGTTGTCTATCCGTTGGCCGCTTCTACGTAAATGATCGAGACATGGTCCTCCCTCCTCAATAAGCCAATTTCGGTACTCGTCATTCTCTGCCTTGCTAGTCCACAACAATGGCGTCTGAAGCCCCGCGCAAAACTCTCTCCTCTGGTGACAAGGTTTCAGTCTTCCTCTATGCTCTCAATGCGCAAATTCATTTGAATCTTTCACGTTCATTGTGCTCGTTGATTTGTTTGGTTTCTGAACAACTAGATTGGAGAATTCGGTCCTTGAAAATTGGGAATAAGTATGAATTTGTGTTTATAACAATCGTTATAACCTGTCTTGAATCATACTCAGTAAGCGAGAGCGAGTTTGTCAGTTTTATTTTTGTTGTCAAATGAGCTCCATAGCTTCCCGCTTCCGTTTTGTTTTTCTTCGTTTTAAGGGTGTCAATCCGTAATTTCGTGCTCTTTCTGGATGTTTAGAAAGTAATGTAGAAATTAATTGCATTTCAAATTTCTGTTTTTCCGTCATTAAAGACCCATGAGCTCAAAATACTGAAGTACTAATTAGTCAAATTAAAGTACGGACAACTAGCCTATTTGGGGACCGTACCATGTTTGAAATTTTAAGCAGAAAGCTGAAAACAAACAAGAAAAAGTGCATAAAGGCATATGCAGCTTTATTGGCAATAAAAATCAAATCATTGTTGCTTTTATGTGGCTTTTGTTTTTCATATTTTATGAGATATGTTGCTTTTTTAATTAGGAAATTACATCATCTCATGATAATGGCGGTGCTCAGGAGCCTCTTCTTCACGAGATTCATGGACCTGAAAACTATTCTGTCTATGCTGCAATTCTTCCGTATGTATTATCATGCATTGATGTATCATTCTGTGTAGATCAATTATGGATGAAGCTATGATCAAATTTGTACATCTGAAAATTATTTAAATGAATAATAGTGGCCTCATTTAGAGTCTGCTGTTACCTTTCTAACTTATGGTGGTAAGGTTTGCTGGAGGCGAAGGTTTTAAGCTACAGTGAGCTATTTATTATCATTTATATCCCTTCATTTAATGATATCTCTGGTTTCATGAGCTATTTCATTTGATACACTTAGTACCCAATGGTTCATGTGTTTTATCTGCCTGTTAATGGACACGATTTTTCTTTTACTATACTAAACATCAAGTTTCAAACTGGATTTCTATAGGCCAACAAATAAGCAAAATATCATTATATGTATTGCTTTAAGGTTTTTCCTTTCCTCATGCTTGTATTTTTGTTATCACGGGGACTGGGTGAAGGTAAAATATAAAAAGAATCAAGCTATAACAAAAGAAGAAAGGCAGGATAGATGTAATTAAGTTTTTTAATCTTTCTGCATATTAAAGGATAGTGTTCCATGAGTTTAACTATTGGCCAAAGTGCCAAACATCATAAAGAGGCCAAGAGAACCAAATATGCCATAAAAGATGCAAGAGAAGAAACATCTCTTGAAATACTGTGGCTCCATGCTCCAGTCAAGTGCATTGAATAGATGCAAATATAAGAATTCCAGAAAGCTTTTCCAGCATTCCTGAAAGAGTTTTATTTAAAATCTCAGATTTCTTTTCCCTGCACTGGGAGGGCTACTTTATGGCTATGATATTGGCGCCACGTCATGTGCTACAATGTCTATCCAGGTGTGGTCTTTTACTATGACTAGATGATTTTTCAATATTTCTGTACATATTTATTTCGTAAAATATCATCTGTAATTCTCTGTGGCATCACCTAGTTGTATTGCTCTTTTTTTTTTTTTTTTTGGGGGGAGAACATAATAAAACAAAAGAAAAGAAAGAAAGATATAACTCAGGGTTAGTATTTTTGTATTCACATAGATCTAAGCACCAAATGGTGGCAGGAGGCATGCTGATTTCACAGAATTTTGCTGTTATCTATATATGCAAGAGTAGTCAGTATGTTGCATGCTAAATCAGCAGGGAAAATTACTAGAGAAAATAAAATAAAATTTTAATTTTATTATTTTTCCCCCAAGAAAAATAATGAAGCCTTTGCCAACTATACTTTGAGAGACAATTAGAAAAGACACTTTGCCAATAGGCGTTTGGAAAAATAATCAGAATTATTCTTGCAATACTGAATGGGTTAAAGTAGTATTTCCTCTTCATCCACGTTAATTTAGCTTTATTTTTTAGCTAGAAGTTTCTTGGCAATCATTTTTGGTTAACTAATTTTTAGGAATAACGTTATATAGAGATTATGAAAACTCACATCAATTTAGAATTTGTTTCCCTCTTTGTTGCCTTCTTGTGAATTCAAAATTAATCTTCTTCACTTTTCTCTTAACTATCATTTGTATTTTCCTGCAGTCACCAACTTTAAGTGGGACATCATGGTATAACTTGACTTTTGTTGAAATTGGTCTCTTTGTAAGTTAAAAGTTGACTCCGAGCTTGTTCTTTCCATAGTCGTGGCTAGATTCTCCCTTTACTCTAGTTGGGATTCAATATATTTGTTCATTATTTTTTTTATACAACTGATGATGAGGCTTTGACACTCATGTTTTACTTTCAATTGTCATGGTAACTTTTGCAGACTAGTGGATCGTTATATGGGGCTTTGATAGGCTCTGTGCTAGCCTTCAATGTTGCTGACTTCTTAGGTGATGTGACCATTTTAATAATAATGCTACATACATTTTCTATATTTTTCTTTCCTAGTAAATTTTGAGTGACAAATTGGATGTGAAGGTAGAAGGAGGGAATTGATTGTGGCGGCATCTCTTTTTCTTGCTGGAGCACTTATAACTGCACTAGCTGTTGGTTTTCCTACCATTGTGCTTGGACGCTGTGTGTATGGCATGGGGATTGGACTGGTACGCCTCTCTTAAATCAAATTATTCTTTAAGCTCATAGCTGCTTTGTTACTTGATAAAATAGAAATACAGATAGTGTGGTTATACATGTGGTCTTTTATTCCTCATACCAATTGCATGCTAAGCTTGTCACACACAGGGAAGAAAGATAGCGCCTTGCTATTGTAATGATCTATTACTTTTTAAACAGGGACAGTACACCCTAACTACCTCCTATATATATTCCTCCAAGAGCAATTGGGTCTATATACGTAGTTATCATGAACTAATTCTCATTTAGCTATTATCCCTTTACGAACTGCCAATGACAACTAACAATTATTCTGCCATTCAAAACAATCCTTGTTTGTAGGGATAAGATAAAAAAGAAAAGAACTAAGCAATGGGAAAATAAGGGAACTGCTCATAGATGGTAGAAAGCGGTCCCCATGTAGCATCTTCAGGGTTAGAATACTTCCAATGGATTAAAACTTGAGTTGAGTCAGGTTCTCCTTTGTAAACACTAAACCCTAAACTCCCCTTGCCTTTTACAGACACAAGGCAATGATCGCTAACACCTAACAACCAACTTCCCTTAAGTGACTAACTAACAACCATAATCCCTGTAACTACCTTCACTACCATTTCATATTTATTTTACTATTATCCTATCAAAATAAAAAGAAGGTGAGCCTTGACGCAGCGGTAAGGTTGCTGCCATATGATTTGGAGGTCACGGGTTCAAATCCTGGAAATTGCCTCTCTGATTGTGGGGCTAATGCTGTGTACATTTATCCTTCCCCAGACCCCACCTGGTGGGAGCCTTGTGTACTGGGCTGCCCTTTTTATCCTATCGAGAAAAAAAAGTTAGGAAGTTTTTAGATGACATGCATCCTTGCTAGCTTATATATATAAAGGATGAGATAGATTTATGGTATGAAAGAATTGAATAGAATTGGGTTCTCTATTTTCTCTGTACTAGGTGTAATACTAACTTTATTAAGCATATAAATATGGGATCCTTTTCATAATTATCACAGTTCTATTCTACACTCACAAATAAACAAGCAACTGGGACAAAAAAGTCTGGGAGAAATTTTTAAATGTTGATGCATCTCTAATACCATTTTCATTCTGAAATATGAATTACACTTTAACTATTCTACACATTTAAGGAATCCTATTGGTATTGTACTTCTTAAAGCATACAAATACGAGATCCCTTTTTTCCTAAATGTATTGGTATATTCTTCTTTTTTATTTTTTTATTTTTTCCTGATTAGTATTGGTATATTCTAGCAGACGATTCAATATAAAACACAAATTGTGATTTGGCTGTTCAGAAAAGTTATACAAAGAGTAGGCTTGTGCCATAAATATAATGCTGTCCATGGGACTTTTTTTTCGAAAACACAATTTTATATTAAAAAATAGTAAAAGATACGTGTTTATATGTTTTAATGCTGTCTATGTAATTCTAAGCAGGATATGCAATTTTTCATCTCTTTTAGGCCATGCATGCCGCTCCAATATATATTTCTGAGACAGCTCCAACCCAGATACGAGGTCTACTAGTTTCTCTCAAAGAGTTCTTTATAGTTCTTGGAATGATAGTAAGTTCTGGATCTTTTCCCTTTGGAATTTGAATCCGGCCCCCCCCCCCCCAAAAAAAAAAAAATCCCACGTGGGTGATCCAAATATGTAATGAAGTTTGCCCATGACATTACCTTTTTATGATGGTTTGCATAATCTCTTCTCCTTTTTCCTTGTTCTAGAGTGTTATATTTTGTCATAAGACTTTTTCGTTCTAGACATCTGCCTCCATTTCATTTGGTTAGTTCCTTGAATCTTTTGCAGGTAGGCTTTGGGGTTGGTAGTATTCTTGTTGACATCGTTTCAGGCTGGCGCTATATGTATGTTGCTTGTACTCCTTTAGCCGTCATAATGGGAATTGGCATATGTTGGCTTCCATATTCTCCTAGATGGCTGCTGTTACGTGCTATCCAAGGAAAGGGAAATGTCCAAAATTTGAGAGAGGCTGCAATTCTTTGTTTGCGCCGTCTTAGGGGTCCAGCTATTGGCGACTCAGCTCCTCTACAAGTAGATGAGATTATGGGTGAGCTTTATTATATAGGTGAGGAGAAAGAAGTCACGATGAGGGAGGTTTTCCAAGGAAAATGCTTCAAAGCTGTTGTGATTGGTGCAGGACTGCTCTTGTTTCAGCAGGTAATTATATTCCTTGAGAAGCTGAATACAATTGATTAAAGATGCCTACAGTTGGTGTCCTTATCGAGTGAAATTTATGACAGATCACTGGACAACCAAGTGTCCTCTATTATGCTGCATCAATCCTTCAGGTATTGAGACAATATAGTTGGAGTGAACTCAGTGAAAATTAACAAAGAACCTATCTTTTCCACTGTCTTCATAGAAGTTTTCTTGAGTCGTAATTTAATTCAACCTGGTACTGGTAGAGTGCAGGATTCTCTACAGCCCATGATGCTACCCGAGTCTCTGTTCTCCTTGCCTTACTAAAGGTAGACACATCGTTCTTTTTTTTTTTTGTATTTATGCTTTTGTTAACTGTCTAATGTAGTGTGTACATAAAGTTTTCTTTTGTGTGCTAAATTAAGCCATATACGAAGTGTTGGTATAAGCTATGAATTTTCATGCATGTGACTTGTTATTGAGTTCTTTTAATTTAAGTTGTTATAAAATGCTTTAGATTTGATCTTCTTTTGTTCTTTTGGATGGTGGCAGGAGGTATATGCAAAATTCATGTTCAGAAGTCAGAACTAGAAAAGAATGCTGGAACAAAATTTCAATTTTTTCTTTCTTTTATTTTCTCTGTTATTTTTTATGTTTTGATTTTTTTTAACTATTGCTTCTTCTCAGCTATAAATTTCATTTTGAATTTTAAAAACAATAATAAAGCTGTGATGGTGAATTAGATATTTTTCTGCTTAAAGCCTGTATCTGAAATGTCAAGCAAATTGAAGGGGGAAAAAAGTAAAGCAAACACTATCTAGCTGGGTCCAATTAACCTGGTTCTTTTTTCTATCTATAGTCAACCACAATAAAGATAAAGGATGATTCTTCTCTTTTTTCCCTTCTCCATCTTCAGATTTGTTTATCACATGTCCATGTGAAGGCACTTATCTCTTTTGCCATTTCATTTGTTTGTGTAGTTAATTATGACTGCTGCTGCTGTTGTCGTTGTGGATAGTCTTGGAAGGAGACCTTTACTGCTTGGAGGGGTTTCAGGGATGGTAGGTTCCGTGGATTTATTGACAATTTCCTGAGATTGGAAAACTTTTACTGTCTATATTTGGATTTATTCCGTTAAGCTTGATTGCAATTACTGTCTATAAATAAAGGAAATGGAATAATCAAGGCATGAGACTTTCAAAGGCTAGAAATCTTCTACATTTAATGACTCATAAACAGTGTTTGCTGATTGGCAGGTTATAGCCTTGTTCCTTCTGGGTTCATATTACTTGTTCCTAAATGATGCATTGATTATTGCGATAGTTGGTCTTCTGCTGTATGTGGGGTGTTATCAGGTACATAAAGATATTATACTATATATATTTTACATTTCAATTCCTGTTACAATTTTTCTTTCTTTAACTGCTTTTATTTATAATATGATGATGACTGATTAAATAAGGACTTTGGGAAGGTAAGTTGGTGAGTCAAAATGAAAGGAAAGAAACAAGAATTGGTGAGCCGTTTGGACATTATGCATGTATTGATCTATAAAATCTTGGGCATTAATCTTTGGCAACTAATTAGTTGTCAATGGAAGATTTTGTTCATTGAATTCCTGGATTCGTGATAATTTAGCCATGATAGTTTTAAAAAATAAGCTGTTTAATATGCAATTTTGATGCGATTAAATGAGATATCTTTGTCTAAAATGCCAACTTTAAGTAGAGATGGTAAAAATGTAAGCATATCTGTGCGTCTTTACTGCAGAGTTCTTGTTGCAACTGATCTCTACCAGTTTTTTCAGTCCTGTTTTCTCTAGCTGATACAGGAAACATTGAAATGATAGTTTAGAGAAAAGTAGGCTGTTGTTGAGAAAGTGATGTTAGGAGGATGCTGGTTTTGTTAGTTCAGTAATTAACTAGCTGTTAACAGCTGGCTAATTGCTAAGAATTGTAAATCTCCTGTCATCCTTATAGATTATAAATAAGAAGAGAAATGGAGGGAAGTATATGTTGGTGATTAATGCCAACAAAGAACCCACTTCACTGGTAACATAACTGCCAGTCTCTTAGAAACAGCTTGTGTTAGAAAATCCCTGATTGTAGCGCATAATCATATCCCTTGATTTTAGGATCTAGATTGTTTTTCAGTATTAGGAAAGTTTCCTATTTTAGTTGATTGTAATTCCTTATTTTACTCCCCTAATTACTCTTTCTAAGTCTATATATTGTACCTCTTCCCATATGAATAAACACACAATTGTGGGAGTAAGTGTTCCTTTGATTACAATATGGTATTAGAGCTTTGGCCATTGATCAGGCGCCAGAAAAGAAGAGTGAGACAGTGAGGGAAGAGGGAGAAACATGAGAGAGAGAGAGAAGAGAGGAAGACGTTTGGCGGATCTGGAGAAGGATGGCGCGTGGCATTACACTGCCGGCACTGGGAGGATCAGAACTTGCCGATTGGTGGAACCTAGAGAAGCGGCGGCAATCTAGATGGTGTGTGACCCCTACGCGCCTCCACATGATTCCTCTATGGTGTTGTTTGGGTACTTTTTTGCCCAAAACGATGAACTCGTCCAATTTTCCTCCTCTATTTGGTTCAGTCCTTGGAAAAACGAATCTTGAAGTCAACCTAATGGCTCTTATGTGAGGCACAAATCCTTAAAATCGCTCTCATGCGCTGCCCTCTATGGCTTTTTCTAGCCACTTTTTCGCGTAGAACAATATATCATCAAGACCTTCGGTGGTGTCAGAAGATGGAGATGGAGTAAAGATAGGAAAGAACAAGGTTGACTCATGGAAGGTGGTGTCAGAAGATGGAGATGGAGTAAAGATAGGAAAGAACAAGGTTGACTCATGGAAGGTAACATCTGTAGACACAAGATACCATGTGGAAAATGTAATCTGAATTCAATGCATATTCATGAATACAAGTGGGGTATATATACACAAGAAAGAAAGAGGCCCTAAGGCCCTAGAGATAATAGGCCCAAGGCCCGATATGACTAAATATAAATCAAACTAAGAATGGGGATGAAGAAGGTGACGTATCAAGATTGACAGATGACCAGTCAGGAAGAGAAAGCCTCTGACTTTTGTTAACAGAAAAACTAACATGGCTGCTATTGCCAAGGTGTTTGCCAAAGTGGAAGAGATTGGCTTTCTCTTTCTGTTGCCTTTGTTTTCCTGCAAAGTGGAGAGGATGACTTTGCTCTCATTTCTATTTCTTCATCATCGTTCTGGTCAATGCCTACTTGTTATCATGCACCTGGAGGTCATAGATTGATGCCCTGCCTTTCTAACAATGGACTCGTATGAAAGATTTATGATCACAATTTCAAGGACGACTGTCACAGAAATTAATGATTGGTTGTCAGTAATCTGTTGAAATTTGTTTGTTAAGAAACTCAATGTTAGATCTCTGTAATTAGAACAGAGAAATGTAGAAAGAAGAAGAGTAGAAGAGTAGAATAAGGAAGAAGAATCAGTGCCAGAGAAAAGTTGAGAGAGAGAGAGAAGCAATTGCTGAGTAATACTCGATTATTTCATTACTGAAAATGTAATTACAATAGGTTGCCATTTTTATATTAGGCGGGGGGAGGGGTCATTAGCGCCTAAATAAGTTTGTTAGAGAAATATAGCTAGTGCCGCTCTATAATGGCTTGTTACTCTACGGCTAGTGCTACTCTTTCCTCCTAACTACTATTTAAACCAAAATTACAATGATATAACACTCATTTACACTTTTTATTATTATTATAAACAGGGAATATATGCGGGAATTGGTGTGAATGAATTGAGTAAGATTGAGATTTTGTTTTCATAGAATCATAGTTTCATTTTGTCTTCCACTTACTTTGCTACTAATACATAACTGAATATGCTAATTTGGCCATTATTGCATGGAATGTTTATGTGCCACATATGTCGGAAGTTGCCAAATCAAATGAAATCCACCAGGCATGAAACCAATCCCCCACCATCACAAGAGAAAAGAAAAACAGAGAAAAAATAAATTCCCAAAATCAGAACCCTTTCTTTCCCCAAAATCAAAACCCTTTCTTTCCCCAAAGTCAAAATTATGAATTAATTGTTATCAATGATGAAGAGTGGAATCGGTAGTACAAAGATCAGTTGTTAGTCGCTGGCTTTGTGTGACAGATTAAGATATTAGAAGGAATGGGTGTGATGAAGATATCATATAATTATCTTGATTCAAAAAGAGACACGATTGTGAAGAGAAAAGTTATCTTGATTTTATGCTACAATGTTGTCTTAGGTTATTAAGCTTGGACTCAACATCTAGCAAGTAGCAGGGGTGGCGGTGCCTTGTGGGGGGACTTGTGGTATTCCTATCACTATTAGTATCCTTGTTTAGTCAGTTGCTTGGGTCTCATTTGAGGTGCTCTAATTGATGTTGTAAACAAAGATGCATTTAAATCTTCTCTTCCAAGCGTGAATCCCTGTATAATAAACTATTGACTGACAGTTATAGGCTCCATACCACTTCAGAAATGTGATTCCTTTCTAGCATCATTCCACCATAAGGCAATTTGAACTGTATTGGACTCCTCACTGCTATAGTCGTCTGGGTTTCATGTTACTTTTAATATCTGTACGCCATATAACAGCATAGTTCATTGTGTTCTTACAGATATCCTTTGGTCCAATTGGGTGGCTTATGATATCAGAGGTTTTCCCATTGCGCCTAAGAGGGAGAGGACTTAGCATAGCAATTCTTGTCAATTTTGGAGCCAATGCTCTCGTCACCTTTGCCTTTTCTCCATTAAAGGTGATAAGATTTAACTTTGCCAATGGCTCTAAAGTTGCTTTGTCATCGAGATGTGTCACATTTAAGGCAATTGCAAAATCTCAGGCAGAACAAATTTTATGCTTTTTTTCTTGAACAATTCTAACATGATTGCCACAATTATTTGCATTCCGTTGTTTAGGGCCATCTATAGACAAAACGTGATGGTCAACAGAAAGATTTAGAACCAAATTTGAAAGGAAAAACATTCAAGACATTATCCAAACTTATTCCACAGTTTAGGTATAAATTTTTATTTAAACCTCTGAAACTTTGCCTGACTACTGCCAGATGAGTGCTGTTAGAATATTTCTATCTGGTTAAGGGATGTTAAAGTAGTGCAAGCATAATGGCCCTTAATCATTTAAGTGATCTCAGTGAATTTTTTTTTTTTGCTTCAAACTCTGATTTAGCCATCACAGAACTTAAAACACCACCATTTGTGTTAACTAGGACTATAAATCTTGTGAAGCATGCTGCATGTAATAGCTGAATCATGTTAAATTAGGTCAATCATTGAACCAAAAGAGCTGACCTGACTAAGATCAACAACAAAATATACTACTGAGTTAACTGATTCACCTTCATACACTGACATTTGGGAAATCTATAGAGTGCAACATAGCCAGAAGTTGAGTATTTTAACCAGTAGATATGTTTTCAGAAACTCAGCTTTTCAATCAGATGCCAATAGGTGTTGTTCCTTGTGGAAGAGGCTTTAACTGCTTAAGCACGAGGTCTCAAGGTCACGTGAATGTAGAAAAGGCTTGGGAGAGCTAACCTTAATTGAACCCAATAATGCTCGAATCTGACTTAGTCAAATAACCATATAAAAAAGCTTTTCAATCAAATCTCTATTTTCAAAACATTTAACCTCCAAGCTTTTCGTAGAATTGTATCTGACATTGAACAATTGGGGGCTGCTGCCTTTGATGCTGTGAATTTAATGACAGGAATTGCTGGGAGCTGGAATGTTGTTCTACATATTTTTTGTGATAGGCCTTTGCTCTCTTGTCTTTATATACTTTGTTGTACCAGAAACCAAAGGCCTTACGCTTGAAGAGATTGAGGCCAAATGCCTCTAAGTTCTGTTTGGTTTGAGTGGAGGAGAATGGAGGGAGGGGATGGATTTTGCTTCCCTCTCCTTGTTTGGCAACATAAAAATTTGGGGGAGGGAAATTCTTTGAAATTGAGGATTTGGAGGGGAGGGGTAATATTTTGGCATGGCGTGACTATAATGCCCATGGAAGTTTTTAATATTCCTATGATACCTTTCTAACTTTCTTCCTTATCCCCATCCTCACTTTAATATTAATATTTTGGCGTGGTGTGACTATTATGCCCATGAAAGTTATAATTATTATAATTATAGAATTATAATTTTACATAATTATTAATCATTCTACAAAATTCAAAAAAAGAAGTAAGTAAAATAACGTTATCCATATGAAAATATTTTATCTCCTCTTCCTTCATCAACCAAACAAGATAACATTAAAATCCCTTCCCACCCCTCCCTTCTACTCTCATCAATCCAAACAAGGTACTCCCTCCGCTTCTAATTATAGAAACACTTTTGTAGTGCAAATTGTCCTATAAAAGTGTTCCTATAATTAGGACCGGAGGTAGTAATATTAAAATCCGTCTGCTCCCCTGAACCAAACAGACTAAGGAGCTGCGTTTATGTGCTTTGTCATTGGGAGTTCAACGGCAAAATTGATATTCATCTGTTCGGTTACCTTTTGCTGTGTGCATATGGAACAGTCAAATTATTTAGATGTTTTACTTTCACAATAGTTTTATGGAGGCATATATATATTCAAGGGGAGCCAAAAATTATTTTGTATAAAGTTAGGGTATATGTTTCATAAACAACTATATTCTTTTGTATCATATGCTTTCTCTCTTTGAATTTATATGATAAAAATTTTGTCGAATAATGAATATTGGTCATTATGTGGATTTTTATACATTGGGTGGAACTTATAAATGTAAATGAGTTGTATTATTTATCATTTGTGAATAATATAATTTGTTACTCGCTTGTGTGGACTTAACTGTGGAATTGATTTTAATTTTAAATATAAGACTTATTTTTCATATTTATAAATTTGTTCCCAATTTTCTCTTATTGATACTCTTATAACTATAATCAAGTAAAAAAGAGATAGAGGAAATTAAGAAATATGATTATAGTGAGGAGAATAATAGTCAAGACTCCAAATATGGTAGAAGCTATAGGTATAACTAAGTTGCATATACAGCTGAAACGTCTTTATGGCATCTAACATTATGAATGGTAAATGTTTAAGTTATTTCCTGATATTTGGCATGTTAATAGTACATTTCCTGAAATTTAAAACAAGTATTAATTTGTAATTTTTGGATGTATAGATAAAAAGATATGAATTTTCTAAGTTGGGTTAGAATTCTAAAATATTCTGCAAAAATTCCTATGAACAGTAAGAGTTTTAAGCAAGTTCAAGACCCAACTCTGTTGAGCCCGGATCTTTATTTTATCATGAAAGTCATTGCAGGAGCTTATGTTTGAGCTTCAAAACCATTATTTTTAGAGTTATAATGAATTATACATTTCCAAAGTTATTAGAATATCTCATTCCGACAATAAGTTTTAGATCGTAAAATGTTTGAGAAAAAGTTTTAAATTGTTGGTGATTTATTGGATTTCTAAAAAATAATAGTAGTTCATTCTCAACTAAAAAGCTCTAATAAACAACACTAAAGAAATATATCATTTTTTGTATCTAGAAAAAATATGTCATAATAACTATATTAACTAATTTTATTAATCTAATCAAATTAGGTAAACAAGCCGGTAACCCATGCTCTCCACGGATTGCACCAACTCCAAGCATTTCGGCATTTCTGTTGAACTACTCATGGGGAATGAAATCTGCGCGGGCCCATTGCTCTTTTTTTTGGTTAATACAGGCAAGTGAAAGCTTGATGGATGAGAAAGGGACTAGACCAAAAAAATCTAGCCCTTAAAACAACATACAAGAAAGAAGACTAACAAGGGCAACTTATTTGGTCCCTCAAAAACACATCCAAACATCCTCTGGGAACGGATGGAACAAGAATCACACCAGCATCCGCAGGGGCATCATGACCAATCTTGGCCATATAATCAGCACAAGAAATGTTGCTTCTCGGAGTGCAGTGCAGCTCGACATCCAAATCACTGAAGAGGAGGTCTCTAGCTTCCCCAATGATGCCTCCCAGGAGATGTTCCATTTGAGAGTCCCTCATAAGGATATTGACAGCATCCATAGAGTCTGAATAAAGGGCAATTTTCTGGTAGCCCATTTGACGGCCTATCTGTAAGCCCAAAATGATAGCCTGAATCTCAGCTTCCACCACAGTCAGAAGACCAAGGGATTTATGAAATCCCATCAGCCAATGACCATGAGAATTCCTTATCACCCCTCCACAAGCTGCTTGGTAATGTGGTCGCACAAAGCCATCCACGTCAATAAGCACGACATTCATAGGAGGGGGGGTCCAGGTATTCTCCTCATTCCTACCAAATTGAAATATTTGGTGAGTTAGGGATTGATTAGATGTACTTTCCATGAGCAGATAATTACAAGTGTGAATCAACTCCCTGGTATTTGTGTTTTCGCCTTGGAAGAGGAATTTGCACCTCGTCGTCCAAAGAATCAACTTCCCATTGCTCTTTACTTGCCGCAATTGACCTGCTAACCATCGTAGCACTAATGAGAAATAAGTAAATACTTTCGGAGCACCTTCATCTATACTCTAACTAATTAAAATATAACAACACGTCTTATTTTAATCTTATATGGCAGATAAGCCATTTGGAGAAATTCAAATTTTATGATTTTTCTTAAAAACACAACTAATGGGAGGAAATTGCATCTTTTGTTGTAAGATGCGCAATCATTCTACAGCCTTGTTTGAATTGGTGTTTAAAAAGCACATTCATGCAAGTTGAAACAAAACTTTCCTCACATATTTATCTCATATACCGTAAATCACGTAAAAAAAAAAAAAGCTTTCACCGCTAATCCAAACAAGCACACACAACACATGTGATCACAATGAGATATTATAATGATAATATGGTCGCAATTCACATTGAATCATTCAATAATCTCGCTGTTATCACTAACCAATAAAAACATGTCATTAGATATTTATTCTATAAAAGATTAGACCCCATCATAACCAAATTCAAAACATGGAAATATAGTCCCTTAAACCAAAAACTTCAATCTATATAATACAAATGAAAGTCATATTATTTTTTTATATAAAATAAATTTGATATTTAGCTTCTGTTGCTTCGCTAATTCTTTCATGAAGGCTTCCCTCTTATCTTGATTAAGGAGGCAGAGACTTTTTTTTTTTTAATGTAAATGGATGCTGAGATATTAATTGCAGAATTTGACCATAGTCTTTCTCTTTCTTCATTACTACTGTTGTGCCTTCTCCTTTTTCTGTTGCCCTGCATTGTTCCCTTCCTCAATTTTAGTCTTCGGCTTGCTTTTTTGGTAGTGTATGGGATGTTGAAATGTTGATTTTGAATGGGCTTCATACATAAATTCCCTTCACAAAAAGATGCAATTTAGCTTAAGCTAAAAAATCCTGCTTGTACAAAGGAATGCCTTATTTGATAGGACTATACAATAATAAAGACGTACTTGTTTGGCCAACAAAGAGTGTCACAGTTGGTTAAGGTGTGTCGGCCTTCACCTTGAAAGGGAGGAGGTTCAATACCCACTAGTCGATATAAAGGCCTTGTTGGTAGATAATCTGTAAGTACCTTTGTAAGTGTTCATTAAGCTTGGAGGCGTGCTCTGGTCCTGATAGGATACGGGTGTCTACTTCTATCTTCTTCTTCTTTTTTTTACCAAAAAAAAAAGACGAACTTGTTTAAAAGGGATTAGTTGGCTTTCTTTTTGGCCGTGGAGGAGGGATATCTACGTCAAAAGTTTCAACAGCCTCTTTCTCCATCTGAAAGTGAAAATTGTAATCAGATTATCAGCAAGTGATGTAATGTAAAAAAAATTAAAAAATAAAAAATTCAAAGTCACACTGATAGAGGCATTTGAACAATTTTTTAATTTGTGCAATCTCAAAAGTTTTATAAGAGAGTAAAAGCTCTAAATTTCAATAGGTTCATGCATGGCTACTGATATTTGGCAATGATGCAGCTAGTGAGATTCTAAAGGAAGCATGCATTCCTAGTCGAAAGATGAGTGCTTGTGTGTGCTCGTAATTGCTCATGTATATAGTTTAAAAATCAAACCACTGTATTATGTTAAAGCTGAGAAAAGAAAACATACAGAATCCTTCTCTGATCATGTTTGAGAAAGAATCTTTTGTTGTTGTTGTTGTCTATTACAACCCAAATGAAATGTAAATTGCCGGACATTTAGATGGCAATCTCTTGTCCTTCTTAAGACTATGATTCATTTCTTTTGGGTTTGGGTGAATGTGCAAATTTAGCACTGAACTATTTTTCTATGGGCACTCAACACAATTAACTATTTTATATGCAAAAGTAGACATAATCAATTTTTTTTATAGTATATATAGTAACGCCGTTAATCCTGCTTAACTTCCGTTACTTTTTGCATTGTGGGTTCTATCAGTCCTTTCACTCTCTACTATTTTAAAATATTTTTAGAAGGTAAATGTGCAAATTTAGCAACAAACTATTTCGCTATGAGTATTCAACATAATTATCTTTTGTTGGGTCCAAAAGTATACATAAACATTTTTGTCTTATAAATGCCCATATTTTTCTTATAAGTTTTTTATTTGTCTTGTAAATGACTATATTTGACTTGTAAAGGGAATTAAAAGAATCCATGGAGTTAATCAATTTTGGTCATTCACATATTTATCTTGTAAAGACGCATATTTGACTTGTAGATTCTCACATGTGACTTTATAAATAGTATGTATTCTTATGAATATACTGATTGTCTTGTACATAGCTAAGATAGTCGTGTAATTTCACTTATTTATCTTGTAAATAAGCATATTCAACTTGTAAATTCTCACATGTGTCTTGTCAATAATCATATTTGACTTGTAAAGTAAGGGCACAATTGTCTTTTTACCCACAAATTTTATTTTTAGTTTAATCCAGGATGCAGTGAAATTTCAGAAAGTTTTGGGGCTGTTTGATATTAAATAGCTTCATCGTGCAGTGAAAATTTTCTTTTATTAAATCTTGAAAACAAATTATGCTAAAAAAAGAATCTAGAAAACAAATGAATAATGATTTGAAATATTTTATGTGGATATTTATATACCATATGAAACTTGAAAAATGAATTCTACTAATTATGACTTATGAATGATTGAATGGTATGTTCTATTGTAAATATTATATTTAATTATTTATATTGATATTAATAGTGATCATCAATAGTTCAATTAAGGAATTATTAAAAAGTTAAAGATAAGAATATGTGGTGAAGGTAATTGAAGTAGTAATGTGGGGGGGGGGGGAAGAAGTTGTAAATTAATAGTGACTGTGACATAATAAAAGAGTATACATTTTTCAATTAATTGTAATGACAATATCTTGTTTTAATATAACATGTTGCACTTTTTTCTTTACAAGGGAGCATTCAGGTGATAAGCCTCATCCTCATGTTTTGGATTTTGGCTAAGTTTGTGCCAAAAAAACCTTCCCGCATGTGGATGATTTTATCGAGACCTCTGAGTAGAGTAAAGAATCAGGGCCAGCTCAGGGGTAAGAAAAATATATGTTATTTAAAGTTTGGCCCGTGAGTGTACGGGCCAAGGCCATCCCTGTAAAGCCAGAAGCCATTTTTCTAAATTTTAACTATTTTTCTTGCGTTTTTTTTTCTAAAGAAATATAATTTGTAAATGACAACAATTAAACTTATAATTTAATAAATAAATGTTGTCAATATTAAGTCTAAACAACATACATTATGCAATGAACAAACACAGTCACTTAGTCATAATCAAAGGTAAACTATTGTTTACATACTACAATTACAGATAGTTAATGAGAAGATTTAACAAAATTAGAAACACTTCTTATAAATATGTCTTGAAAAATGTGAGTAGTCAGCAAAATAAACAATACAAGATATGTACAAAACAATCACTAAAAAATAAGTTAAAAAATACAAAATTAGCAAGAATACTTATGAAATAAGAAATATATTTTATAAGTTTTTAATTTTTAAAATTCTTAATACAATATATTCTTATAAAACTTAATTCTAAAAAAAGATAATAACAACTAAATATTTGCAACGTCATTAACAAAGTATAAAAAATCAATAATATTATTATCATATAATAATTTTAAAAAGTAAAAAAAAAAAAAAACTGCCCTAAAAGGGCCCGCCTTTTAGGGCATCTGCCTTACAGGTTGATCCTTTTAGGTCCGCTTTCACTCTTGAGGAAAAATCTTAAATCCGGCCTTTATAAATTCATGGCCTAAACAGGCGGACCCGACGGACTTGACCCGCTTTCTCGGCTCTACCTCTGAGGTCATCCGTAGCTTCATAGATATCCATTTTGCAGCACTGCCTCTTCTTATCTATATTTTGTTTGTTGTTTTTTTGTTCTTGGACCTACCATTTCTTACTTTGATAGGGTAGTTGTTAAAGTTTTTTTATGTATCATTTTATCTAGTTATTAATAAAAATGGTCCAGAATAAAACTTCATAACATCAGCTGCTAACTTGAAAAGTACCACTAGTCACTAGTTTTTATAAAACAAATGATTTTTTTTAAAAAATAAAAAAAACAGTATAGATACATCGACCATGGGTGAATTATACTGAATTAAGTTAAATTATTTCTGAATTTTTCCCAAAAGGAAAACTCAACCTTGGAGGCTTAAATATTAGTAAATAATTGACACATTTATGCCTCAAATTTTCAATTAAGAAAACCTTAATTAACTTCTTTTACTCAATGACAATGGGTTGATTTTTTTAATTATTATTTGGTAATTATTTTAATAATATCATGTACCAGTACAACGAACCAGATAGAGATTGAGAAGGTTAAATGTGCTCGCGGGTTTAGGACTCTAGGGTTTGTGAAGTTCGTTGGCGAGAAAGCAAAAGCAAGATGGCCACATTCAATGAGGTGCAGAAGAAAAGGAGAGCCCTATTATCGCAGAATAAGAGAAAGCTTCATGGCGACCCTAACACTGGCAAGCTTAAGAACAAGTACCAACCTCTTTCCATCTCCGGCAAACGACAGCGGAAGCTCCTCAAAAAATGGCGTCGAGTACTCTCTTTTCTTCCTTCTCTCTTTTTCTTTCGTTGCCGAATAAAACAGAAATCGTCTTTTCTGCTGTGTATTCATCCTGTATTTGAAGTTGCAGAAGCTAATGATTCTTACGTTTTGAATTGATTGAAGGAGCAAAAGGAGGCTCTGGAGAAGGGCTTGGTAACCATGGAAGATGTAGAGAAGATAGTTGCTGAAGCTGAAGGTAACATACATTGATATCATGTTTCTACTTTGTTTTAATGATAATCTTTTGAAATCATGGAATGCATATTTGCTACATATCGGTGGATAGATTATGTATCTCGCAAGAATTGCCATCATTTGGTGAATTTGCGAAGGAAAATTCTTAGGCGCAGAATATTCTTTAGTGTTTTTAAGTTCTTTTTGTCTTTTAAATGGAATTACTATATTAGCTTGTAAAGTTGTTAGCCTTGAATTATCTTGCTGGAAGCTATTAAAGCCTTAGGATTTAGAAATCCTACCCACTGTCCTCATACCTTAATTCATCTTTCTATCGGTGCTTTCAAATTACCCGTTTCTACCATTGCAGTCTGCATCCATCTTCTGTTTATTCAGAATCATCTTTCTCATTTTCAACTTCTGTTCTTGGCTCTGGAGTTTGTAGCTTTTGAATTTTGATAATCTTTTATCTTGCTTTCTGCCTGGTTTGTGTTACAATTTCTCCAAATGCAGATGCTAATATCCACCAATGCCAAAGTGTCATCATCAAAATCAAGTTCTCTTAAACAATTTTGTCACCCATTGCTTCCAACCTACCATTACTTTCTGTCATGAATGTCATTTAAAGTTGAAGAACGTAGAGGTGATGGAATAAAATTCAAAATACTAACATATTTTTAAGAGTTGAGTTTAATGAAGTTCTCTTAATGAATGAGGATTTGAGCCAGATCTATTGAAGAGTTCGTGCATGATGATTCTTCAATAATGCTCTTTAGTTCAAAGCTATTGCCACAGTGAGAATGCAGAGTAGCAATAGCTGTTCTCTGTTATATGTACTCCTCTTATATATATACAGAGGATATTATACTTTGATTTTAACTGGTGTCATCATAGCATTCTTTTGTCAATGTGACTTTAGTGTGGTTAGCATTTTCTAGGATGAAGTAGTGTTAAGGTTTACTTCGTCTTTGAGTCATTGCAATTTTCTTGTATGTGTGAGAAATTCCAAGCGCTAAACATACCCTTTTTGGTTCCCATTTCCCATCATCTGGGGTTTCTTTCTAATCTTGAAAACATGAATGCCTTTCATTGTTGTATTTGGCATGTTAAGCTTATAGCAGAAAACATATTTGATGGTTTTCCTTAAGCTTCGTTCAATTTTGCTTGCAGGGAGTTCCCAAGAATGTAGCAAATCGTCCAGAAAGATTCACTTGAAGAAGGGCCTGAAACTAAAACAGCTGAAGAAAAGGGGTAAGCTTTTCGGTCTAGTATGTTATTGTTCCACCCCCAGCTAGCTAGATGTATCTCAAGTTGAGAGAGAAAGAAGAGCCTATAACAGTGGGCTTAAAATATCTTTGGTGTCTCTCATGCACAGTTGGCATAAACTAGATTCACCTTGTTGGGGAAAGAATTTAGGAGACATAATTTTATGGGGTTTAAACTTCTCATCTTGCATGAGAAGAAGAAGATTACTACACACATGAAATGGTGGGACCCACATCTTTAAAAAAAAAAAAAATCAAGCACGGAAATCGAAGTATCTATGATATGAGGATACACTTCTCCTACAACATGAGAAGTGTATTTCCCTAATTTTATTCATTTAAAAACAATATATGGAACTACAAGGTTATAGTTATAGAATATTGTCCAGTAGTAGGAAATGTGATATTTCATATCTTGTAGGAAATGTGATATTTCATATCTTCTGCTTTTCCAATGTTTGATTGATGTCGGTCGTGCCTTACAGGTAAGGATAAAAGAAAAGCTGCTGTACCTGCTTCTGATGTTTCAGCTGATGCAGTTGATGCCATGGTGGAATGAATATGAAATGTCTGGTATCATATGGAGTTTTATTTGATCATCGTGGCTATGCGATTTTGTCAGATCTTTTTTTTTTTTTTTTCATTTTCCTCATACTGGAGGCTAGGATGGAGGTGAAGCTGGGGTGCGACTGAAACTAACCAGGGATAGAACACTGTAATGTCATATAAATCCAATCATCCAGATTGAAAATTTCTCAAAGATGTGGGAATGCAAATTTTGGCTCTTGATTTTTCAAGGTTAATCTATAATAGGAGTACTGTATATTCTTGATCATTGTGATGTTCAGTGGAAAATTGATGCTGCTTTGAAATTGTCATTTTCGACTTCTCATTTTCCGCAACCTCTTCCTGGAACATGGAAGGATAGAGGAGGCTATTGGGGTGTGACTGAAACTAAATAGAATTAAATTGTGCTGCTTCTTATGAATATTAATTATATGGATGTCCATTGACTTGTATTCTAGTTAGCACCTACTTGGTTACATTTAATAACTTCTTATCTTTATTCTACTTCTTTCTTAAGCCAACTAGACTTAGGGCTTGTTTGGATGGGCTTTTAAAAAAATTGCTTTTTTTATAAGGCTTATTTTTTAAGCTCCAAATTGGAGCTTTTAAAAAAAGCAGTATTTTGACTTTTTTTTATGACTTTTGTTTTTTTTAAAAAAAATCATCTAAACACATAAATTAATTAAAAAATATTTCTTTTTGCATTAAAAAAGTGTTTTTTTTTTTTTCAAAAAAGCCCATCCAAAAGGGCCCTTACTCTCAAAGTTCAATATGATTTGCTCTCTAAGTTTTCTATTAATGGTGGCTTTTGGTGTAAGACTCATTAAAGCTACAAATAGAGATCTTGTGCAAGTATTGTAACACACAAGTTATGAAGCATGGACACTTCTCTTCTTTAAAAATATGCATGTCCGACACCATCCGACACTCCTCGACACTCCTATTTTTTAAAAAATATGCGTGGCTTTGAATATTATTGAATTGATGATGAATTTTCCTTTTGTATTCTTTTTTAATAAAGAGGCAAGGCTTTTATGATGAGGCCGAATCTAAGATGAGTCAAAGTTAGAGGTTAGGATTTTACAAAATATTAAACTTGAATGTAAATTATAATATATATATTTAATATCAAAACGTGTCTTAATGTGTCGAAATTTAGACTTTTTTAGAATTAACGTATCGGAGTGTTGTGTCGTATTTCATGACCGTGTCGGTACAACATAGCACACAAGTAAATGAGAATTACTTCCCTATTTTTCTCTTGAATTTCTCTCTTCATTTATCTCTTGCTCTCTTAGACCAGATATCTTTCTTTTTTTGTAAGAAACACGGGGCTACAACCCTATATTACTCCTGAATCAACATACGTCTTGGGTAGATAGTACCCATATAATCATTTAACAACAAACTATTGACAAAAGTAGGGGGCTATCAAAGACCAATCTAATCTCGTCCTATAGAAAGCTGTAATTAGCCATAGCATCAGCACATGTATTTGCTTCCCTGTAGGCATGTACAAAGACAATACTAGAAAACTGACATAAGGTTCTACCAATCTGCTGTACAAGTTGGGAATTAGGTGCATCATCCACCTGCATAACCTTCAAGATACTCACCACCGCGACAGAATCGGACTCATCAACTACTCTGTTACAATTATATTGAGCTGCTAACTCAAGTCCAGTAAGAACCGCCCAGATTTATGCTCTCATAGCAAAACATCTTCCCAATTTCCGTGAGAACCCACAAATCCACTTACCTCTACAATCCCGAATAAGGCCTCCACACCCAACAACCCTCCTTTCTCCCTTGGATGCGCCATCCACATTAATTTTCACCCATCCCTCCATTGGTGATCTCCATCTAACAGCTACTTCAGTTTTAATGCCCCTAATGCTAGCAAACTCCTTCCTTGCTCCCTTTACTTCCTTTGCATACCTGTATATTATACTAGCATAGTTAGTAGGCATAGAGAAATCTTTGTCAAAACAGCCCTTATTTCGCCAAGTCCATAAGGACCAGCAAGCAAGGCCAAAAATGAGACCCCAATCCTCATCAATCTGTGTCAAGTTCCATCTCATCCACTCACTACCCTGCAATCTCACAAAATCAGATCCCACACAGCAAGGCTTTAATTCTTGCCATAAGCTCCATGCTTTATTACAATCGCGTAGCACGTGCATAATAGTTTCCTTATTACCACAACAGTAGCAACAATCACTACTTCCCAATAACCGGCTCCTCCTCTCCCTTGTTAGCAATCTGTTATGCCAAGCCATCCAAAGGAAGATTTGCACCTTCCTTGGGCCCTTCCATTGCCATAGCACACTCCAACCATCATCACTCCTATCTGGTTCTTGCTTTAGAAAATGATACATGTTAGCCACAGTGTACTTAGTGGATAAACTCCCTCCCCACCTAAGAACATCCCTTCCATGCTCGGCATTAGGGGGTAAAACAGCCAATATAAGACTCCTACCTTCTTCATTTACACAAACAACAATCTTCTCCATATCCCATTCTCCTTGCCCATAGACCAGATATCTTTTATTTTCATAACACGTTACTAACACGAAAGCTCCAGCAAATGTATGATCTTCTCATCATTTCCTTAACGATTTCATCTATCTTATTTTACTATATTTATTGTCTGGGATAATCTGAGTCAGTATATGGAATTAAATATATGTTTTTACCAATTGCTTAAAATACCAGGTCCCACGGCTAAAATTGAAGATTATTATTGTTTTTATATCTTATTTTAATCTCCTTTACAAATTTTTCTCATATTATTGATCTTGTTATTTTAGTATGGCCAGAAGCCATATTCCTTTTATTCATATTGAGATTATATATGACTAGAAGTCATATCACTCTAATTTCTTATTTTGATATATTATGACTAGAAGCCATATTTCTTTTATTTCTATATTATATGGTCAGAAGTCATATACCTTATTCTATCTTACAATATGATTAGAAGCCATATTCATTTAATTCCTTATTTTATGGCCAGAAGTCATATACTTTTTAATCTTCTATGTTATTGAATGCTAGAAACCATATAACTTTTATTTATATGAAGATAAAATGCTAAAAGCTATATATATTTAATTTCTCAGTATGAAATTAATTGGCCTGAAGCCATTATGTTACATTATGAATTATTTATTGTCTTTATGAATTTTATGTTATTATCGTTTGTGTTAGTATATTGCGTTTTTATATTTCATTTTTTTAATTCCCTTTTATTGCATTACTATGAATTATGTTAAATATTATGATATTTAAATTTGTGACTCTTATTATTATCGGAAATAACTATTTATCTTGAATGTCTGATCCATGATTTTTCTACGCCACCATTTGCATGAAAACTTTTAAAATTGAATATTTGGCTCCCCTTACTCTTTGGAACAAATTAAACGAATTGTATGGCCACTAAAAGATGATTATTCTTCCAAAAGCTCATTATAAATGGATGCATCAATTTCCTCTTGCAATAGCAATATTAAAAAATATGTTAAATTAATTTCTTGCCTCCAATAGGCAAACAAAACAATGAGCTTTTGTTGAAAAACAATGAATCATGTCCATCAAGCTTGACTCCATTCTCAAAAGTGAATGAAGTAACAAATAAATCTAATTGTGCCGTGGATGTGGGTGTAGACGTGGCTATAGTCGTAATCGTGGCGGTTCAAATTCCCACCTAAAGTAGAGAGATTGATAAGAACCACAAAAGGAAAACTAATAAGCATAATAAATATACTGAAAATCCATGTTATTGCTGTGGTGGCAAGGGTCATTGGTCTTGTACCTGTCATACGCCAAGACACCTTGGTAAAGGGTCAAATATTGAAATAAATCATGTTGATAAGGTTGAGAATTTTGAGTATAGTGATATGGATGTTACTGATTTATTAGCATAATTTATCTTTGTCTATTTGAACTACTATGATTTAGTGTGTTTAAAGTTGCTACTAGATATCATATGTATTTCATTTTTAATTATGTTTTTCTTTATTTTTATGTTTCTTTTAACCAAGAATGAGTTTTGTTGACTTAAGTCCTGAGGATTTATGTCTCATTGATAATGTAACATCCCACACTATACTTAAAAATGATAAATGTTTTTCTTCCTTGATAATGTAAGAGGCCAATGTTCAAACTATATCTGGTAGTATAAATTTGATTAAAGGCTCTAAAAGAGCTAATATTTTGTTATTTGAAGGAACAAAATTATGCATTGATAATACATTTTATTCTACCATGTCTAAAAGAAACTTATTGAGTTTCAAAAATATTAACAAAGATGGATATTATATCATATAGAAACAACTGAAAATAATTAAGAATGTCTCCATATTACGAATTTAGTTTATGGTAGAAAATGCATATTAAAAAGGTTTCTTGCTTTTCCTTCCGACTAGTACTGTACATTTATAAGCATAATTGAAATGCACGATGTTGTAAACTAGCAATTTGCCAATATAAATCAGTAGTTAGTCAATGTAAACCAGAAGTTTACTATGAATTTAATGTTTGGCACGATTGATTAGGTCATCCCAAGTCAATAATGATGTGAAAAATAATTGAGAATTCATGTGGGTATACCTTAAAGTGTAAACAAATATCACAATCTCATGATTTCTCATATAGAGCATTTTCCAAGGGAAAGTTGATTATTCGGCTCTTACCAAGCAAAATAGAAAGCGAGTCTCTCACTTTTCTAGAGTAGGTGCATTGGGATGTTTGTTGGCCAATACCATGCAGACCAATTAGCTACTATATGGTTTTAATTGATGCATCAACTAAATGGTCGTATATTTGCTTATTATCTTCTCGCAACCAAGAGTTTCCGAGATTGCTTGCTCATTTGATTAGATCAAGAGCATGTTGCTCTGATTATCCTATAAAGAAAATAGGTTTTGAAAATGCTAGTGTATTTACTTCGCAAGCTTTTAATGAATATTGTGTGTCTCTTGGATTTGATGTTGAACAACTTATTACTTACATTCATATGCAAAATGGAATTGCATAATCATTGGTTAAATGACTACAATTAATTGCAAGACATTTTCTTATGATATCTAATCTCCGAATTTCTGCTTGGAGCCATGCCATTTTACATGCAACAACGTTAATTTGCATTTAGGCCAACAAGTTATCTAAAGATTTTTCCCTTATAAATGATTTTTGGTCAAGAACCTAATATTTCTCATATAAAGAATTTTGTGTTTGCAGTATATGTGCCAGTAGCACCACCACAACACACCAAAATGGTCCTCAAAGAATGATGAGAATATATGTTAGGTATGAATCTTCTTCAATTATAAAATATTTGGAATCATTTACAGGAGATTTATTTACCGTACGATTTGCCAATTGTCATTTTGATGAATCATTTTTCCTAACATTAATATTTTTTGGAATAGTTTTAGAATTTGATAATTTTTTAGGATTAAATGATAATATTTTTGAGTAATTCATTTTGCATTTAAAAGTAGATATCTCAAGCTTTCTATAGATTCTTAATTTGTAATTTTTGAAAATATGTAGAATTATATAAGAATTTTTGAGATCAAGAAATTTTAGATAAATATTGAACCGGTTGGACCAAGTGGTTAGATAACCCGTTCGACGGCTTTGTAGTTGAACCAGTCAGTCCAGTCCGATTTTAATAATATAAACATTTAAAATGGTGACCGGCATAAACCATTTTACGTTATCAAATGTTCCTAAATTCAAATGTTATACTCCCTCCGGTCATAATTATAAGACATATCTAACCGATTTTGTAAAGATTAAGGAAAGAAGTTAAATTAGTTAATTTTACTCATTTTCCTAAAATGCCCTTATATAAATTTAAAATGACATAAGTAAAAGTGAATCAATAATTCCTGTCACATACCTCTCCAACATAAAATTTTCCTTTCCATACACTATCTAATTGAAATAATAGTCTTGTTATATATACATATATATGTATACATATATATATGTGTGTGTGTATCTACACACATATATATGCATACACACACACATATAAACATACACACACAAAAAGATATATATGTATATATGTGTGTGCTTATATATGTACATACATACACACAGAGATATACATATATGTATACACACATATGTGTGTGTCTATATATATTTTTGTGTAGACACACACACACTTACTTGTATACACACACACATATATATATGTGCGTATGTGTGTGTGTCTATATATATTTGTGTGTAGACACACACATATATACATATATAGATACACACACATATATATGTGCGTGTGTGTGTCTATATATATTTGTGTGTAGACACACACATATATACATATATAGATACACACACATATATATCTAAAAGCTTAACTGATTGGAAGAGTCTATTCACCTACATACATATACTTACTAAAAATCAAATACACTTTATAGAATAAAATAGGGGTATTTTAGGAAGAAATTAGCAAAAATTAGAATGTTGTCTTATAATTAGGACCAAAACCAACTCTCAAATGTTGTCTTATAATTAGGATCAGAGGGAATATTTCGGAAACAGTAGCTTTCAGCCTTTCACAATAAATTTGAGCGTCTGTATCCTATTCAATATTCATCATGGGCGTTTTAAGATTCGATCAGGATTATTTCGGTTTAAAATGAATGACATCCAATACAATTTTTTTATTTTTTACCTTTTTTAGTTTAAACTATTTTTTTGTCAACAATTAAATTTTTTTTACAGTCAAGTTATATTTTGTAAAAAAAAAACATAAAATTAAATTCTCTTGTTTTTATTTTTTAAGAACCAGTGTGAACCATTTACATGGAACTCAACATGACATTGTTCACAGTCTGCACCTGTTAGCATGGATTTCGACCCCAAACCATTTCCATGAATTGTTGAGCCCTGTTTTTGTAAAAGGGCTGAGTTTCGTTCACAGTATTTTTCATTAGACCAAGACTCAAGGCCAAGAGAGGCAGATTATGGAATAATCAACAAATAAAATAAAAAATATGGTTTGCCCACAAAAATTAAATTACATGAAAGGGCAATGTAATGATTTAGACTATACTAGCCATTCCATTCCTTCCCATCCACCCAAACACAACCTAAAATTAATAATGGTGAACAATCCGATAGGCACCCACAAACTTGGATTAATTTAGGATCTAACAGGAGGGAATCACACATCAGAAAAATACTACTTAATTTTACAATTACAAGACTCAGAGGAGCAAAGTTGTGGGAGACACAAAATTCCACCAAAATTTTACTTCTCTTCAAGAAAATAAACATTTTTCCCATCAGAAGACAGGAGCATGGCTAATCACTCGAGGAACCATCGTCAGCCTCCTCGTGCTCAGTCACAACTTTCTCAATGAACCTTTTGCGAACACCATCGATGACAGCTTTTCTTGATTCTTCATCCCTACTCTGGCCATCGTTTAAGACAGGATCTGATTGGCACAGTAATAATGCAACACCTATTTTTCCCCAGAACAAGCAAAGGATTCAGCAAAACAAGTCAGTAGAATAAAGGAGTTGACAAAAAAGGGAATCATGAAAAATATAGAGATGGGAAGATATGACTCAGCTAAATGCATCTTTGCAATCTGTGGATCCATATGCATACAACTAGTATGGGAAAAAAACATACTCTCTTCAGTCCTTAATAGAAGACATATTTACCTAATTTGATTAGATTAAGGAAGTTAGTTGAGTTAGCTAATATAACATGCATTTTCTAAAATACCCTAGTCATCTCCCTTAATTCCCTCATTCCCTTTTCTTCTTGATTATTATTGAGGGAGCATTAATAGGGGTAAATTATGAAAAGATTGACAAATATGAAAACTATATCTTATATTTAGAACCAAGATTAACTCCCCAAATATGTCTTATATTAAGGACTAGAGGAGTAATATTCAGTCAGCATTCTCTAATCTCAAGGATTCTAGATATATACAAGAGACAAGGAACAGAAACAAGTTATGAAGCATGAAATCTTGAATAGATAGTCTGTCTCCATGAATTATACACGTCATATGTACATATTAGACCCAATGTGGTTCTTGAATATCATATTGACACTTTAGATTCTTGATACGTGTTTTAAAATGCAAGTTTTTACAGGAAGGGATGTGATGCAGGGCGGCTCATTTCATTTGTACCAGGAATTTCACAACAAATGAATGCTAGTAGAAGAAAACTTGACCACTCTTTCATACAGTTACAGAGTATAAATTATATTGATAAAAATAATCTTCAAATAATGATTGCAATTGATATTTGATTAAGGAAAATCCAACTATAATTATGCTAAACATACATAGATAATGGTTTGATCACACAATTTCATAACAGCACTTTTGAGCAAACTTCACAAATGAAACACCTTTCAACTACTTCCAATAAATCACCTATAAATGTCATTCCCCTTCTGTCAAAAACTTCAAAGACAGCACCGGCCCATAATTCCATATTAGAAAATGAATTTGAAGTTGTTTTCTCAATTGGAAAGTAGTAAAAGAAATCAACAATTGAATAGGAATGTTTCAAGCCACCTGAAACTAGCTGGTAAGGGTGGAGAGGATGTGTAGAAATTCAGAATTCAAACACTTCTGATTTTGTAATGAAAAAATAATGTTTCATAACACAATGGACATGTCTTTCAGACTAAAAGAATAAAATACACACAAACACTACTAATCAAAGCAAGAAAACAAATATCATAGGCTTCCTCAAATTAAATACCTTCAGGAGTACACCTCCGCCCAAAAGCATGCATACCCACATGATTAGCTTTAACTGCTCCATTGTTGTAGACCAACAAAGTGGGAAGATTACGATCTGGGTAGTTTGGAATGCAATCAGTAGATATTATCTTGACAAATTTTGTTGCAGGGTATCTTGTAGCCAATTCTTCTAAGCTTTGCATTAGAAGCCCACATTCAGGAATTCTGCCATGAAATTTATTAGAAAGTAGAAGTAAAATTAATGTCAGCACAAGACACTTCATTCTAACCTGAAAACAACTCAGATGTTTTTTTATCTAATTTTCCAATAATGCATTACGAGTAGAGATATTTTACACCTCCACACTGCATGATTGGTTCTTCCAAAAAGTTTCTTCACATTATATTAAATTGGAGAACCAGGTAGCAATTGCAAAGAAACCTGACTAAGTTATACATTTGCAATAATATAAATAATTTAAAGATGTCTTAAGGTATACCCTTCTTTGTAAAGGTGTACAACAACCCAAACATCAGGTGGAGCCTGTGAAACCTCACGAACAAAATCAGATCCTGAAATCGGAATAATCGATCCAAACCTCAAAACTTTAGCTTCCTCTCTCATCTCAGCTAGCCTCTTCTTCCTATCAGAGCACGAAAATCAAATGAGAACATAAAAACAAAAGTAGGACCTGATTTTGCTTTTGTCCTAGATATATATTGTTCCCTCAAGACGTAAAACGACATAAAATCAATAGGCAGAAATTAACATGATAATAAGCCAGATATCCGTAGCCTTCTGACATTTTAGCAGTTATTTCCAGAACACAATATAATCCCGAACAATTTCACCTTTCAGAACCCAAGAAATAGTATACATTTAAGACAGTAAATAGCCAAAACACTATCTTGCATTTGATGATGATGATGATGATGAAAAAAAATCAGCGCAGGCTGCGCAGCCGTAGGATCTCAAATTCTATCCATCTGCATTATTTTCATATTCTTAGCAGAAATAAGTTCTGGAAATCCATCATCATCGAACAACTAGCTAAATTTCTGGAAATCAACCATCAACCAGTTTTATAAATCGAACATCAATAACCAACCTACCTGTATTCCTCGAGAAATCTATCATCATCGAGATCGTCTTCAAGATCTTCGAGCTCTTGTTCAGTTTTGTCATCAATCCAGGCCTTATCTTTCGGAACCAAATCCTCATCTGGTGCAGGCGTAAACGATGGTGGCTTGAACGCAGCTGGTTTTGGGGGTAAATTGCCAAGCTTTCTCTGGATATCATCCCACTGCGTGGACGCTCCTTCAACGTCCTTGTACACAAAATGATAATCCGCCATTGGTAAATTCACAACAGATCTGAGCAGCACTGGAATGGAACTTTTTCGCAAATTCTAGACGGTGATGATGGATGACGTTGGCTCTTCAAATATTCATACCTCCTTTTGGGAATTCGATCGCTGCGGGATGGTTCTATGGGATTTTAGATTTCACATGCCCAGAGTCGGGTCGGGCCAAAAATGGGTTTCATGGTGAACTTGGCGAAGCCCGCTACTTGTTCGGATTCAAATCTCACAAGTTCTTCTTCCAATAAAATCTGGCATGTTACCACCAAACGCTTAGGTCAACTGGTAAGGGGTTGTCCTAGCTTAACCACGGGTCTTGAGTTCGAGACGTGGGAATGCAGCATGCGTGGGTGGTAGAGGCTTCCCCCCGAAAGGGGCCACCCGGTCTCGGTCCGGATTAGTCTGGGGCCGTTGATGTGCCTGAAAGATGGCCTGCCCTGGGATATCGGATGCTCTAAGCAAAAAAATAAAATCTGGCATGTTACCAATTGAGGTTGGCACAACCGCACAAGTGCTAAGTCGTGCTTAAGTAATGTCTCAAGTTCGAGCCTTGTGAATGTAAAAAGTTATGTTGGGAGACTCTCCCACCATAACCAAATGCGTGACGCGGGTCGAATCCGGATTAGTTAGGGCGAAATTCTGATGAACCGGGTGGGCAACCAAAACAAAAAATTCTGGCATGTTCATTCCTTAGAAAAAAGAAATTAAAATCAAATTAAGATCCCAATTAAAAAATAATAATATCTCAAAAGTCGATAACTTGACAATCAATGACGGACCTTTGTTGGTACAATGGGGGCCATGGCCCCCCTCCCCCAAATTTTTTTTTTGTTCCAAATACTTCACATGCAAATTTGATTTTTTCTATGCATTTGGCCCAAAAATTTATACATTTTGCTCAAAAATTTATACATTTTGCTCAAAAATTTATACATTTTGCCTCCCAAATATTTTTTTCTTAAAAATTAGTTAATGGGTATACATTTGGCCCCCCTCAAATATTTTTTCCAAGGTCCGTCCCTGACAATGACAAGTAAAAGTAGCACATTCACAAATTATGAAACTTTTAAGATATTGTTTTCCTTTACTAGGATTTTAATGTGATTTTCCAAAAAAAAACAGAGAGAGAGAGAGAGAAACACAAAACTTTAAACTAGATAATATAATATCATTTTTAACATTTTTTATTTAAGTACGTCTTGAATTAGTTTTAAAGTTTTAAATAACTTGTAAAAATTACATCGTGATTTGTCCATTTTTTTAATTTGAATTCATTAAAAATGGAAGAGAAAGGAGGGAATTTTTAGTGCATGCATGTGTTATAAAATTTAGTTTGCCAATAAGTCATTGTCAACTTTAAACTTTAAATAATTCAGTGTCTTTAGACACAATAAACTTCTTCAATTCTTTTTATTTTTGGGGAAACTAACATCCTAAAATTTTTATTACATTCAAATTATCCTTTAAATTTTAAGTAATGTATATCTTATGAAATCAAATAACTAACCTTTTTTTTTTTGCTAAAAAAAATAACTAAAAAAGTGATAGAGGTATGGAAAAGCGAGGATTGGGAACTTTCTTCTATTATTCCATATCTTATTACTATAAATAAAATGCCATGATCTTACATATCAAAGATCTCATTCCTGTTAAGTGATACATAGTGATTAATAAAACCCATGAATGTAAATGGGAATTGAGTTACAAGAATAATAAAACAGTGGAGGAGTAATCGGAGTAAAAGATAAAGTGATACAAGAAATATGGACATCACACATAACTCTTTGATATTCATAACAATATAGGCATAATCAGATACATACAACTTCCTCTTATTCTTCATATAAAACCTATATTTGATTATATTAAGATAGGTAGTTAAATTAGTTACTATAATATGTTTTTTCTAACACACCCTAATAACCACAGGCTAGGCTCAGGACACTTCCTTGCATAACAGGCCTGGCTTGTTAAAAGTGAGGCATGGCCTGACCTGTTTCCACCCCTAAATATGGACCAGAGGGAGTAACTAATTTTCTAATAAGTTGTCCAGTGAGATGATCATCCAAATATATAGAAGTTATTTGTATAATTTAGTTTAAAAGTTAATGAAAAATCGCTCATCAAGTTTTGATAGCTTATAACTAAAATAACAAGACTCAAACAATAGAAAGACGGGAAAATCCGTACCAGGGCCCTTTTAAACCCAAAAAACCCAAAAAATGCCTCAAGACTCTGACATTTCCAAAAGAGGCCCCAGGGCCCTTTTTGACATTTGAATGTTAAATGAAAAGACAAAGATACCCTGTTCTTTTCTTCACCTCCCACGACAACTACCTCCTCCCTCAATCCAAACGCCCCCTCGTCCCAATGTCCTTTTGTACAGTGGAGGATTTCTCCGATCGGTGGTCGCACCTCGTCCATTCTTCCCCGTGCTTCCGCCACTACTGGCTTTGCGAGTGCTTTCAAGATCCCCAAGCCCTATCTGGAAAATTTCTTGGGCAATCAACTCCTGTTTCAAGAAATCGTGGTGAATGCGTTCGTCGCGTAAGGAGAAGCTTGAGCTTGATGATGCTATGATTCAAGAGCAAGCTTTGCCTGTTGTTATCCTCTTCAAGCAGCATCAGCAGAATGGTACTCTGCCCTCCTTTGAGTGCTCCACTTCTTTACGGTATCCAAATGCTGGCTCCAAGAAGGTCACGTTGCCGTGGAGTTCGAGTTCTAGGGCTCGGTCCCCAAGCCCTTTCGCCATGACCAAGAGATCCTCCATAAAATAAAGGTATGGCTCCCGCACTTTCCCTTTTTCTTGTCTTCAATCATGACCCTTTTGGCTGAATTTTTTTGGGTAATGGCTTGTTTAGATGACTGCATCCCATTTTGTAATGTGCAATTTGCTTTCTGTATTTTGTGATGGATGAATGTTTTAGATCTTCATGTGTTGGTGGTGTCCTTTTTGTGATCGATTGAAGATATTGGATATGGTTGATGGGTAGTTTGAGCTGTAATTGTATTAACGCTTCCATATTTGTGTGCCTTCTCTTTCATTGGTAACTATTGACATGGTATCCTCCTTCTACGTTTCTGAACTTGAATGTTCAATTTTTTTAACCTTATTGGATCTGTAAAGAATGATATGTCACTAATTGAATGATGATTGATCATGGTACCTCTGTCCATTGTGTTTCACCCCTTGTATGTAAATGTTCATGATGAGGCAAAACCAAGATGTTGGGGGTGCTTTCTTCTAGAACCCAGCTGTTACTTGGAATTACTGATTAACGTGGCATGCTATCCATAATCAATTTTAGTCAAAACAAATTTCATATTGGATGTACTAGATCTTCCTGTTTTAAATATAGTTTCTTTCAGCTAGTTGGGATTTGGATTCTTTTGCTTGCTTTATAGATGTTGGTTGGGAAATATCTATTTTCTTGTGGCCCACTTTTTTTCATGTAAGAGCAAAGTAGGTTGGATCACGGGTTGAAAACTCAGTTTCTTTCCTTTATTAACCATAGAAACTTAGAATCATTCACGTGGAATTGTTATGTTTATCGTTAGTTTGGTATTGGCCTAGTTAAAGAGCATTGGATTGGATGATTCTTTAGAAAATTGTGGTTTACTATGACAATTTGCTGATGGATCAATGGATAAATAAACCGATTTGGAAGGGCTAGTTCGAATCGAATTAAAAACAAACTACCATCCACAAGATTTATGATTAAGTACTCTTCCAGATATTGTTTTATTGCAATAAAGAATTGATATAGCTGATACTTTGCACACCACTACCCTTAGTGACTGAACAAAACCCATGTAGAAGGAATCCCCCCCCCAAAAAAACAAACAAACAAACAAAAGGAGTTTTGAATCTATATCCAGTCATTAGGAAAATACACCAGGAATTATTTTTAGACAACAATAATTAGTTAATAAAACTTTGCAGATTTCTTTCAAATCTGAATCCTAAACAACGGTATTCTCTAATTTTTTGTCTTAACTTTGGACAAAATCCATCCATATTCATTCATTTATTGGCTGCGATGTTTGTACTCCTAGGGTTGAAAGATTCGAGAGTATAGCACTCTGTTTTGCTTATGATATTGTAAATCGTTTACAATTTTGCTTAAGAAAGAAAGAATGTATACAAAGTATGAAGTGTCTGTCTATAATTTGAAGAGTTGCCTTGTGTCTAATAGATGTATTTGTAAGTATCAGTGCTTAGATTTACTACCTGCGGGTGTAAATATTAGGACCGGGGTAGTACCATGTATTCTCATGTAGTGACTCTTTGACAACATACGTTGCTTGCAGGAAAAAGTTGGATTGCCAGATCCTAATTCAGGGAAAGGAAAGAGCAAGATGTGACGTGTAAGTGTCTATTAAGTTGCTCAACATCCATATATATAATGTCCATGTTAAATGAAGCAAGTTGTTAACACCTCTATAAATTTCTTGTTTTCAGGGACTCATGTGGTGTTCATGTCATTTCATGGTTGCAAATGTGGGATGCCACTGAGCAAGAGGATGGATACACGATGCCTTCCTACTCCATGGATGAAATCCAGGAACTGAAGATTGGCATGTTGTGGTGGTTGGTCAGTCATCGAAACAACACGCATCGAGATATGCAATGATCGAGGACTCCCACAAGCGGAAGATGAGAAGCTAGGAAGCAATCGTTTAATTTAGTTAGGCTGACTTGGTTTTAAGTGTATATACATCCCATCGGTTGTATCACAGATTTTATTACAGCAATTGTGGAGAACACTTGAGTTCATATTCATAACAAAGTTTAGTAACTTTTATGATATATGTGACATGACATTTTAATATGAATGACAAAGACAATTGTTTCATTCATCTCTGTCATTGTTAGTTTGTGTGTGCAGATCTTTGCAAAATGGGATATAATAAGGTACCCATTTACCAACATTATCGGAAAAAACTAACAACATGATCACCCACTAACAACATGATCAGCCCAAACTAACAACATGATCAGCCCCCATTAACAACATCATCAACCCCCTTTGATATCAATATCAGAAAACTTTAACATAAACATCAGACAAAAAAGAACAACCATATCAGAAAAAATGCAGAACCATATCAACCCCAACTATATCAGAAACAAATGTCAACATCAGCCCCCACTAACAACATCATCAGCCCCCACTGACAACAACATCAGCCCCCACTGACAACAACATCATCCCCCACTGACAACAACATCAGCCCCCTTTAACAACAACATCAACCCCCGCTGACAACATCATCAGCTCCCACTAACAACCACATCAGCCCCCACTGACAACACGATCAGCCCCCACTAACAACATCATCAGCCCCATTTAACAAGATCATCAGCCCTCATTAACAACATCATTAGCCCCTGTTAACAACATCATCCACCGCTGACAACATCATCAGCCCCCACTAACAACCACATCAGCCCCCTTTAACAACATCAGCCCCCGCTGACAACATCATCAGCCCCCACTAACAACCACATCAGCCCCCACTGACAACATGATAAGCCCCCACTAACAACATGATTAGCCCCCTTTAACAAGATCATCAGCCCTCATTAACAACATCATCAGCCCCTGTTAACAACAACATCATCCGCCGCTGACAACATGGTGTAGTTGTTAATGGGGGCTGATATGATTGTTAATGGGGGCTGTTTTGGTTGTTAAAGGGGGCTGATGTAGTTGTCCAACACTTTCCAAAACCTGATTGGACACTAATAACACAATTTAAATATATGAATATATTAGTTTGTCCAACATTGTCATCAATACAAATACCCCTTTACACAAATATAAATTGTTAACAACATTGTCAATAACATCACACTTACTACTACAAAATAGCTTCATAATAGTACACTTCCTAACACAAAGGTCCAAACCAATACATGAATAAAATCAACAAAAACAAATCGCCTATATACAGCCTATTGCAGACTCTTGAGGCCTTGTATTGGATTCTCTTTCTCTAACATCTTCTCCTTCACTAATAAGCTCCATGTGGCAAGCCTCTTAATTCATGTGGCAAGCTCCATAAGCCATTGCTATCAGCAGGATGATTTCAAAATAATGCAGTGAACTGTATCATAAATCCTCCCAATTGAAATATAACTGCATAAATAAAGAAAGAATATTAGTGGTTGTTTTTTAGGCAGTAGTCCTACATAAGGGTTAAGGAGAACAATTCAGTGTATCCATAGAAACCTTTGAGACAAGTCTCTTCACATAATGCTTTGATCACAAACAACAAGTTTCTTCATCAATGGAAGAAAGATCTGAACAAGAAACTACAGGAATAGATGGGAATGTCGAGACAGACAACGTTAGTAAATTAGCTCCCTCAATTTGCTATATCACTTCAACATTCAAAATCAACAAAATAAGAAAAACTAGGGTAAAATAATTCAAGTCGTCGTAGAAACCCAATCATATAAATAAATGAATTTTAAAATAAATGAAAATCAGTGCAAGCTACCTCATTACAACATTTTCTAACAAGCCTCTGGATTGCTACTTTTGAAAAGGGTCTTTCGCACCAGCATAAAGGAATTCATGCAACTGAACAAATGATAATGAAAACTTCACATTAGAATGCATTTACAAAGCTGCTCAACATTCTGTTACATGTAAACAGTTCTAGTGCAGCATTGCAAATGCATTTTATTGTGGAAGTTTGGAAACAACTAAATGCCCCAACTATTTCTACATGGTCAGGTCTAAGGTTAGTGTAATTGGCAAGTTTCATAAAAATCAGAAAGTAAGGAGTTTGTGGACAAACTCGAGAGCAAATTAAAATGGAAAAATTGGTTGATCATAGGAAAATGCGAAGAAAGCTTCCTTTATTAGTTTGCATGACATATAATATCTAAGTTTGATTGGGATGAATAATATTAAGAGCAAGCTCCTCTAAGAAAACACGGACATAAAAGGTCCTACAAGTGAATAGCCTCAGAATTGCAGAATAACATCAAGGCTTAGAAGCCATTCAATCCTGAAAGATGGTGTTTTTATAATTGTTATCATCATTGGCTATACATATAGGTGATATTAAATTGGAACCAAGCAAACACATAGCTTGCCCCCAAAAATTAAGGCACCATAGAATTAAATCTATCACGTATGAATCTGAGTATAAATTACAAGATAAAACCAGGCCGACAAAGAGTAGTCTCGGAATTGTAAAACAGAACTAAGAACCGACAACAAAAGAAAGAGTAAATATGTATGTCTAATGGCCAATCCCAAAGAGTAATGACAGCAACACTGCTCAACAAGGTGATGGAATATAAGACAATATCGACAAAGAATCCCCCAAGTGAGAGATCCGTCAATGTCGACGAACATTCGTATGCGACGTTTACTTGGGAATATGCAAACACAAGCACTTATCTAAACCCAAAAACCAATACAGTATAAATTACCCATCTTTTGGAATACAGATATAAAAGATTAAGGGCTTTCAATACCTACCCCCATCCTCTGCTGGTTTCATCCTCGCAATAGTCGCCGTATCCGACTCGAAGATGGGGCGCCATGATCCCGGGTCGAGCTCCTCCTCAGACTTGTGGTAGTCTGAGTCACCAAACTCATCCCACTCCGACGCCGAGTTGGGATCGGAGGGTGGTTCGTTGTCGTCCAGAGAGAGGACGAGAACAAATGGGTGGTCGCACCAGTGAGAGAAAGAGGAAGGAGTGAGAAGATAAGGAGAAAGAGGAAAGTAAAACTAAAACTGAGGGTTTTTTTGTCATTTCATTTAATATTCAAATGTCAAAAAGGGCCCTGGGGCCTTTTCTGGATTTGGCAGAGTCTTGGGCCTTAATTGGGATTTCTGAGTTTAAAAGGGCCCTGGTACGGATGTTCCCTAGAAAGACTCTAATGGCAGGTTCAAAACCAATCTGCACTAAAAGAGAAGCTTATTCTTCATGTTTAACCATTAAAATCATGAGATATAACAAGCCAAATCAGCAGCACCCCTGGCTTGAGGTAAAACCCACCACAGCATCAAAGACAGGTAATAATGCCACAAGGATTACAAGGTTGTATCTTTGAACATGATATTGTTGATTCTGGTTATATCGATATCTGACATGGGTTCAATAGCCTTCTCGGTTCCGCCTCCGGAGCAATTGATCCACGAGGGATCTCTACTGTGTTCATCTGAAATGACCAAATTAATCATGAAATTTAACAAATGAATCACACATCAGCATCAACAGCGTCAACAGCAGAAAAATCCAAACAAAATCCTCCATTCCCAAAGGGCCTTAAAACAACAGAATATTATATATATATATATATATATATATATATATATATATATATTGGGAAAAACAAATCGTCAAAATTATTAACATGCCCAAGATACTAAGAGAAATCGATTAAGCAGACGAGGGAAAAAGGGTTATAAGGGAAAAAGGCCTGTGTCATCAAAGAAGCTAACTGGGTACTCACCATAAATTGTGTTCAAAGACGCAGGGGAAGGTGTTGACATGAAGTTGAGGCCAATGTAGAATCCCAGTCCTAACACAATGGTCACGATAACATATGTCGGCACTGCCAGAGCCCAATATCTGGAAGGCAAAAGATTTAGATTTTGCGTATTTTTGTCATAAAAAGCAGATTTGACAATGATTTTCATGTATCTTTTTACAAAGAATTCCCAGGAAAAAGAGTTGAGACCTAGGTTCCCCATAACCCAGAGCATTACTTCATGTAACAGCTAAGTGAAGGCTAATTACCTGATCACACCTGTTTCATGAAGCTTGATTTAATACCAAGAAGAAAAAAACACTTCAAAATGTATCTTAAATGAAATTATTCACAAAGGACTTGTTAGTTTATCATCCACCCAAACTACTACGTGTAGCATAGGGAACCCTGAAAGTTACATAAGCTTCCAATCAAATCATCGGGCTTTCTAACCTGCTAGGGTAGTATGTGATCCCAATAGAGTGTAGCCAATGCTCAGGAACATACGCCCATATCAAGAAGATCACTGATCATAGAGAAAATTGGAAAAAATATTTAAAAATTATAAAATTCCAAACAAAGATCACAAGAACATTTAGTGACAAAACCATAAGTTGACGTGTGGTAAAGAAGAAATTATAATTATAAGCAAAGATAAAGAACTTGCACCCTCTATAATACAAGACATGAGATAATTATACAAAAGTGGCAAACTACATCAAATAGTGAAGCTGGCTCATAAAATGATTCAAATAAAAATTAATTGAATGTTTTGAGATTTTACTTAATAAAAAATGTTGTGTCTTGCAGTATTATGGGCCCGTTTGGATGGGCTTTTAAAAAAATGTTTTTTTATAGTGCTTTTTTTATAAGCTCCAAATTGAAGCTTTTAAAAAAAGCAACATTTTGTCTTTTTTTTTTTTTGTGACTTTTGCTCTTTTTAAAAAATATCATTTAAACACATAAATTAATAAAAAAAACATTTTTTTTGTACTAAAAAAGTGTTTCTTTTATCAAAAAAAAGCTCATCCAAACGGGTCTTATATCCTCTAAGGAAAAGTAAAAAGAACACAGAATAGCCTTCACTATTTTCTTAGTACATATATGACATATCATACTAAGATTTTGTCAAAGGTTAAGTACTTGAATATTATTTATGTTCAACAACTAAGGTATTCATTAAAACAACTACAACAACAACAAACCTTATTCCACTAGGTGTGGTTGGTTACATGAATCACACCACCTCATTGTATTCATTAAATCAATTTTGTGTAAATTCATATAACAATACAACAACAAGAATCTTTACCCCACTAAATGATATTGACTACATGATCAACACGACATCATGCAAGAAAATTTCAGACCTTTCACAAATAACGCATGCAGTTATAAACTACCTCACAGTTGATCAACCAAATTTCACTTTTAGAAACATATGCGGCAAAGTTATAAATGTATTGACTTCCAAATACAGAAAGTAATTGACTTCTTAAAATAAAAAGGTTCATGCAAGACACTTTCAGACCATCCACAAATAAAATCACGGTATATCTCAGGCATCATTCAATGGCAATTGGAAACAGAAAAGTATTCTAAGAATGTCATAGAATCAAAAGGAACTCAAAATAAAGATAAACAGAAACAAGTAAAGCTATATTTTTCAAAAACATGATATCAAGCAAGACCTGAAGCAACAACAACGGTTATGGATCCCACAAAACCATAAACTTCTGAAGGCTTTGGTCCATGCTCGCCAGACAACCCAAACCCAGTTTTGTCATCTGGATCTTGAAAGGATACACGCTGTTTTGACAGACTCAGAATTCTTCTAGGACTATTGACAGAGTGCGGACTTTCCATCTTATAACCTTTCAATTGCTTAAGCTGCTCACATACACATTGCATCACATTTGAATCAAGACATCATGCAACTTCAAGAGTCCTGCAATTGCCGTAAAAAATGGGTGAGTTACCATATCCATAGCATCAAATAATAGTTATGAAGGAAAATAGCAGCTATAACATTGTTTTACCAATGAGAGATTGGTTGATCATAAAATCCTTTACTTTGGATTAGATTAAACTAGAAAAAATCCTCGTGCATTTGCTATGCATTTCACAAGGGTATTCAATTCAGATTTGTTAAGAAAACACATCCGTCCTGTATATCATCTGGAAGGTTGCTTGGATTCATACAGTTTATTGAATTTAACAATTTTAATATCAGCCATTCTGACCTATTTATTTTCCATTTTCCAATCTATAGGTTATTCTTTGGCTGAAAAAATGTATTTAGGCATTTCAGTATGACTATCTACATTTTACTACTGTGCTTGATTGGATTCCAAGTTCCAACCAAAACTGAATTTGCAGCTAACAGGAGTTCTCGTACAAGCATGAATAAGTGATTACTACAAAGAAAAAATTGTGGAAGTAGAAAGAAAACTAGGAAAGCAAATGTTTAAAAAGCAATAAAAGATTCAGAATTGTGCTGGTCCTAAAAGTCTTTGGATTGGATTAAATTACTATATGGATGCCTGAAGGTTACCTAGATTCTAACAACTTATTGAATTTGACAAAACTATTGCGACCCTGTACTTTGCACTAAGTCTCACTCTGAACGCTTATTCTAAGGGAATATGCGCGTCGGATGAGTGTCGGACTGTGTCTCTCCGACACGTTGACCGGTCTGACACGCTCCAACTGTAGGAAACTCACCAGAAACGCGGAAGCAAATCGTACCGACACGATATAGAAAAAGTTAAAATCTTCATCGTTTTGTTTACCTGGAAAGATACAGCGATCTGAAAGCCTCTCCAAAAACAGTCATAGTCCACTCTATGATCGATCTTCCATACTATCTCTCGAGGGGATAGGAGGGTTGTGTGGGCAACCATTCAGATGATCAACGTCTGCCTCCAAGGTTTGTTTATGATGAAAGTCTCTCTTTTTTTGTTACTTGTCACAAGCGTCACAAGCAGGTGAAATTGGGTTTATATACTAGACCTAACCCTAAACCACATGGGTCATAGAGTTTATTATGGAATAAAATACTAGGCCCATCCAAGGTGTGGCCCATCATGAGACATCTAATACATTTGGGTTTGGAGGCACCAAAGGCCCAGCAAGTCCAAATCCTAACCCTAAGGTAACCTCTATATATAGTTGGTTAACCTAAAGAGGTACGGATCTTCTAAGCTCTCTCTCAATTGCATATACTCCATAGATACTTGGGGGAGAGCTATTTGATCCTATATCCACATCCTAACCCACCTAGGGTTGATACTTGGGGGAGAGCTATATCCTATATCCACATCCTAACCCACCTAGGGTTAGGGTTTATGTTCTATGACAGAACATTGACGCCGTCCGTGGGGATCGGAAAAATTCGATTCCTGTGACCATACAAGAAGCAGCTAACTCGGCTAGGAACTAGAAAAAAGAGGGAAACCTTGAAATTTGTTTTTCTCAGATCACATCTATGAATAATTTGAAGTCATGGTGCAAAATCGTAGTCAGAAATTCGATTCTAGTGATCAAACGGGGAAAAGCGTTTGCCGTAAGCGGGTTCACTGTCGAAGTTGTCACACAATTCTTCCTCTTCACTCAATTATGTTAAATCGAAGGGGTGGAAGGAACCGGTTTATAAGAAATTACCCGTCAAGATTTGAGGATAAAAGCAACGATGGGTATAGTAATTCAAGGATTGGCCTGATCATTTTTATACTGAAGCAAGATCCATGGATCTTAGTTTTCTCCCAACCGGAGCCTCTGATTGCTGCGATATGAGTGCCACCGAGGGTTTCATCGGGAGTTTTGAACCCTAGCTCTCGTGGCAACACCTTTTATCGTCTTTGGTGGGCAGGTGGCAAAACAGTTCTCTCGATCTAGATTCGGAGCGTAATCGGAGCGGGGAAGAGGATGCTAATGTGATGGTTGAGTTTCTGAACCAGATTGTGATTCGTTCTCCATGCTACGCTGGGCTCCTCTAATTGTCGACCTCGGTGGCGATATAGCGATCAAGCAGCCAAGTCCGCCTTCAAGAAAGAGAATTCGGATTCCCGGGTTCCTCTTCATGAAGTAGCCGAGATTGAAGTGGCTGGGGTTCGAGATATCTGAGATTCCGACATCTTCATGGGATCATGATTCATGTCTGGGATGTATCCATTAAGAAATCCGATGTAGAGGGATGTTTGCCGTGTGATTTCAGCCATTGCTAAAAATGGGGATTTGAAGATTACGAATTGAATGCTCTGTATGAACCTAAAAAGCAATCTGAAATCAGATGACCGAAACACTCAATTATTTGACTCTACGTGCGGATGGGCTGAGTCTCAGAGGGACCGAAGCAATTGGCAGAGGAGAGGGGAATTGAAAGAGGAGCCGTGGGAGTGGCACGCCGAACGTAAAAGAGGTCGGCACAATTTAGGGGTGGAACCAGGCCAGGCCAGGCTTCACCCTTAACAGGCCAGGCCTGCCTCACAAGGAAGTGGCCTGAGCCTGGCCTGTGGCCTGTTACAGGCTTGTTTTTCGGCCTGGGCCTGGCCTGGCCTGTGGCCTGTTAAGGCCTGTATTTTTTAAACTTTTGTTCTCAGGCTAACAGAAACGTGGTAAAAGAAAACAATAAAAACATTGACTCTCATATTGGGATTATCAGCATGAAAAATACAATATACTTGTTTAACATATAACTAATAAGAGCGATACTTCCTAACTCCAAACAACCCATAATTATCACCAGAGGTTCACAATGCCACTTAACATATATGGCAACCGCAAAAAACCAGTAATCATCAACAAATTCGAACACTACATAGAAAAAGATTAAATAGAGATTATATACCAGACGAATAGGTAGACCAAGAAAATTAAGCTCTAGAACTGGAACTACTAAACACTTTCCTCTTGAATGGTTTTATTTACAAGCCTTTCCAAACTTACATCCTCCTGATGATTGAAAATACTGTCATAACATCAAAGGGGTAAAAACTGTTATTAGTATGATTGTCTCAAGAAAAAAGAAATATAAATAATCAACAGATATAAGCACGCTTCCTGAAACTCCAGTTTAAGATTTAGTAATTTTTGAACAATTGATGCAGTCTTGTAAATGACTTTATTTAGTTATCCTTTCATCTACCCATCCATTTAGCCATAGGTATACAGAAAATTTTCTACCAAGAAGTACACAGCTTATGCTAACTCACAATTAGTTTTTTTTTTCATGTATACTTTTTGCATAAGAATATTGAACCACAATGCATATGAGGCTGAGAAGTAACATGAAATGGTTTCACTCAAGACAGAACTAAACCTTATCAAAATAATTGCACTGAAGAGATGAGGAAGAACTAGCTGAGGAGTGTTGCATGGCCCTCTCGGATGTCTTCAAGTGAAATTCCTGAGAAGCAAGACAAAGAAGACCTAGGCTTCAAAATGCATGCAATTGAAGACACCCCCCAACCCCCAAATACACACATGGTAGTCCAACATCTAATTTTAATAATTTTATTTCAGTCATAACCCGTGAAAAGTTTTCTACTGCATTCTTGCAGAAGTCCTATGCATTTTAGATACATAAAAAGTTGACAATCACAATCAATTTGACATGTATGATATTAAAGGGCATTGAATAATACTAATTACATGTTTGATTGAACCTCCTTGAGTTAACCTCACATGTTATACACATATTACACAGAAGCAAATCTTATTACACTAATTATAAATAATCAACATGATAACCAAAATGATATTACGATGAGATAATGCAATATGATAATTCGTAAGAATAAAATATCTTTAACTAAATCGTTTTGACAATAACCTTGCATTCTGCCTGCACTGATTTATCTGCTGATTCTTCTCTCTCTCACGCCTTTCTTTACCAGCCTTCAATTGAGTTAAAAGTAAAACATCATAAGATAGCATAAACTCTTGGCATCGAACAGAGAACAGGGTGCTTTGCTATTAGATGACCAAGAGAATATTACTGAATCTCAATCATCAACGCCCAATCCTTTTAAAGATAATATCTTCTTTTTTCCTCCAAAATAAATAGAGAATGCTACATTCTATAACCCAATGAAACAGAGAAAAAGTTTGAAACTTGCAGAAGTAACTAATCAGTACAAGGAAGATTAAATAGAAGCTTGATCTAGATTTATCTGCTGATTCTTCTCTCTCTCACGCCTTTTCTTTACCAGCCTTCAATTGAGTTAAAAGTAAAACATCATAAGATAGCATAAACTCTTGGCATCGAACAGAGAACAGGGTGCTTTGCTATTAGATGACCAAGAGAATATTACTGAATCTCAATCATCAACGCCCAATCCTTTTAAAGATAATATCTTCTTTTTTTCCTCCAAAATAAATAGAGAATGCTACATTCTATAACCCAATGAAACAGAGAAAAAGTTTGAACCTTGCAGAAGTAACTAATCAGTACAAGGAAGATTAAATAGAAGCTTGAACACCAAATCGAACCAGCAGAAGAAAATCGAACACTACATAGAAGTTTAAACACCAAATTCAACCCTTAACCTAAAAAAGGTGAGCAAATCGAACTATCAGAAGCAAATACTTACAAGTTTTTCGATGAGAGCGAGGTATGGCCGAACACTGAACCAGCAGAAGCCAAGAACAGACTAAGGTTGAGCCTGAGAGCGACGAGCTGCGACTATCAGACTGACAGAGTGACAGCGACGAGCGGAGGCCGAAATTGAACCAGAAGAAGTGACGAAAGGTGCGATCTGAGAGTGAGAGTGACGACGAGCAAGATCTAAGAGTGAGCGAATGACGAGCGAGATCTGATCTGAGAGGGATGGAGACGACGTGCGACTGGTGCGAGATCTGAGAGTGAGCAGCGGAGCATCGATTCAAGGATAAGAGTAGGGACTTAGGTTTTCACAATCAGGGTTAGGTTTTCACGAAGAGAGAGGGTAGAGAATTATTAAATATAAAATTACATTTATACCCTTAAAACACAGGCCGCCTGTCAGGTCTAACAGGCTCATGGGGAGGCCTAGGCCTGGCCTGTTTAGATAAACAGGCCTTAATAAAGGCCTAAGCCTGGTCTGTTAGCCTGACAGGCCAGGCCTGTTCAGGCCAAAAACAAGTCAGGCCAAAGGCCCCTGGCCTGTTTCCACCCTAGGCACAAACCTGCCAACACAGGTTCCTAATCCTTCCTTTTTCTGTTTTCTCCTTAGCCACAATCTTTGTTTTTGCCGATTATTTTTCCGTCTTGGTGAAAGAAAAGAAATATCATAATTTCATTAGGGTCCTGATATGGTAGGGGCCACCCTTGAATCTTTTTCATCCACATATGACCTAATTCACGGCCTAAGTTAGAATTCCCAAAGGAAGGTTATTTTTGTGAAGTATTCTGATTTAGAGCTATGCATGGAATGGGCCCTATGAGGCTGCAGTATTTATATTTCACAGGGTACTCAATCATGGGCTAAGCCAAATAATTTTACTCATGGGCTAAAGCCAGATAATATTCTATCGGGTGCTTGAAATATTCTGATTTGGTGCTTGATCATGGGTGAAATTTATTGGTGACAACATCTCGGTCCCTATTGTACCCATGGGCGCTGCTTCTCTCACTTTTTGTTCATAGCATTGTTTATAATTCTTTGATAAATGATTAGGCGAAGAATATAAATTTAAAGAGGCTTTCGATTTGACTATTCAAATGACTTTGAATGGATAGCGGTGCTCCAACTAAATGCAATTCCTCCATTAAGTCTTTTCCAAAAAGGATTTTCCAAGGTCAAACTCCTCGAAGAATTGGAAGCATCTGTATTTGCCTCCTTAATTAAGAGGCGCATTACGCATGGTGGCCCTTTCAATGTTATGTATTTAGTCTGCAGAATCCATGTGATTGGAGGAAAATTTGATTCCGTCTTCTTTAGCCTCTCAAGTCAAATCGGTACAGCATGAATTGGAGTTTAACTATGATTGTGATGAGTTATTGGGCCCTAAGAACAAAAAAAAATGAGTAAATACCCTTTTTGGTCCCTGAAATAATACGCGCTACCCATTTTAGTCCCTGAGTAAAAAAAATGTCATTTTTAGTCTTTAAACAGTAAAAAAAGGTCCATTTTTAGTTATTTTTGTGGGCATTTTAATCCCTCACAAATTCCCAAAAAATCATTTTTAGTCCCTAAAAATGACCGAAATGACATTTTTTTTACTCAGGGACCAAAATGGGTAGAGCGTGTTTTTCCAGGGACCTAAAAGGGTATTTACTCAAAAAAAATAGTGACAGGTCTATGGTGAACGGATTACGAAATATTATCATTCCTTTGTCAACAAAAGACCTACCAGGAATACAATTACTTGTTTAAAAAATTCCGCAGCAGGTTCCTGGTTCACTAGTGTTTTGAATTTTTCTTCAGTGTGAATATTTGCACTGCTAGTTAAATCAATGGTTCATTTTTTCTCCCAAATGAGTAGAATTATCTGGAGAATCGACTTCAACATCTGGTTTTGCTTCATTAGAATGATCGGTCTGAGAATTATGTGAATGAAACTCACCACTTGAAGTTGTTTTTGACACAAACCTGCCAACACAGGTTGGGGGCTCGTGTGTGTCTTTGTTGATCAAAAGCAAAGGAAGAAACTTCATCGGTTGGATTCTTCTTTTGTGATACATAGTGTGGTGAAATGGATAAATTTGATTGAACAAAGATATCAGCAATTAATTTTTGAGGCAAATCTGATAGACCATCATCTCTATCAGCCATTTTGTTATCTATATGGTCTTCACCAATTATTGCGTTATTTGTTGCAAGCAAATATTCCTGAAGGGGTAATATCCATTTTCGAAGTCAAAGTGCATGCAATTAATCAACGTGCAACTTGTCTTGTAGTTGTCAATAATTTCATATTTCTCTTCCATTGTAAATTACCGAATGGTACTTGGAATTCACAAGAGTATTGGGGGCAACTTAATCAACGTGCAACCAGTAGTTAAATCCGCACTCCTTAATCGGACCTCGGATAAACTGTGGAGTCCGTCCCTACAAAAGGGATGAAGGCGGACCCCGGTTACACCGAATCTGGTTAAAATCCCGGCTCCGTGAAAAGTTTTAGAAGGCGGACCCCGGTTAAACCGAATCAGGTTAAAATCCAGGCTCCGTGTGTAAAGACGGCAAAGCTGCCAAGTTTATAAACATGTATGAATTTTGAGTAAAGAAACTCGTTTTCGAAAATCATGTCCAGTATAAACATGTATGAAGTCAAGGTAAAGAAACCGGTCTTCAAAAATCATGTCAAAGCTAAACATATAGGAATCTGAGGTACATAAACCCGTTTCCGAAAATCGTGTCAAAGCTAAACATGTATGAAGTAAAGGTAAAGAAACCGGTCTTCAAAAATCATGTGCAATCTAAACATGTATGAATTCTGAGTAAACAAACTCGTTTTCGAAAATCATGTCAAAGCTAAACATGTAGGAATCTGAGGTACATAAACCCGTTTCCGAAAATCATGTCAAAGCTAAACATGTAGGAATCTAAGGTACATAAACCCGTTTCCGAAAATCATGTCAAAGCTAAACATGTATGAATTCTGAGTAAGCAAACTCGTTTTCGAAAATCATGTACAAATAAAACATGTAGGAATCCGAGGTACATAAACCCGGTTCCGAAAATCATGTACAAGCTAAACATGTATGAATTCAGGGTAATGAAACCCGTCTTCGAAAATCATGTCAAGTCTGTTTTATACAATTAAATCCAAACTCCTTAATTGGATCCCGGATAGATTGTGGAATCCGCCCTTACGAAAGGGACGAAGGCGGACCCCGGCTTAACTGAATCTGGTTAAAATCCGGGCTCCGTAGAAAAAATGGTCAAAACGTGCACCCTTTGGGACACGGTAAAGCCGAGATAAGTGCTGTTTAGAGTTTTGCAGGAAACAAAGACAAAAGGCGGACCCCGGTTTTACCGAATCTGGTTAAAATCAGGGATCCGTGGAAAGTTCCAAAGAATGACTTGGTTTAATTGAATCTAGTTTAAATCTGAGTCCCGTGTGAAGATCCCGGTTACACCGAATCTGGTTAAAATCGGGCTCTAAGTAAAGGCAGCAATGCTGCCGAATCTTGAAAGTCCTTTATTGGATTATTTGCAACAACAATATCGCCAGATTTAGTTGAATGATTGAGTTCTGGGCAAATAAACCCGTCTTCAGAAATCATAAACCCGGAATCTCGGGTAAGCATGCAAGGAAGCCCAACAATGACGAACACCTTGTCCGAGTTCGAAGAATAACTGTAACATCCCATTTTCTAAAGCGGAAATTTTTTTTTTTTTTGCAATCAATCAGAGTCGAGCAATGGAGCGTAAGAGTAACTGATCATAACAAAATATGAACCATAGTGTAATATAGTATTGACATTACAGTGATCCTACTTGTTCAAAAGATAAGTACGAAAGCGATAATGTGTCTTCGGCGGTAGCCTACTCCCCGTTGCTGCTTATCCCTAGCACCGATCCGTGGTCCTCCGGATCCTGAAGCTATAGCTGAGATTCAATTCACCGCATTGAATCTCAGGTAACGGTTAACCTTATGCTCAAATAAAACAATATATAGACAACAGATATTCTGTATGTAAAGCGGCGACCCTAAGCAGAGCCCCGGTATATGAACGTATCTATGACATATATGTATATGAGAACTATAGGATTAGTGTTACAGTACGCGTCCGTACCTTCGTTGATGTACGTGGATGTTTCTGGCGGAAACTGTACTTTCTGACGGAAACCAGCGGTTTGTCCGACAGCGGCACGTTGGACAGCGTAACGGCAGCAGATTAACGTTTTAGATATCCTATGAGAATAATGTCACTTCCATTAGTAATTTGACATTATAACTGGCATTTTAGGTAAAAATTACCATTTTGCCCCTATACCCCTACTTGGCGGAATTTCGCCGGCGCTCCGCTACATAGGCTATTTTTTTCCCAAAATTTCGTCAGAACTTCGACGCATTTATGATTCTTGAAAATAAAGACTAAAATAGCCCTCCCATATGATACCCAATCATACTTGAAATTTAAAGGCTATTACTACCCCTAATTTTGAAAGAGCTATAAAAACTACAACTTTTCAAATGACTCGATCCCTACTATGTTTACACCTCTGCATATTTTTTCAACGCAAACAAGGCTCTAAAACATTTGTAGGAATCTTGTCACCTACTTTCTAAATCTAACTAACAATTCTACTAACTACTAAACTAAAAACGAAAGACTAAAAAAAACTAAAGCCCGAAAGACTTACCCGTTGAAGACTTCGGCAGAGCTTCCGCCCAGAACTTCTCTCTCTTCTTTCTCTCCCTAGGAATTTCGGCCAAAGGAGCTCAAAGAAGTGAAGAGTGATGTGCAGAATTTTGAAGAGAGGAATGGCCTATTTATAGAAAATTTTTAGGGACAAGGTTGGAATTTTCCAAATTGTCTTACACTATTCATGTCCAACAATTCCAAAGGATTTTTGCCCTTGCTTTTTCATGCCTTGGCCGACCTCCCTTGCTGATGTGGCAGCCTCCCATTGGTCCAAAATGGTGACTTGGCTTGCTTTAAGCCCTAGCCCAACCGTTTTCCCGATCGGCACCCGATTCGCGTGATTTCGGAGAATTTACAAAATTATGGATTTACAACTTTGAAGACAAGTTCTCACTTAGTAGAAATGTCCAAGTTAACCTAAATTTTGATTCCATATAGGTCTCCAACAGTCCAGTTGAAGTTTTCTCGAAAAACGTGTCCGAACGCGTCCGGTGTCGGAATTCGTTTTCGGAGATATCAATCTCTTCGAAATAATTCACTGATTCCAAATATGTTAAAATAAATTCAAACCCATTCCTAAATGTTGAGTTAGAATTTATTTTCCTCTTTTCCAAAAAATATGCCTATATGCATTTTTCCCTATTTTGTTTTATTAGGAAATGCACAAATGACTTCAGAATTTGCTTCCGTAAGAGTTCAACGGAAGACAAAATTCCACTGATCATTAATCTCTCTTGACTTTGAAATTCCTATTCCTAGATCTCTAGATAGGGTCCGTTTCCTAATTTAAATATTACTATTCACATATTTTACTTTAATTAATTATATTAATTAAATAATGTCAAGTTGCACATATTATTTTGTTCTTATTTTTCATTCATTTTTTTTTCTCCTTGAGTCCAAAATGTCGGCTGGCCCCTTAATTTATTTAATAAATATTTATTTATTATTTATTTAATTATTTAATGATTTATTTATTTACTTTTTCCCAAAAATTCCACAAAATTACCTAATTGGTCCATTCTTGTATTTAGGCCTAAAAATACCTAAACTCAACTATTTTTCATAAAATTTCCAATTAATTAGTAAATACATTTTTACTAATTTTCCACTAATTTCCACTAATTTTTGAGCTTCACATAATTATTACTGAATTTCCTTTGCTTATGCTTAAGTTATTAGCCCAATATTACTTAATTACTTCATTATCACTTCTTGATAATTTTCTTAATTACCATGCCTTATTACCTTCATACTTTGGTATTAACATTAGTATTCTCATGCCTCTTGCATTTTTAGAAATTACAAGGGTATTTTGGTCTTTTTATTACTTTTTGAGTATTCTTGCTTATTTTCTCCAAGTTCAAAATTTATAAAATTATCATAATTAGGGATAATATACTCTCCTAATTCACTTGGTCATTTTACTGCCTTTTGGTATTTTTTCCATAATTTCCTAAGTTGATTACCCTTTTCGGGGCATTTTGGTCATTTTGGCTCTTTGACCCTTAAATTCCCTAATTTCCTGTAGAAATTCTATTTAGAAAATACGCTATAATTATACGAGACTGGAGATTGAAATTTCACTTATCAGAATTTTCCAACCTTTATCTATAATATGCCAGATAAATATCCGGGTATTACAATAACACATCCTGGCAGCTCAGAAACCTGAACTACCAGGCTGGGGGCAACAATGTGGATAACGAGTTGTTAGTGGAGAAGCATGGTGGCAATAACTGAGGTTACTGCAAAATAAATGCAAATAGCCCGGAATCTCGGTGTTAAAGTAATCTAAACCGGAATCTCGGTATTAGAATTTATAGCCCGAAATCTCGAAGTTCAAGTATCTAAACCGGAATCTCGGTGTTAGAATAATAAACCGGAATCTCGGTATTAGAATTTATAGTCCGAAATCTCGGAGTTCAAGTATCTAAACCGGAATCTCGGTGTTAGAATAAATAACATCCGGAATCTCGGTGTTAAAGTAATCTAAACCGGAATCTCGGTGTTAGAATAAATAACATCCGGAATCTCGGTGTTAAAGTAATCTAAACCGGAATCTCGGTGTTAGAATAAATAACATCCGGAATCTCGGTGTTAAAGTAATCTAAACCGGAATCTCGATATTAGAATATATAACCCGGAATCTCGGAGTTCAAGTATCTAAACCGGAATCTCGGTATTAGAATTTATAGCCCGAAATCTCGGAGTTCAAGTATCTAAACCGGAATCTCGGTGTTAGAATAAATAACATCCGGAATCTCGGTGTTAAAGTTTATAGCCCGAAATCTCGGAGTTCAAATATCTAAACCGGAATCTCGGTGTTAGAATAAATAACATCCGGAATCTCGGTGTTAAAGTAATCTAAACCGGAATCTCGGTATTAGAATATATAACCCGGAATCTCGGAGTTCAAGTATCTAAACCGGAATCTCGATATTAGAATTTATAACCAAAATTTTGGAGTTAAAGTAAATAACATCCGGAATCTCGGTGTTAGAATACATAACCCGGAATCTCGAGGTTACAGTTTATAAACCTGAAATCTCAGTTTAAAATAAATAAACCCGGAATCTCGGGTCAACACGCACGGAATCCCAACAATCGCGAGCACCTCGTCCGGATTTGGAAAGTAATGCATCCTGGCAGCTCAGAAATCTGAACTATCAGGCTGGGGGCAGCAGAGCGGACAACGATTTGTTGAATGGAAAAGCATGTTATCAGTAACCGACATTAATGCAAACCAACATGTTTAATGCAAGCTCGGACAAGTATCCGAAATGAGCAATTTGAACGATTTGCACAAACAGTAAGTATTTTCCATTTATTGTGAATTGCTTACATGTTATTAAATGCAGGAATATAAACCAGACAATTAGCCCGGGAAAATTGCTACGAAAGCAAATTCGGATTCAGCAGATCTCGGAAAGCAGTCAGTTAATCTCGGCAGCTCAGAGACCTGAACTACCAAGCTTGGGGGCAACTGTTATGGAATAAAATACTAGGCCCATCCAAGGTGTGGCCCATCAGGAGACATCTAATACATTTGGGCTTGGAGGCACCAAAGGCCCAGCAAGTCCAAATCCTAACCCTAAGGTAACCTCTATATATAGTTGGTTAACCTAAAGAGGTACGGATCTTCTAAGCTCTCTCTCAATTGCATATACTGCACACAGAGCACACACACCACCCCCTTGGCAAAACGCCTCCGGTAAACCTCGAACTACGTGGACTTTGATCCCTCTTCAGGGTACGTAGGCCCTAGGTATCGCACCTAGGTCAAGTCCTTGTGCTTTGTGATCTCCGATCCTCAGAGGTATCTCATCCATAGATACTTGGGGGAGAGCTATTTGATCCTATATCCACATCCTAACCCACCTAGGGTTAGGGTTTATGTTCTATGACAGAACAGAGTTCTTGAGCCGTAGTCTCATTTAAGCCTTATTGGGCTTAAGTGACCGTGTCGGAGACAGTCAAGGGCAATCCTGGAATATGAAAAAAACAGGCCGAAAATTGTTCGAGAATCTGAGACAATCTGAGAGATCGAGATTGTTCGAAAAAAAGATTAGAGATCGAGTCACCACACCTGGGTTATTTGCCTGAGATTCTGAGACAAACGAGCTTCGACCTTCGCCGCCATTGTCTCGTTCTGAACCTCAGCTCCGCCCTTCGCCGAATCGCTGTTCCCTTCGCCTTATCGCCGCCGTCAGAACCTGAGCTTCCTTTGCACAAAGACGCTTCACGCAAGTCGCAAGTTCGTACCTATCGGCGTGGATCGATAAACCTGAAGCGTCTTTGTATCAGGTTAATTTATATTCCCTTTCTTTTTTCATTTTCGTGTATCTGGTCCTTCTTTACCTGGGATTCTGACCCCGTTCCTTTTTTAATTGCGTCTTCAGAGTTGAGATCTGAAACTGTCAGTGTAGGGATGTCCATGGACCAGACTGGACCGGGTTGGGGGTCAACCCGAGGTCTGGTCCAGGAGGGACCTCGGGCTGGCTTGTGGTCCGGTCTGGCACCAGCCCGAGCTCAGGCTGGACCTTTTTAGTTTTTTTTTCTCACTTCTTTAGACCAATAATTAAATATACAAACATGCAAACATCTTAAATTCAATCATACACAATTACACATATAAGAATCTCTAGCAACATTGAACAAAAATACAAAATAACAACATTCTATTGGGTCATACCGAAGAAGAAGGGAAGAAGAAGAAGACTGAAAAGGGAAAAAGACTCCAGATATTTTTTTGGCCGAAGAAGAAGACTCACTAATGAGTGATGAAGAATCATAAAGAAGACAATAAAGAATGACATAGGGTTAGGTTAAATTGTGATATTTATATATATATATATATATATATCTGGTCTGACCCGAGCAGACCGGTCCGGTCCGCCTCATATGGTCTCAGACCAAATTTTTTTCCTAGAGACCGGGTCGGGTCGGACCGGACCACCTGAACTACCGGGTTTTTTGGACATCCCTATGTCAGTGTGAGTCTAACCCAGTTCATTTTTTTCGGGAAAATTACGTGTAAGTCACAAGGAACAAAAATAACTATAAAAAAATCCTTTAAAATCACAAAATTACACAGAAGTCTCAAGGACTTTTTTGATATTATTTGTATTAACAACATGAAATGTCATATTTACCACAGGAAATACCTATATTTACAACAACATTTAAACACCTGACCATTTACAACAGAAAAAACCATATTTACAACAGAAAATGCTCATATTTACAACATTTAAAGACCTGAATTTTGAATGTAGAGAGATCATTTACAACAGAAAAAGACTATATTTACAACAGGAAGTGTTATATTTACAACAAAATTTAAAATCTTAACATTTACAACAACAAAAAGTCATATTTACAATAGGAAATACCTATATTTACAACAACATTTAAACACCTGGATTTTGAACGTAGAGATGTCATTTACAACATAAAAATGCTAGATTTATAACAGGAAGTGCTGTATTTACAACAAAATTTAAAATCTGTCCATTTACAACAGAAAAAACCATATTTACAATAGGAAATGCATATATTTACAATAACATTTAAAAACCTGTATTTTATTTTCATACAAATAATATCAAAAAACCTTGAGACTTCTATGTAATTTGGTGATTTCAAGGGATTTTTTGTAATTATTTTTGTTCCATGGAACCTACGCATAATTTTCTCTTTTAATTGCGTCTTGAGAGTTGAGACCAGTGAGCGTGCTGATTGCTTTTTTATTTTTCACTTCTAGTGTTGCACTTTGCTTGGCTGTTGCGTGGCTTGCGTCTTGGAGACTGTGACATTCTGACTCTCTCTTATGTTTTAGTGTTAGTTTATTTAGTATATTTAGTAATGTATGCTAAGTTTGTATTCTGTTGAGTGAAAAAAAAATATTAAGATTAATAGGTAGAGAGTTTGATAATTTTGTTTTTGTTGGACTTATATGGATCATTCAAGTTCTGTCAGTGCTAGTACTCCTGCGGCTCCCAATGCTTATGATAGTGCTATTGCTAGTGAATTATTAAGTAAACCATTATAGAAATATGTTACAGAATTAGATGGTGGAGTGGAAGCAAGAGGGAATTTGTCTTGGACATGCAACTTTTGTAAAAAGGATTATAAAAGTTTGTATACTAGAGTGAGGGTTAAATGAGCCGGCAAAGAAATTGGTAAATGTTTATTAGTGCAAAAGAGATACTTGTTAGAGATGCAGAAATTGGAAGAAGAGGCTACTCAAAGAATGCAATCTAATAAACCCATAAACATACATTTACCCTCTCCTCTTCTAGCTTTTCGGTTGACTCCACACAAAAAAAAAAAAAAAAAAATTAAGGGTCCTCTTGAGAAGGCATTCAATGTTGGGGAGCGAGAATAATTAAATCATCTGATGGCTAGAATGTTTTATTCAACAAGATTGTCATTCATTTTGGCGAAGAACCCGTACTTCCAAACTTCGTATACTTTTGCAGCAAATCATAATATTGCAGGTTATTTGCCACTAGGCTATAACACATTGCGAACTACTCTTTTGCAATAGGAGAAAGAAAATGTTGATAGGTTGTGTGAACCTATTCGAAAAGATTGGACTCATAAGGGGTAAGTATTGTAAGTGATGGGTGGAGTGATTCACAAAGGAGGTCACTCGTTAATTTCATGGCAATATCTGATAGTAAGCAATGTTTTTAAAATCAGTTGATTGCTCCGGGGAGATTAAGGATAAAAAATTTATTTTCAAGTTGCTAAAGGAAGTTATTCAAGAAGTAAGAGAGGCAAATGTGGTTTAAATAATCATAGATAATGCTGCAAATTGTAAGGGAGCAAGGCAACTCATTGAGCAAGAATTTCCATCTATTACCTAGACACCATGTGTTGTTCACACATTGAATTTAGCTGTGAAAAATATTTGAGTTGAAAAAAATGTGAAGAACAATCAAATAGCATACGAGGAATGTAGTTAGATTTCTGATATTGTAGCAAATGTTTCTTAAATAAAGCATTTCATTATGAATCATTCTATGAGATTGTTCATCTATAATGAGTTTGTGAATTTGAAGTTGCTTTTTATTGTTAATACTCGTTTTGCTTCAATGATTGTGATGTTGAAGAGATTCAAGTTAATAAAGGGTGATCTCCAAAATATAGTGATAAGTGAAAAATGGAGTATTTATAAAGATGATAATCTTAGGAGGGCCAGATTTGTGAAGGAAAAAATATTGGATGATGATTTTTGGGATTCAATTGATTACATAATTACTTTCACTGCTTCTATTTATGATATGAGTAGAGTGTGTAACACTGATAGATCTTGTCTTCACTTGATATATGATATGTGGGATGAGATGATTGAGAAAGTGAATAAAGTTATATACCATAAAGAAGGTAAGATGATGGAAGAGAGGTCTTGTTTTTTATGATGTGGTGCATCAGATTCTTGTGGATTGTTGGACGAAAAATTCAACTACACTACATTGTTTGGCGCATGCTTTGAATCCTAAGTTTTTAAAACATGATTGAATTGAAAATTAATACTTTCTCTTGATATAATTTGATAATTTGTTAATTTTTTTGTTTATCTTTTAGATACTATAGTCACCAATGGCTCCAAGAAGATTCTAGTCGAGTTCCTCCACACATAGATGTAGAGATTACTCAAGAGCGACAAAAATGCTTAAGGAGATTCTTTCCTACCTCGGAGGACCAAAGCAAGATTACAAGGGAGTATGCAGATTTTGTTACCAATGGTGGAACTTTTGGCGATATAGATGTCATTGATTCTAAATACACTATGGATCCGAAGGCTTGGTGGCTACTTTATAGTACTTCTACACCTTTGCTTCAAAGGATAGCATTAAGACTTGTGCAATAACTCTCCTCTTCATCATGTGCTGAACACAATTGAAATACTTATTTTTTTGTGCATTCCATGAAGAGGAATAGGATCACTCCAAAACGTGCTGAAGGTTTGATGTATGTGCATAGCAACCTTCGACTCTTAGCAAGAAACAATCCAAGTTATGCACAAGGAGAACATCAAATGTGGGACATTGCTGGAGATACATTTGATTCACTTGATAATATTGGAGATCTTGAAACTGCTAGTCTTTCACTTGATGAGTCTGAGTTGGAGGCCATGATTTTACGGGATGGAGATGAAAACATTTGAACTTATGAGTAGTCTATTCGAGTATTGTAGACATTCCTGCATTTACACCCCAAGCATTTTTACTTTCCCCATTTATATTTATTGAAAATATCTCACTATTTTAGCTCCAATTCTTCATCAAATCATATGAAGCGATTTAGAAATAATGGAATTTCTTTTTTTTCTTCTTTTTTACTAAAGGGTTAAGGAGCAATAATACACATGGACTTTGCCCCAGGGAGCGTCCAGCACCACGTGGTTTTTTTGGGATCAAAAGTACACACATGGTTAGCATATAGGAGCAAAAGTCACACCTGGGGTTAGTTGACCAAACGGTCAACGTCAGATGCTGATGTGGAAGCTGAGTAGGACTGACAATAAGCCTAATGGATGCTGATTAGATAAGTTAAAGAAATTGAGGGGAAAAAAACTGAAAATGAGCAGCATGATCAAATCGGGCTGGGAAGAATTGGGGGAAAGAAAGAAACCTAAGATTGTTGGATTGAATCACCCTCCTTCACATCGTCGACCACCGTTCACCGTCACCATACTTGCCGTCGTCGTCCGTCCGTCACCGACAAATCACCCTCCTTCATCATCGTCGACAACCCTTCACCGTCACCATACCTTGCCGCCGTCGTCCTTGACCCACACTCAGGTGAGGGGATTAGGAAAACCCTTCATATGCAAAATCCAGCATCACAAGTCTAAATCAAATCTCTCGCGGAGATTAGAAAAATAAATGCGAGAGTGGAAGGATTTCCAAGGCGCAGAATCAGTGAATACAGACATTCATCATATCAACAATCATATACCAAAAATCCACAAACTCAAATCAAAAGCCAAAATTCAAACAAGAAGGAACCCTAGGTCCCGCAGATTATGTCAATTTCAATTTCAAAAGGCAAGGGAGGAAATTCGACCCGAACAACAACAATTCAATTGCAACCAAATCTAAGGAATACAGAAAGCAAAATTGTGCAATAAAGTGAGGAGAACAACCGAGAAAATGAAAGTAAAGCAAACAAAAAAAGGAAAAAAAAAAAGAGGAAAGGATCTGAGAAATGAGACCATCGCCGTCCTTGTCGAAGAGGCTGAAGGCCTCCTTGAACTCGGAGATCTGGTCATCGGTGAGCTGATCGGCCATTTGAGGAGGAGAGGGGATGAGGGATTCAAAGAAGAAAGCAGAAGAACAAAAAGTGTCTGTGTGATCCGCGTGGGTCTGTAGCGAGGATGTGGAAAAAAGAGTAATTTTTAGTTTTTTTTATTTAAAACTAAAGGTAAAAGAGTAATTTCACCTAAAAATAAGGGCAAAATGGTAATTTCATCCGAGTTACTGTTCACTTCCATCCAAGTTGACGGTCAACTAACGGTCAACTAACGGCCCATGGTATTTTTGCTCCCAAAACGTAACCACGTGTGTACTTTTGCTCCAAAAAAAAGCTCGTGGTGCTGGGCGCTCCCGGAGGTAAAGTTCGTGTGTATTTTCGCTCATTAACCCTTTACTAAATCACATAAAATTTTATCTATCTACCCTCTACACTTTATGCTTTATGGATGTTTTGTATTAAATGTGAATTATACTTAAAAATATATTTAATATCAAAACGTGCACATAAAATTTTATCTATCTACCCTCTACACTTTATACTTTAGGGATGTTTTGTATTAAATGTGAATTATACTTAAAAATATATATTTAATATCAAAACGTGTCAAAATTTAGATTTTTTAGGATTAATATGTCAGAATGTCGTGTTGTGTCGTATCTCATGTCCCATGTCGGACTGTCGGCGTTGGTGGAACATAGAGTCTAGGTTAAAGCACATTGTAATATCAAATCGTTGTGAGCATTTCTATTTTTAAATGTGTTGGCAATGATAGCATGATAAGATTTCTTTATGCATTCTGTTATGATTCTGTACATTTTACTAATGTGCTTCATTGGATTTCAACCAAAATTGAATTTGCACCCATAGTTGTTCTAAGCATGGACAAGAGATTTCAACAAGCAGTACAGAAACAAACTTGATTTACCAAAGCTTCTCAAAAAGATGTTCGTAGCTCACATTAATGAAGAAAACAACATAACCATTAATGAAAGAGATAGTATAACAGTACAATCAAAGAACTGCAGATAAACTTGAAATTCTGATAAGCCTGGAGCAAAGCAGTTTTCTTTTCATAGCCAAACCTCAGCAAATAAACTTGAGTCATATGACGGATATATACCTATTGGCGAATGAAGAGGTACAAGGGTGATCTGGTCCTTTTACCTCATTTTTGGCACAGATCACCCGCCGGCATCGAGTGAAAAGGGGCCTCGATATTTTCAGAATAACCAACAAACAAAAAAATCAGGGGCATTTTAGTCCTCTCACCCAACAATTCGTGTCATCCCCTCTAAATTCCTCCGATTTGGGGGTAACTTTTGAAATTTTCTCCCCCCTCTAAATAATATGATATGCCAAACAAAAGTAGGGGGCCAAAATCCCTGTCTTCCCTCCACATCACTACCCTCTCATTCCCTTAAACCAAATATTGATTCTCAAGATCTAAAGGCTTCATATCCTATTTTTCTAATTAATTTGTTAATATACTTTTCCCATTTCTTTAAATTTTTTTATAGATTTCTTTTAATTTTTAGTTAGGCAATAAATTCCAGATCTAATTTCGGGTTAAAGGTTTTTATTTTTACTTTCATTTACAAGTTAAATTTCAGTATTTCCAAGGTCAAATTTCAAAATTTAGAATAATTAAGATAAGATATGTGTGTAATTATTACTCCCTCCGGTACTAATTATAAGACCTAGTTGAATTTTTTGGAGAGATTAAGGAAGCTAATTAAATTATTTTAAAGTATTTTTATTTTTTCTTCAAACTAATTAGTTTAACTAATAAACTAATATACAATATAAGAATACACAGCATATGAAATGATTAAGTAACTTATTTAGTTTCCTTAATCTCTCTAAAAAAAAGGTCAACTAGGTCTTATAATTAGGACAGGAGGTACTCCCTCCGGTCCTAATTATAAGACATATTTAACTGATTTTGGGAAGATTAAGGAGGAAAGTTAAATTAGTTAATTTTACTTATTTTCCTAAAATGCCCTTATATAAATTTAAAATGACATAAGTAAAAGTGAATCAACAACTCCGCCACATATCTCTCCGACTAATTTTCCTTTTCACACGTTTTCTAATTGAAATAAAGGTCTTGCTATATATACATATATGTGTGTGTATATGTATACATATAGATCTATCTACACACACATACATATATACACAGACACACATATATACATACGTACATATATATATGTAAATAGACACACAAATGGGTGTGCGTGCGTGTGTATATTGCAACCCACATATATATACTCACCAAAAACCAAACACACTTGAGAGAATAAAATATGGGTATTTTAGGAAGAAATTGACAAAAACTAAAAATTGATCTTATAATTAGGACCAAAACCAACCCCCAGATATTGTCTTATAATTAGGATCGGAGGGAGTAGTATTATTATTATTTTTTTTATTTGGAGCCAGTATGTAATTGTTCCTAAATTCAATCATGGGTTTGGATCGAGCCCAATTCCAAATCTGCCCACGCTATCATAAAAAACCAAGAAAGAAAAATCTGCCCACGTTACAACTGAGTAGAATCGCTCGACTCGGCTTCGCAATAAAAAAACGCAAGGAAAGAAGCACGGAAAGGGCAGGAACAGAGAGGGAAAGAAAAGCAATTCACCGTGAGGGTGAGCGAGTGAATCCACAGTGATGGACCCGCTTGAACAACTCGTTGCGCAAATCGCAGGGCTATCAGACACCGATATCCCTCGTCTTCTCGGCATCTTGAAGGCTTCCGATGACTTGCTTCGCGCTGACTCGACTCGTTTGTCTTCTGTTCTGAGCCAACTTGACCCCTTCAAGCATTCTCTTGGTTTTCTGTATATCCTGTAAGTCTAAGTTCAAGTGAAGCTCGCTCTTTTACTTTTTCTTTCGAAATTATTGCGCAATATTTTTTAGTAATGTTAGGTTTCGTTTGTTCATTATGTTTCGTAGTGAGTTAGGGTTTAGTGTTTTGAAGTGAAAATCCGAAATAAAGATTTTATTGGGGTGTCTCAAACAAGAGAAGGAAAATGTAGCCTTTGTTTGGCTGTAGGAAAAAAGTACAAAATTGCAGACCATCTTTCTTATTTGGATTGCATTAGGGGGATTATTAATTTGGAAATTCCTAACAAACATATTTTCCAATTATGGAACATCAACAAAATCAAAGAGTGGTTATGAATCTTATGAACCTTTAAAAACGTAATTATGACTTAACTAACCACTCCCTTGTCAAGTGATCACTGATTTGAAAGTTGTTCCTGGGGATTTAAGAAATTGTTTTCATCCCAAGATAATCCATTCCTGTTTTATTCGCCAGAGATTGTTAGAAAGCATTGTGTTTAGCAGAATTACAAGTTTTAAGTTGATTTTTCTCTCCATTCCCTATAGCCTGTGGGGTATGATATCATTCCCTCAGTCAACCCGCAGTGGTGTTTGTAAAGATGATCATGTTTACAAATCCTAGCTGTGGAAGCCGATAAAGTTATGCATAATGTCACTTTGTAACTCAAATTAAGATGCAGTTGTTTCTCATTGGAAGGTGTAAACATTTTCTTTGAATATTCACCTATGTTGACAGAGAGGCATCTACAGCTGGTCCAACTACAAAAGAGCAAGCAGAGACAGTAGTTCCAATTATCACAAGCTTTATTGATGCTTGTGCTGCAGAACAAATTCGGTCCATACCTGATAAATGTATTCAATTTTCTCTCCTGTTACATTTGCATTGTACTATTGAACTGTCAATGTCATTATTCTTCCTATCTATAATGTATAAGTATTAGTTCGTTCTTCTTGGCAGTCATATCTCTATGCAAGAGGTTCAAGGATCAAGTGATACTACTTGAAACCCCCATACGGGGGGTCGCTCCCATGCTGGCTGCTCTAAAGAAACTTCAGACCTCTACTGAACACTTGACTCCTCTACATCCAGAGTTTCTTATGCTTTGCTTGTTGGCAAAGTGTTACAAAACTGGTCTGTCAATATTAGAGGATGATATTTTTGAAGTAGACCAGCCAAAAGACCTTTTTCTCTACTGTTATTATGGGTATGTTCATTTCCCACTGTTTTCATTCTTAAAAGGGGGGAGGTCTGGGTGGATTTTACTGTATTTGGGCATCTCAATGTTAATGATGTTTTATTGCACGTTTTCCTATATTGATCCACACTCGTGCTAGAGAACTATTTTCCTTTCGACATCAACCGTGAAAACCCATATGTAAACGTTGTGCCCATGCCCAAGCTCCACTCGCCCTAGAGTAGCAATAGGCGGCTTTCCAGCGAGAAGGATCTTCTACTATTTAGGCTTTTGATATATACTTGTTTTTATAGTTGTAAAGTGAAATCACAACTTAGTTGTAAGGATGTAAGGAGAAAGGGTCAAAAAAGAAAGAAATTGCCACCGCAACCACGGCAAAACTTTATATGGAATTTGAGATGCAATTTAGTCAAAATTGGACTATATATTTATTTTCAAAGTGGCAAAACTAAAGATTTATCTTTGTTACTACTTGACCTTTTTTATTTTGCTTCTGTATCAAGTATTTGTGTTGGCATATACCAGTTTCTTCTGGCCTAAATTTGACTTGCGGCTATGCAATTCCAGGGAACTTTAAATCTGCAAAGTTTCCTCTGATTTAATCTTAGTTGTATTGTTGTAATCATAATTATTGAGAAGAGTAGGTGGATCAGTTTTAAACTTAAGAATTTAATCATTAATGCACCAACATTGTGGTTTAGATTATGCTTCTGGTCATGAGTTCTTTGGCAATAGTGAGGAATTTCCCTATGTCTGACTTTTTAATTTGTATTAGAGGCATGATATGCATTGGACAGAAGCACTTTCAAAAGGCTTTGGAGCTTTTGCATATTGTAAGCCTTTTATACTAAAGCTATTGCTTATATTGGTCGCAGTTCTTTCTAATTGAGTAATTGTAACCTTATGCTTAGTAGCTTATGAGTTGCTTTCTAGGTTGTAACTGCTCCAATGTCTACAATAAACGCTATTGCTGTTGAAGCTTACAAAAAGTATATATTGGTTTCTCTCATTCGCCATGGACAGGTAAGCATTTCTTTTCAGTTCTTTTAAGTTGAGATGGCTTGTAGGAATTATATTTCAGTAACAATTTTCTAAGGACCATTTTAACTTGAAAGCTTATTGGATGAAGAATCATGAATTGTTTTATTACAATCTGTTATCTTTGATGCTCATCATATATTGTTAGAATTCATGTTCCACTATTCTTAAAAAGGAAATTACATAAATTGATTTATGGTGGCCTTTTATAAGATGAAGTTTCAAATGTTTCCCTATGCTTCTCATTGAACATATTATATTATACTCAAGAAAGGCACATTTGTATTTTTGCAATTTTGCATCATGGCCAATTAAGCCTTGCTTCTGCAATTTTTTCCCTCTTTCTATCTTTTTATGATTGTTGACCTATTCTAAATGTGGTGGCAGTTCTCTACCAGTCTTCCTAAGTATGCTTCTTCAGCAGCTCAGAGGAACCTAAAGATCCTCTGTCAGGTATTGTTAGCTTTGAAGCACTTCATTTTTGGAGCATATTAAAGAATATCCTGCTAAATTATGCATTGCAGGGATCAATCCCGTTACTTTTTTAATCAATTATGCAATAATAGTATAATACAGTTCCTGTATTTTTAAATGTTTTCCCTAGTTAATTCTCTGGTCTTTGTCTGGTGCTATCTGGTTTTACTGGCTTGTTTGGGATGATTGGGAAGATGGTTTAGAAGTGGGATGGGGTAGAGTGAAATGGTTTGAGCATCTTAACAATTGATGGTATATTCGAAACCATCCTAATCCGTCCTATGCCCTAAATTTCTAACCACTCCAACTTGGGTGATTTGAAATGTCTTGGGTCAGTGTTGTTGAGTGTTGAGGCTAGGCCCCAAATAGCTCTAGTATCTCTCATATCATGAAAGGTGTTGGCTTTGCTATGGCACCTCCGGCAAGCACCTCCGGATACTTTTAAATGTATAAAGTTGAGCACCTTAAGCACATGAAGGAGTCTGACTAGAAGCCGAAGCCCAAAAAACTATATAACACTGTCTGAAAAGGCCATGCTACCTTTTATGTTTATGATAACATGATAAAGTAGGCATTAGAAGTTTAGATTATTAGTTTACTACTTAAGAAAAGAAACAATGCAGAGGAACCCGCACAACTAAGGAAGATAACTAATATGATGGGCTTTTAGATTGTTCTCTTGCGTCTTCAAATAAACAGCAACCCCACTCTTTAAAACATCAGTTAATTTATAGAATCTTTTATTTAATTAATTTAGCTGTTCTATCAGCTTAAAGGGGAAGCAATCCTTACTAATTTTACATGTTTTTTGTTCATTTGTCCGTTTCTCTTTTTGGTTAATTAATTATACTTTAGCTAACTACAATTTATTTTTGGCATTCTTGTTTTCTTATATTTCTTATTTGATTGCTTTTCATTTGAGCAGCCGTACATTGAACTGGCAAATACTTACGGGACTGGGAAAATTGAAGGGTTAGAGACTTATGTCCAGTCAAATGCTGAGACTTTTGAATCTGTAAGTTCATTTGTGACTGAATTTTTCCAACAAAGCATCAGGCATTTTGCGTTTTCGACTGAAGCATTCTCTCTAATTATTTATTTTTATGACGTAAGATAATATCTCTAAAAATATTTCTGGTTTCAAATAACCCCAAAAAAATTCTGGTTTCAGGATAACAATCTCGGCCTGGTTAAGCAGGTTGTATCATCCAATTATAAGCGAAATATTCAGAGATTGACTCAGACATACTTGACACTTTCTCTACAAGATATAGCCAACACAGTGAAGTTAAATGGCCCTAAGGAAGCCGAGATGCATGTGCTACAAATGGTGATCCTCAAAGTGCTATGTTTATTCATAATTTTCATGTGGGATAAGACATTGAACCACTAATAAAATATTTTCAAATTACAGATTCAGGATGGTGAGATATATGCAACTATCAACCAGAAGGATGGAATGGTCAGATTCTTAGAGGATCCTGAGCAGTATAAAACTTGTGAGATGATTGAGCATATCGATTCATCAATCCAGAGGTACACTTCTTGTGTATTTATTGTTGACCTTTTCTGTACTTGTGAGCATTTCATATACCATTATGCTGCCAACGTTGAGCATTTTCTTTGCGCTTTCTGTCTCCGCTGATTATATATGTCATTTGTCTTGTGCTTATTCAATTTCCAAATTACTTCCCAGGATAACGGCACTGTCAAGGAAGCTGACAGTGATGGATGAACGTATTTCATGTGATCAGGCTTACTTGTCGAAGGTGAGAACCGTGTTCTGTACTCACCCATAATCTCAATTTATTTGTTGATGCACTGATCATTGACAAGGTTAACCTCATTATCAGGCTGGGCGAGAGCGACAGAGATATGACATGGATGACTTTGATACGGTTCCGACGAAATTCAACATTTAAGGCAAAGCTTCCTATTTTATACAAGGTTTTAAAATGATGCCCATTATTATCGTAAGTGAGCTAGGAAGTGGATTTTGTATTCTGGCTGTGAAATGCAAGTGCATCTGTGGTTTATACCTTGTTTATTCGCGAACAGCCTGGGGTGGTGTTAAATTTCTTTACTTTGTTGACTCTGCAATTTTGTTTACTACATTTTTTTTGCCATTTATCCATGTCCTATCGGGGATGGATACGTTAAATGCAGTCAGAGATACAGAAAAACTAGAAAGTAGATATAAAGAGAAAGTAAATCTTCTTTATACTTTTATTCTCGTCATACTTTCTTCTGGATGCATTATACTACCTCCTCCTAATTATAGGAATAGTGTACCACTCTGGTCCTATTTATAAGTTCAGTTTGACCAAAAAAATTTGGTCCTATTTATAAGTCCAGTTTCATGTAATAAATGAGATTGTAACAATTTTACCCATATTAATTATACCCATGAAGATAGGGAGAGAATAAATAATTGGAAAGCATCCAATCATAAATGAGGGCAAAATTGAAAATTTACCCCCATAATCATTGTGTCAACTACATCACCTTGATATGTGAGATTTGGTCAAACTGGACTTATAAATAGGACCAGAGTGATAATTTGCTCTACAAAAGTGTTCATATAATTAGGATGAGAGGAAGTAATTTTTTTGGGGAAAGAATTTGCTTTTATTAGTGTTCTTGCTAGTTAATTTATCGTTGTCACGTTTTTACCTTATAAAATCATGTTTACTTGCTATTAAACTCATGGTAATTATAAGTTTGGTTGAACTTACGAGTTTATATGTCTAATTTATTGTTTTTATGTTTCTAACTTAAAAAATCATGTTAACTTGTTCTTAAAATCATGTTAGCCTTTTGAATTTGATCATGTTTAATAGTTTCATATAAATTTATTTGGTAAACATGATAAATTGTAAATGTCATGGATTTAATTCTATTTATTTAGATTTGAAACATTTAAGTCAAATTGTTGTCATAGTTTGTTTAATTATTTAATCATATTTTTTAAATAAATATTTATTGATAAAAATAAACTCTTTACGAATTTATTTTCATGATATGATTTTATGTTCATGTTATAAAATTGTTTAAAATCACAAGTTTGACAAGAAATGTTGTTATGCTTAGAGATAATTAATCTACAAATCCTTACAGTTTCAAACAATTTTTAATTAGGGTCTTATAGTTTTTTTTTTTCCTTTTTACCAAGTCCTTGTACTTTTCTCTGTTTTTAATGTGGTCCTTATAGTTAATTTTTTTTTATTAAGTCCTTATTGTTCCACCAAGATTTTTAATCGGGTCCTTTAGTTTTTTTTATATAAATTTATTAATCTAATTGAAATTTAAATAAATTAAAATAGGAATAATACATTTAAATTAAAAATTGGAAAAAATAATTAATATATTAATTAGTAATTCTATTCTATTTTAGAGAAAATTATTATTATAGTTCAACTTTTAATATTCCACAAAAAAATTTAATTAAACATATATTTCATTTTTTTTATTTTTTATTTTTTATAATTATAAAATTTAAATAATAATGATAATTTTTTCTGAAATAGAATAGAAGTACAATTAGTTAATTAAGGATTACTAATTAATATTTATTTATTTTAAAATTAAGTAATTATTAATTTAAAATTATTATTCTTAAATTATACTTATTCATTCATTCAACTTGCAATTAAATTAGTAAACTAAAATTCAAAAAAACTAACAGACCCAATTAAAAATCTGGTGAAACAACAAGGACTTGATAAAAAAGAAAAGAATTATAAAGACCTGATTAAAAACAAGTAAAAGTATAAGGACTTGATAAAAAAACACTGTAGGGATCTAACTAAAAATTGGTTGAGACTACAAGGAAGTGCAGATTATTTATCCCTTATGCTTAAGACAATAATGCAATAACATTCACTAATTTTAAGGTTAATGTTTAGACCCAATGGTATATCATGCAAGTTTCGTTGAGTCGTGGTAACATGTATTGTGGATGAATTTTGTTATTTTTAAGAAAACTTATAAATTCAAATGACAACTTATAGTTGAGTGCAAATGCAAAGCCATTAAAATTTGAAATCTAAAGGCAAACTAAAATTTTTGTGATTTAATTTTTTTTTTATACATAAATTTTAGGAATGGTTCACTCATGATTCAAGGGCAGGGTAATATCTCCCTTCCTCCTAGGTCATACTGATATTGGGCAGTGCGAGCCGTCTATTACCTCAGACGTTTACCTAGACACCTAGGAGTTAAGATACCTCCCCCAGCACCTTGACTAACTCCAGGATTGAACCTCCTCCCTTTGATGAGAGTGTCTGACCTCTTTACCGTTGTGATTTAAAATTATACAAAGGCATTCATGTGTGTGTTGTTTTCAATGACAAAGATATATCATAACCCCCTCATAAGTCATAAGCACCAAGGGAACCGGCTTGAGCCATCTTCTCTTAATATCTTCTTCCATCCTCTTCTCCCAAATTGCACTGTTCTGGTGCACAAAAAGTGACCCTTATGCTTCTTTTTTTTTTTTTTCATTTTAAGATACTGACGGGTATTAAAAGGATACTTTAGGTTACTGAATGACACTGAAAAAATATTTCAAGATCTTTAAAAATTATTTTAGGATCTTGAAAAAATAATTTAGGGTATTTACTGGTACTACAAATATATTTGAGGATACTAACTAGTACTGAAAAAATAATTTACGATCTTAAAAAATTATTTTTGGATCTTGAAAAAATATTTCAGGTACTGACTGGTACTAAAAGGATACTTCAGGATTTACTAAAAAATACTTCATGATCCTTAAAAAATAATTCAGGGTATTGATTGGTACTAAAAATATACTTGAGGATAGTGACTGGTACTAAAAAAATACTTCATGATCTTCAAAAATTATTTTAGGATCTTGAAAAAATATTTCAAGGTATTGACCGGTACTAAAAGGATATTTCAGGATACTAACTGGTACTAAAAAAATACTTTATGATCTTTAAAAAATAATTCAGGGTACTGATTAGTACTAAAAATATACTTGAGAATACACTGGCACTGAAAAAAAAAACTTCATGGTCTTCAAAAACTATCTTAAGATCTTCAAAAAATATTTCAGAGTAGTGACTCGTACTAAAAATATATTTTATGACATTTTTTCAAGATCCTAAAATAATTTTAAAGATAATGAAATATTTTTCAGTACCAGTTAGTAACCTAAAGTATTTTTTTAATACCCGTCAATATCCTAAAATGGAAAAAAAAAAAAAAAAAAAAAAAGCATGAGGGTCACTTTTTCTGCACCAAAATGATACAGTGAGAAGAGGATGGAAGAGGTTATTAAAAGAAGAGGACCGAAGCCACTTCCAGCACGAAGGCCCTATCTTGGTTAATGCTGGTCCCTCAGTTGCTTTCAATGGTACCAGAATTACAAAACATACAAGTAACTCAGTTGCTTTCAATGGTACCAGAATTACAAAACATACAAGTAACCTGCACGTGAAACATGTAATTTCAATTTTCCGGCCAACCATTCTGACATTTCCTCCGACAGAAAACACAATTATTGTGCATCTGTATGGTCCTATATAATACTCTTCATTCTTTATACTACCTCCAATTGTTTGATTTTTTTTAGAGAGATTAAAGAAGCTAAATAAGTTACTTAATCATATCATATATTGTGTATCTTTAAATTATATACCCCTCCGGTCCTAAATATAGAATATAGTTTGTAGTGCAAATTACACTATAAAATATGTCATATATTTAAGACCAAAAGTAGCATTAATTTATTAGTCAAACTAATTAGTATGAAGAAAAAATATAAATTTAGATACTTTAAAGTAATTTAATTAGTTTCCTTAATTTTTTTAAAAAAAGTTAACTTTATTTTATATTTAAGAACGGAGGGAGTACTTAATAATGAGTTGCTGCTACACTACTTAGCTTTGAATTGAACACCATTAGGGGGGGGGGGTTCATATATAATTAACAATAATTTTCTAATCAATTTTATTCTATAATATTATTATTTTAAATTTAAATGAGAGCCCGGTTAATAGTGAAAACATAAGCATCTGAACTATGTTAGATTCTTTTTTTTGTCTATCATAAAAAGAATCGTTTACTTCACAACTTGTCGTTTTGATTATTTAATATGAAATTAATTAAATAATTCAAACCAAACAATATTCATGAATCTGGACAAGTACGTATAGTCATAAATTTTCTCATTTTCTATAAACAGAAAGTCTTTTTAGCACGGAAGAATTTAGGATGTAATTTAAAAATAAAATAAAATTTGTATTTCATCAAAACTGAACCCACTCACTATTTTTTGGATTTGACTTCTCCCCTTTTTTTTTTTTTTCTGGTCCGCTCCCATCCTTTACCCTCTTTATGACCATTAAATCAAGATCTAATAGTCCATATTTAATGTTCTTAATATTTTTTTCCTCTTATAAAAGGAAGAGAGAGAAGGATAGGAATGAAATTAAGCGGACCAGAAAAGAAAAGGAGAGAAGACAAGTCCTTATTTTTCATATTGATGATTTGTATCATGTCTTTGGACGGTGTCACGTGTCAACTTAACAGGCAAAGTTGAGTTTTGCAAGTTTCCTTCTTCACGAAACCTCTTGGACAGTGACTCTTTAGGGATTTACTCCCTCTTAATCTTTTATGGATTTGGTTTCTCTCCTTTTTTATTTTTTTGGTCCACTCCTATCCTTTATCTTTTTTATGATAATTGGATCAAGATCTCATGATCCACATTTAATTTTATTCCCATCATTCTCTTCATTTCCTTTTCATCCTTCTCTCTCTTCCTTTTATAAGAGAGAAAAAAATATTAATAGCATTAAATGTGGACTATTAGATCTTGATCCAATGATCATAAAGGAAGGGAGCGGATCAAAAAAGAAAAGGAGAAAAGTCAAATCCATCTTTTATGAGGTGCATTCGGTAGTGCTTGGTATTAAAAAAAAACATATTCTATTTTTTTATTTTTACCCTTCTTAAATACTCATATATCACTTATTATTGCTATGCGATAAATTTTTATATGTTATCTGTCATGTACACTCTTTCTAAATAAGTTATAATTGAAAAGAAATGCACAAAAGTTAGTATATTTATTGCTTTGAACTACTTCCATTGGTCCTAAATATAAGATATACTTGATTTTTTAGAGAGATTAAAAAAGATAATTAAGTTATTTTAAAATATTTATATTTATGATTTTTCTCCAAACTGTTTTATCTAACTTATAAACTGATGTATAATCTAAAGATATATAACATAAAATATGATTAAGTGACTTATTTAGCTTCCTTAATTTCTTCGGGGAAAAAAAAAGTTAACTCTGTATTACATTTAGGACGGGAGGAAGTAATATTTTGAACCATATGATTTTTGTAATTGTTCCTTATAAAAATGATTAGAAGGAGTACATCCTAAACTTATTGGAATTGTATGCCGGAAACTTGGTGGAGTTAAAATCAATTACTCCCTCCCATCCTTAATATACTCCCTCCGTCCTTAACGTAAGACATATTTGAGGGAGCAGATTATCTCATTGGCGTTTTTCTCCTTATCTCTCAGAATCCCCACATCTCATCCGTCCAATTCATCTGATGGTTCACAAAGTGACATGTCATTAAGGTATTAAAATTTCATATTCTTTCCTGTCCCTGTCACCTCCCTCATCTCAAAGTACCAAACCAAAGGGAGCAGATCTTCTCAGCCTCCCTGCATCACTTTTCTATTAGAGTATCAATCCTTTTAGCCTCGCTAACAGGAAGCTTCTACTGACCATGAAGTATCCTACCTTACAAAACAAAAGAAAATTCTTTGTATTTAAAAATTTAAAGAAGTTAAGAGAAAAAAACCCCACCCATCAAAAAAGCTAAAGCCTAAGTAGGAAACTCAGTGAAAATCACACTTTCAAATGCCGAGAAGATTAATGCAGAAAATTTCAATCTCATGTAGCCTGCAATGACCAATCTTGTTCTTAATTGACTTCAACAGCTAATGATCCTGCACTGGATTCTTGCAAGGGTTGGGTGAAGACCTATTAACTAGAAGCAAGAAGCAACCTGAGCTTATTGGGTCCGATAAATTCTAGCAATCTAGGTTGTTTATCAACCAGTTAGCATGCTGTTCATTCCAATCTAAAACTGTGGGGCCACGACTGTAAGGTGTATTTGGATCACACTTCTCATTATTGTCTCCTTCATTGACCATGAGCTTCAAAGGTTTCATAGTTGCTGGAAGGACCTTCTTCCTCTCGAAGTCTTGCTCGAGGGTACCGAACTTGTCACCGCCAATGGTGCCGCGTAGGACGACGACGGTGAGGAAGAGGAAGAGAAAGATAACCATGCCAGGAATATTCAGTTCAGATGATGATTTTAAATATAAAATAAAAGACTTTATGACGTGGGGCTTTGTGAGTACTTGGATGAATTAGACGGTTAGGATAAGGAGATTCTGAGAGATGAGGAGAAAGTGTCCGCTGAGAGAAACTGAACCCCATATTTGAGGAGTTGATCTTGGTCCTAAATATAAAACACAATTTTTATATTTGTCAATTTTTTTCCTAATTTACCCTTATTGACGCTCCATTAATAATAATCCAGGAGGAGATGAGAGGAGTGAATTAAGAAAAATGACTAGGGTATTAAGAAAATACATGACATATTAACTAACTTCCTTAATTTAATCAAATTAGATAAATTTATCTTATATTTAAGAATTGGAGGGAGTAGGATTTATTTGAAGAGTGGGTCCTAAATATAATATACCTATTTTTTATAGGTTAAAACATATTTTTAATCTTTTAAGTTTATATATGATACTGTATATTTTTAGTCCTTTAACTTTATAAAGTATAGTTTTAGTCCTTTAATTTTAGTATCGTTAATGTCGCTAACGGTCGTTGATACAACAAATTCAAATGATGACTGTACAGCACAAACCATATTTAAGTTTTAATTTTTAAGTACAATTAGTTAGATTATTAAAATAAAATAAACCGATAAAGTATATTTAAGTTTTAATGTTGCTAATGGAAAACGTTATTATATCAATATTTTCTATTAGTAACATTAACGGTACTAAAAATAAAGTTTTAAAAGTTATACTCATCTAAAACTTAAAAGACTAAAAAGTATATTTTAATCTTTTTTATATTTGTCAATATTTTCATAAGAGTAAATACCATTTTTGGTCCTTGACAAAAAACACAGACCTCATTTTGGTCACTGACAAAAAAACCGACTCTTATTCGTTCTTTTTATGGGACTAAAAATGACCTTTTGGAAATTTATGAGGGATCAAAATGTCCACCAATCGACCCTTATTCGTCTTTTTTATGGACTAAAAAAGACTTTTTTTTTTCAGGAACCAAAATGGGTCCGTGTTTTTTGTCAGGAACTAGAAAGGGTATTTACTCTTTTTATAATTAACCCTTCCTCGCTTAACAAGAATATCCATGAGGAGAAAAATGAAGGAATTAATAATGATAATTAAAATATTTTAAGAAATACATATCATATTAATTAATTTCCTTAATTAAAAAAGAATTAGATAAATAAATCATATATCAAGGAATAGAGGGAGTATTTTCACCAACATCAAACTTTCATCCTTTCCGATCGCTAGTTCTTTTGAAAGACTTCCTTATTACTACACTAGTCGGGCTGTTGATCTTTTAAACATATTTTGATGCGTCTTTTGTGGGAAGAAAACTTACCTTGCTGATTTGAGTACGTCTTAAGAGAGGATCAGTATTCAGTAACATGATTTTTTTAGTGCTGTAATGAAATTTTCCCCCTTCTCCGTGAAAAAAGGCCGTTTCGACGTCGTATTCGGTGACTCTTTGTTCTCTTCAGCCTATATATTACCAATGTGGTGTCTCTTGGGACTGAGTTTGAGCTCAGAACCCAGAAAGGCCTTCACTCTTCAAGCTAAGCTTACCTGCCAATGGAGAACTTCGATTCAAAGAGCGGTTTCTGTTCACTTTCTAGAATCTTCCACAGCCTCAGACCCCCCGTTCATCTTCCTCCTCCTCACTCTTCTCTATCTGCTTCACAATACGCTCTCTCTCTCCATCTCAAATCGCCCTGGTCCGACTCAGTCCCCGCCCTTATCGACTCAGTCTCCGGCCACAGAGTTTCCTTCTCCGAGTTCATCCATTCCTCACAAACCTTAGCCTCTAATCTTCAATCTCTCGTAGGCCTCTCCAAAGGCGACACGGCCTTTGTCTTATCCCCAAATCTCATTCAGGTCCCGATCCTTTACTTCGCTCTACTTTCCCTCGGCGTCGTCGTCTCTCCGGTGAACCCACTCAGCACACGCGCCGAAATTTCCCACCTCTTCCAGCTATCGTCGCCGGTAATTGCCTTCACGACCGCGTCCACAGCACATAACCTTCCGCACAATCTGCGACTCCGAAACATCCTTCTCGACTCCCCTGAGTTCGACTCGCTGATGACAACAAGTAGCGTCCCGAAACCAGTGAGCCCACGCGTTGAGGTGAGCCAATCAGACGTAGCCGCGATTTTGTACTCTTCGGGGACCACGGGGAAGGTGAAGGGAGTAATGCTGACTCACCGGAATCTGATAGCATCAGCGGCGAGTTATGATGCGGCTCGAACTCAGAGAGAAATTCCGGCGGTTATCCTCTATACAGTGCCGTACTTTCACGTGTACGGTTTCACATACTGTCTTAGGTCGATGTTGTTGTCGGAGACGGTGGTGTTGATGGAGAGATTCAGAATGGAGAAGATGTTGCGGGCGGTGGATGAGTTCAGAGTGACCCACCTTGCGGCGGCTCCGCCAGTGGTGGTGGCGATGGCAAAAGGAGATGCAACGGACAGTTACGATTTGAGCTCGTTGGAAGGCATCTCTTGTGGGGCAGCTCCTCTAGGAAAGGACGCCGTCGCGGCGTTCAAATCGAAGTTCCCCAAAGTCGTGCTCGTCCAGGTCAGTGACTGCTCATTACGGTTCACATGGTGCATTTTCCTTATGCTTTTTATATGTTTTTCTCTCTAATTAAAGGAATTATGCATTTTTTTTTATTTTTTATAGATTCTATTTATTTAGATTAGATTATATATTACATTTTGAAATTTTTTTTTACATCCAGTATATCAAATTAATTAATTTTAAATCATGCATTCAAAAATATTTTTCCTGTAACTATAGTATCCTGGAAATTAATTAATTTAAGATATTGGGTGCAAAAAAAATTTCAATATGTAACATATAATCTAATCTAAATAAATAGAATCTATAAAAAAAAAAACAACGTCTAATCCCTCTAATTAAAGAGAAAAGCACATAAGAAGCACATAAGGAAAAAACACCTAATGTGAATTCGCTGATTACCTTCATTGTGAGCGCGTTTCTTGAATTTCAATGCAAAAACGGCAATATTTGAACGTCGTACAATGAAAGATAAGCTAAACGACACCTAATAGTTTTATCATCTATGTACTCCGAACCGGATTTGCTCAATCCAAATTCTCAGCGTCCTTCGGTATCTCAATTTTCAGCCGTTAGATCAATATAATATTTGTGCTTATGCCACACAATCATGTTTTTTTAATTTAAAAAATTTAAAAATCTAAACCATATTTAGATAATTTTAAAATAAATATTCCTAAAATATTTGTTAAAGATCCTAAAATAATTTTTCAAGGTCATGAAATATTTTTCAGTAGCAGTCAGTACCCTAAAATATTTTTTAGTACCAGTAAGTACCTTAGAATATTTTTTTCAAGATCTAAAAAAATATGTTAGGGTACTAACTGATACAAAAAAGATACTTCAGGGTACTGAATGCTACTAAAATACCTTATAATCTTGAAAAATTATTTTAGGATATTGAAAAAAAATATTTCAGGAATATTTATTTCAAAATTATCTAAAAATGGTTCAGATCTTTTAATTTTTTAAATTAAAAAAGCATAATTTTGTGGCACATTATGGGATGTTATATTGATCTAACGGCTGAAAATTGAGATACCGAGGGACGCTAAGAATTTGGATACTGAGCAAATATGGTTCCAATGTACTCCTTTAATCTTATTTAAGAGGAACTTCCCCCATATTTCACACAAATTAAGAAAAATCTTAAATTCATTAATCCTATAATAAAATTCAACAATTTTCTATCTTTATCTCTATATAATTGACTTCTCCATATACCATGAGCAGAAAGATAACATAACAATAAGTGAATGATAAAAATGTATATTGATATAGAGGAAAATTTTAATAAGGAGCCTTATAAATATTAAAAAAGTATTCTCTCTATCATATAAATAGAATCATAGAAGTATGCTAATATTACTTCCTCTACTCTAGTCCTACATTAAAGATCAAAGGAGTAATTTAGTATCAATGTATATATTTTAAAATGTACTTCTTCATGTCCTAAATAATTTAGGAGGTAAATCACTACTCCCCCGTGTCAAGGAAATTGTGATCCAAAATATATGAGGTTAATTGGATAATTAATTATTATTTTCTACTTTTATCGATTTCAGAAGAGAGATAAGAGTGGTAGATAATAAATTCATATTTCAAAATCACATTCTTTAATATGAGTAAAATAGGCAATTTTATCAATTTAAGACATGTTAAATGACTTAACTAAGATTTCTTGATTCATTTGACTTAGTTAAGGCCGTCTAATATTTTGGGCCAAGGGAATACATAATTTAGAAATAGTAAGAAAATTAATTGAGTTAATTATTATTATATACTTATAAAAAAATATGATATTTTCTAAAATATCCTATCTAATCATTTATATTGAAAAATGTTTGATTGATTATGAAAACTCCATGTACATATATGTGCAATTAATACAATTTAAGAAAAGATTATAAATTTAGGATAAAAGGTAGATTGTGGTCTTAAAGGTTATATGTCAGACCAAAGCAAGCAATAAGAAAAAGGTATTTTATTTATAAAAAACTAACATTTGAAAAATTCATTATTTGTATTTCTTTTATGTGAGAAAATGATCTATATTCTAGTTACATTACTTACATATAGATGAATTCTTAATTTGGTTGCTCAAGAGATCATTTTTCCCTTAAATTCAATCAGATAAAACTATATTTTATTAAGTTATAAACTTTAAGGAAAAAACACCTATATTCTAAATGTTTTATAAAACTGAAATAAAGATACACCATATTGTTTGTGCAATATATAATTCGTTGAAAGGGGATCTTTTTGGAAAGGCTACTCACAACGTAGAGATTGATAGGTAAAATAGGAAAATTGCTACTCCCTCTCCAACTAGCAAGTTTATTTGGTCCTTTTTATAAGGCACTTGCTTGTTCCCAATGAGCATTGATTTTTTTCCCCATGTCTGCCCCTAATTAATAAAGGTAGTGGGTGAGAGTAATAATTAATATAATATTAGAGTTTAGTGCAATTAGTAGGGGTAATATTGGAAATTACTTTGATTCTATGAAAACTTTATTGACTTTAACTACTTTTATTGGTTTGTGAGAAAATTTAGTTGGTGCCTTATAATAAGGACCGGAGGGAGTATAAACGAATAATTGAAAATAAAGAATAACTTTATTGTGAGTGTTGAACAGTACTTAGTAGCTTGTGAAGAGAAGAGTAAGTAGACAAGCGTGATGGAATTATGTGTGTTTAGTATACACGGCAACCTTTATTTGGACTAACCAAGCTGGTAGGTTAGTTCCACTTTCTATGGCCTTTAGTAGATCTAGGGAGTAGTTGCCCAATGTTCCAGGTGTCGTGTTGTGCGCAATCAATACGTTTCGTTCTATGTAAACATGTCAATACATAACTTTGTTTGTTAGCACAAGTTGGGGTGCTAACATAATATTTGACCAAGCATATAAATTTTGGTAAGTTGGTACATTGGTTATGTGTGGACAGCTAATGTTCTGTCACTAAGGTGTTTCGTGTTTTGCACCATGCAATGCAGTAATTTGTGGTTTGTGTGACTGGTGTCGTTGGTGCGTCAGTCCACGTATGTGGTAAATTGATCACAATTAAAAGTGTTTTTGTATTAGACAGGTTTTCATTGTATAACCTTGTTGGTAGGGAGTCCATGTATGCTAGTACGCAATGTCTTAATATCCGACCAAGCACGAGAATTTTGGTTGGTCGGAGTGTATGTCACACTTTCGTGACCTGGTTTGTGTTCTTGTATTAGATAGGTTGTCATTGTATAACCTTGTTGGTTAGCGAGTCAGTGTATGCTAATATGCAATGTCTTAATATCCGACCAAGCACGAGAATTTTGGTTGGTCGGAGTGTATGTCACACCTTCGTGACCTAGTTTGTGTTCTTGTATTAGATAGTTTGTCATTGTATAACCTTGTTGGTTAGTGAGTCAGTGTATGCTAATATGCAATGTCTTAATATCTGACCAAGCACAAGAATTTTGGTTGGTCGGAGTGTATGTCACACCTTCATGACCCGGTTTGTGTTCTGCCATGAGACACCCCTATAGTTGGGTTCTCAACATTTAGAAATGCCGGTAAAGAGCTTTATTTGCCATAATGTTTATGTATGTTATGTTAGAATGTTTGTGTACATTAGTACGTACTGTAGCATCGATATAATGTTTGACCAAGTTTGTGTTCCGCCATGGGACACCCCAAAAGTTGGTTCTCAACATTTAGAAGCGTCCGCAATTCGTATGTCATAGCTTGTGAGTACTGCTATGCTTGTTAGGTTGTCATGGCATACCAAGCATTGGCTCGTGCGTTTGCAACTTGTATGTCGCAGTTCATGTATGTTGTTTTACATGCTAGGTCAGAGTGATATACCAAGCATTGGTTTGTGATTTGGCCAGTTTGTAGTATGTTTGACAGAGAGTTGTCAGTCAAAGAACAACAAATGAGACGATGAATCAGATTGAGATATTAAGTTAGATGAATTGAGATACTAAGTCAAATGAATTGGAATAATAAGTCAAATGAATTGAGATAACAAGTCAAATGAATTGAGATAACAAGTCAAATGAATTGAGCCAAATGGTATGCTAAGACTTGTTTCGCCTTATATGTGGTAATGCTGGAAATGTTATGATAAGTATTTCATAGGAAAATCTTGACTAACCAATAATGTGTGGAATGTCTAGCATCATATAGTGTGGTCTCATACCATAGAAACCAACGTAGAGAAGACCTGAAATGAGACTGAGTACATGGATGATGGGACTTATGTTATCAAAGTACTGAATATGACCATACCATATAGCTTGAAGTGTTGCTCATATGTTATGGCCATATTTGCGGTATGATTCATCATGTTCTTGCCCACGAGGTTAGTACATATCACAGAGTGTAAACTCGAAAGGCCTCAGAAGTCATATCTCTTAAGGTGTACAACATTCCAGCTTCAAGGGATAGGTTTTCCCTTTCTGTCACTTAGTTGTGCCCCTTGACTGTACCTTAGTTACTTAGTAAGGGCCTTCATACATCAAACCTACCTTCCTTTTGCTTGCTTTGTTGGGGAAGGTGTTATCAAGGTAGGCTAGTGGGTGGTTGGCCTAATTGCTTGGCTAGTGTGTTGTTGAGTATGGTTTTGCCCTCCAATTACGATTAGACCCTCTTAGGTTCCTACTACTTCTATTTGATAGTTTGTCATCGTGGTGGCAGAATTGACTGGTGTTCACCTCATCTTCTTCCCACTTAAGTTAGGCCCAAGCTCGAGCCAATACGTCGCCCATGGTATGCCAAGTGTATTTAGTTAGTTCCTTATATAAATTAGAGTTAGGAAGCAAATCTTTGCGGAATGCAACAATGGCGGTTTGTGCGTCGCAGTTGAGCATATTACTTTTTTTCTTTGTTGAACCTGCCCCCTGACTAGCGTTTACCTTTTCTTCTTCCCACTTAATTTGGGCCCAAGCTCGAGCCAATACATTGTCCATGATATGACAAGTGTATTTAGTTAGTTCCTTATATAAATTAGAGTTTGGAAGCAAACCTTTGCAAAATGTAGCAATGGCAGTTTGTGCGTCGTAGTTGGGCATGTTGCTTTTTTCTTTGTTAAACCTGCCAACATAGTCTCATAACGATTACTATTTCCCATGGATGACCCGATAGAGTTCATTAGGTTACTTTTCAAGCTTTTGACTGCTAAAAAAATATTTGTACAAACAAGTCATTTAGGTTGGCGAATGGTCCTATTGAGTTGGTTGGTAGGTTGGTAAACCACCTCAACGCGGGTCCGATTAAGCTAGATCTGAAACCTTTGCACATACAAGCCTCTCGCGCCTCTTGTGGTATCATTGCAGAATGCATTCTTTGTCGGTATTAGACCATATGTTTGTCCAGGTCTGTCAAGCCATCATAGAGTTGTACGTTTAGGAATGTGAACTTTTTTTGCAGTTCCACCAATGCTATGTTGTTCGTGAATGACAGATCAGAGAATTTGTTAGGGGTGCTCTTTTTCATCGGGGATAATACTCCTAGTAGACGGAGTATCATTGCTTCTAGTGCTTGAAACTTTTGGTTCCACATCCCATTGTCCAATGTTCCAAAGCAAAGCTTGGTAGGTGGTTCACCGTAGGTTAGTTCGTTTACCTTTTTGTCTTTGGTTATGTTCTGCCCTTGGTTGGTATGTCATATGGGTCTTTAATAATGGCATGTGTGGGATGATAGTAGTCTAGAACCGTCTCAAGGGAGGGATGACTTGCAGGGATCCTGAAGCCAGTTGCTCCCGCAAAGCGTTATTCTCACCATTCATGTGCTGGAGTTGTTCTTGTTGTTGTTCGACCAACCTGGCTTGAACTGCAATTTGCTGAGTTTGTTCTTGTATTAGGGCAGCTATTTCATCGGGACGTCTTTGGAAGTTGGTAGGTTCGTCCTCATGTTAGATGCGTTAGTTATGGTAAGTAATCGAAAATGAGCAAGAGCAAGATAATTCCTTTGAGATCTGTGGTCGGTCTCTACGGTCGGCCCCAAATTATTTGTACAATAATTCGTTGAAAGGGGATCTTTTTGGAAAGGGTACTGACAACGTAGAGATTGATAGGTAAAATAGGAAAATTTCTATAAACGAACAATTGGAAATAAAGAATAGTTTTATTATGAGTATCGATCAAGTACAAAGTAGCTTGTGAAGAGAAGTGTAAGTATATGAGCGTGATGGAATTGTGTGTGTTCAGTATACATGATACCCCTTTTTTTTTTGTTGCCCACTCGGTTCACCTGAGCTTTGCCCTGATTAATCCGGATCTGACCCGCGTCGCGCACCTGGCTATGGTGGGAGAGTCTCCCAGCGGGACTTTTTTGCATTTACAAGGCTAGAACTCGAGTCCTTGCTTAAACGACACAAGCAGCTTACCACTTGTGCCAACCCCCGTTGGTTACATGATACCCTTTATTTAGAGCATTCGGACTAACCAAGCTAGTAGGTTAGTTCCACTTTCTACGGCCTTTAGTGGATATAGGGAGTAGTTGTGTCTTTCGTGGATCTGAACACCTGCTTGGTAGTGGGTTTGATTGAGTGGTTGGGAGAGCTGACAGACTTGGCCTTGGACCATAAGCAAACGGGCTTCTCCACTGTTGGGCTCATTCAGCGCGCCGGTCCAAAGAACTAATTTTGGGCCTACACATATGTAATAAATATTTTCAAAATTTAAGTGATAGAATCAATTATTAATATTATCTTTGGTTCTTTAAGTTTACCTTCATTTTGATTTTGATTTTGGTCTCTCAAATTTTAAACCATTGGTTTTAGTCCCTCTAGGGGCAAAATAGTCTAGATTTTTATTGAGTTATAGGGACCAATGTTTCAAATTAAATTAAACATGATGGACCAAAACTTATTATTTAAAATTTGAGAGACTAAAACTAAAATGAAGGTAAACTTAATGAACCAAATATTGTATTAATCCTAAAATAAAAAGCAAATAATTTATGGAGGCGAAAATTCAAATGCCAATCTAACTAAATAGAATTGTTTTTTTTTTTTCGAGTATCTCTAAACAAAGTCTTACACAAGAATAAAAACCTCAAAACTAAAAGTGGTGTGTTTGTGTTGTGAAAATGAAGGGATATGGGCTAACAGAAACAACGGGATCGATCTGTCGAACGATAGGAGAAGTGGAGAGCAATATAACAGGAACAACGGGGAAGCTCTTAGCTGGGGTTGATGCCAAAATTGTGGACCCACACACTGGACTGGCCCTTTCTCCTGGCGAGGAAGGCGAAATTTGGCTTAGAGGACCTCCAATCATGAAAGGTATAAATATACCTATCTCAATACTTCCGTGCTCCGCTGATTAATATAAGACATATTTACTCCTCGTTTTTGGGTTCAACTGGCAAAGGGGTCGGACACTCTCACCAAAGGGAGGGGGTTCAATCCTGGAGTTGGTCAAGGCGTTGGGGGAGGCATCCTAGCTCTTGGCTGCTTAGGTAAACGCCTGAGGGCAATAGACGGCTTGCCCTGCCCAACATCGGTATCACCTAGGAGGAAGAGAGATTTCGCCCTACCTTTGGATCGTGGGTGAGCCCAACCCCTTTCCTAAAATTATTATTATAAAAAAAAAATATAAGAAATATTTTAAAAATTGATTTTGATCTTAAATAAGATATAAATTTATATTTTTCAATATTTTCTTAATTTATCCTATTGATGTTCTCTTAACAATAATAAATGAGAGGATAAATGAGGGAATTAAGGAATGTAACTAGGCTATTCTCGACAACACATGTTATATTAACTAATTTGACTAACTTTTTTAATTTAATCAAATTAAGAAAACATGTCATATATTAAGAACCGAAGCAATATAAGGCATATTTGAGAAGCTGATTTTGATCCTAAGTATAAGAATATTTTTCATATTTATTAATATTTTTCTAATTTAACCCTATTAATGATTCCTTGATAATAATAAAAAAGGAGAGAGAATTAAGAAATTAAGGAATAAAGTATGGTGTTTTAAAAAATAGATGTCATATTAAATAATTTAATCAACTTTCTTAATTTAATTAGGTAAATATGTTTTATATCAAGGACGGAAGGAAAAATGTGTGTATTTATTTTACAAGCATCATATTTACCCAACAAAACTACTTATTATTATTAATACTACTACTAATATTAAAATTTTAAAAAATATATAGGTTTTCCACTTGTATGTGCATTGTTTTATAATATTTATAAATTATAAATACATACAACAACATCAATATTCTATTTTAAAAAAAATGTGGTGCCATTCTAATTCTTTTAATCTTTCTCTGCATATTTTATTAAACGGGTGCAACTTCTTTTCTTTCTTTCTTTTTTTTTTTTCCAATTCCTTCAATTTTCTTTTTCTAGCCGTTCAATAAGGTTTAAATTTTAGAAAAATAAGGATAATTTTTTTTTAAAAAAAAACCTTCTACAATGCTTAATGGATGACCTAATTAATTAATTTGATTAGATTTAGGAACTTATGTTAATTATTTAAAGTTAATATGATATATGTTTTTTTTCCTTTAAATACCCTAACTATCTTTCTTATTTCCCTCCCTTTCTTTCCTAATTGATCATTGCCAGGGAGTATCAATAAGACTAATTTGGAAAAAGGTGATTCATTTGTAACATATGTCTTATTCTTAAGACAAAAAACTAGGTCTTATATTAAGAACCGAAAGAATATTGTATTTCCTGGTTCATACCAGAAATCATATTTATTTTTTTAGATCCATTTTCGTTGGGCATGAAGTTTTTTCTTTTTTCCCCTAATTTGGGAATATGACAGGTTATGTAGGAGATGCAGAAGCAGACTCGTCCATTTTCGTTGATGGATGGTTGAGGACAGGAGACTTGTGCTATTTTGATCACCAAGGCTACCTCTACGTTGTTGATAGATTGAAAGAATTGATCAAATACAAGGGATATCAGGTCATTATTTCATATTTCAAGAGTAAATATCTTTTTTGGTTCCTGACAAAAAATACGGACTCCATTTTGGTTCCCGGCAAAAAGTCTTTTTTAGTCTATAAAAAAGACGAATAAGGGTCGATTGGTGGACATTTTGATCCCTCACAAATTTTCAAAAGGTCATTTTTAGTCCCATAAAAAAGACGAATAAGGGTCGGTTTTTTTGTCAGGGACCAAAATGGGGTCCGTATTTTTTGTCAGGGATCAGAAATGATATTTACTCTTATTTCAATTCAACAACCTTTACATATTCTACTTTTATACTCCCTCCACCTAGTTTTAAATATAAGACGCAGTTGATTCTTTTTTTTAATAAATTAAAGAAGCTAAAAAAGTTACTTAATCATATTATATGTTATTTATAATTAGATTTTATATCAATTTATATGTTAGGAAAAATAATTTGGAGAAAAAACGATAATATTTTAAAGTAATTTAATTAATTTCTTTAATATCTCTAAAAAAAAAGTCAACTTTTCATATATTTAGGGCGAGATGGAGTATTTCATTTGTAGCCATGAATTTATAGTTAGTTACTTGATACTCATCATGTCCTTAATATAAAACATATTTGAAGAGTTGATCTTAATCCTAAATATAAGATATAGTTTTTATATTTTATCAATATTTTCCTAATTTACCCCTATTAATACTCCATCAATAAAAGTCAGAGGAGAGAATGAAAAAAGATGAATGGAGTGTTTTAGAAAAATACATACTCTTCCTGTCCTAAATATATGACATAGTTTGCAGGGGCGGATCCAGAAATTTAAGGAAGGGGGGGAACTATCCAGGGGGAGGTGCGGGGGTTCGGGGGCGGCGCCCCCCTTTTTTTCCCACTTGTCATCAAAAGTACAAAAAGTAATTCGACATGGAGTAGCCATATTAATTGGTCTCAAATATTAATGCAACACTCATTTAATCATATTATCAAAAGTATAAGCATGTAGGGGGAACAAGGAAGAGAAAGCTAACATCTTTTGTTTGACCCAACCGTAGAGAAAAGGCAACAAAATGCTAGGAAAGTATATCAAAGAAGTAAGCAACCACTCATTAAAAATGAACTTTACCTAATAATTATACTTAAATACATTAAAAAATAAAAGAATATAAAGGGAAAAGTAAGACCAAGTGCGGTTAGAAATAGCAAGCTGGACATAAGGAGGAAGGAGGAAGGAGCAGAACGAGCTTCGAGGTTCTATCTCACTAGTGCTAGGTCATAAAGAGGAAGGAGATCGAAGAGTGAGAGCTGTCTGCGTAAATAATGAATGAGGATGGAAGGGCAATTGGGAAAAATTTAAATTTTAAAAAAAAAAAAATCAAAAATCAAGGGGGGCACGTGCCCCCCTTGTTACATAGGTGCATCCGCCCTTGATAGTTTGTAATGCAATTTTAGAAACGGAGGTAGTATCATATTAACTAAATCAACTAACTTCCTTAATATAATCAAATTAGATAAATATGTTTTATATTAAGGACTGGAGAGAGTAAATCCCAAACTAATGTTCAAGAAATCATGATAATATTAATAAATAATAAACTTTATATGGAAATTTATTTCAGCCATTCTATAAAATTGAAGTTTGATATTATGTTGGGTATTGCAGATTGCTCCTGCGGAGCTGGAAAACTTGCTTCAGTCCCATCCACAGATCCAGGACGCTGCAGTTATTCCGTAATATTCCACTTCTCTCTCTTCTTTTTTAATTCATCAAATAAAACAATACTCCTTCAGTTTTTGATATAGATCTATTCACATAATTTAATTAAATTAAAAAAGTTAGTTAATGTAGTTAATTTACTTGTTTTTTCTAAAATTCCCTAATCATCTTTATTAATTCTCTTTTACTTAATTATGGTTGAGGAATCATCAATAAGCGTAAATTAAAAAAAGATTGACAAATATGATAAATATGTCTTATATTTAAGATCAAAAATCAATTTTACAATTGGGTTTTATATTAAGGACCGGAGGGAGTATTTTGTTTGAAATATAAGCGAATCATATGCATTTGCATAAAACTCAAAATAAGTTACCTCTTGTGTTAAATGCATGGACTAGATAATTAATTTATGAGAGATTAAGAAAATTACTTGGATTATTTGTAAAAATGTGTGTTGGTCCTGAATACTCCTTTCTAATCAATTGCACACTAAAAACCACTCTCTTTTGGTTTGTTTGATATGAGGGATTTGAAGGGAAGGGAAGGAAAAAAAAAATTGAGCTGTATTTGAAAATTTTGGAGATGTGGGATTAAATAGAGAGAGGGAACGGATAATTGTGCATTCATTAAGGGTATTTTGGACTTTTCACATTTGAAATATATTTAAAAAATGTCCCACAAAACTTCACTGCAAATTTGAGGTTTCAAGGTACCTTAATGTCTTTGGGCAAAAAAAAAAAGATACCTTAATGTCATATTTTTTCTTGCTTGAAACTTACATGCAATTTTCATTAAATCCCTTATGAAGATAATAATTAAAAATATAATTGCAATATGGGAACAGTTACCCTGATGAAGAAGCAGGGCAAGTGCCTATGGCCTTTGTGGTGAGACAACCTAACAGTTCACTAAGCGAAGCAGACGTAGTTGACTTTGTTGCCAAACAGGTGCGAATCCATATTAATTTTTTATGTAAATTCTAAACTTTAAAATACATCATTTTATTAAAGAGAAGGGACAGACTGAACATGTATGATTCCTCTTTGTTATTGCAGGTTTCACCCTACAAAAAAATAAGGCGCGTATTATTTGTGAGCTCCATACCAAAGAATGCAGCAGGAAAAATTTTGAGGAAAGAATTGAGTAAAACTGTCCTCCATCATCAATCTATATCTAAATTGTAAAGTAATACTCCATCTCATTCTACTTCCATATGTATTTTGTGTGTAATAAGAATTTAAGAAAGTATGTCATCATAAAGACACTACTCCAATGTTTCATAAAATACAAGATGAGTTAGGGTGGATAATGTGCTACATTTTTTTTATAGTAGAAAAACATGAAACTACAGAGCGTGAACATGAAACTTGTTTGGCTTTGCCCTTCTGTTTAGAGATTGATTTATATGTTAGGAGGATTTATCGTGGCCAGACTAATATGGATTCACCTCAGATCGATCTCCTATGTGTGAGGAAAAGCTACCAATTTCAAACTGAAGACCTGCTTAAGAAAGATCGAGTACCTTACTACTCGATCCTAGTGAGTGTTGGTGGCATGTTCCTTTTTATAAGATACATTTAGAAGTTGTCTTAAACCATTTTTATTAATTCCCTGTTTTAACCCATTGAACTACTAATATTACCCACATTATTCTACTTAATTCCAACGTATTCTCCCCATTCTCTCTTCCACATATACAAGATATTTTTGACAAAAAAAGTTACATTTTTTACATTTTATTTGTTTCCATCTAATTTTAACCAACTTTTTGAACAATGTAATTTAATTAATTGTTTATTTTAAAAAGCATTGGAAGGAGCAATTTCTACATGGCTATCAAAATCAATGGATGTTTCTTTGCTTATTTACAGTAACTGCTGAGGTGTATGTAGTTAGGAAATGGATTCAAAGTTTCAAACTACTCACTATTATGTTTGCCCCCCCAAAAGCTACCCTTGAACCCAAATATAAGAATCAGGTAAGGGTTGGATTTGGTTCAAAGAATAAACTCCTATTCTATTTTTATCATTTTTTTAAACTAACTGATCTAACTTATAAATTCATATGGTTAAGAGGTAAAAATACCTATAAACTTTTCTTAGAAGTGTGTCTAGCAAAGTAAACCTTACTTAGATGTAAAAGTATCCACGAACTTTTTAAAACAAATTGGCAAAAATATCACTTCCGTTAATTCATACAAACTTTTGTAGTGTGTGGAAAGTTTTTTTTTTTTTTCAAATAATCATTAAAAATAATAATAATGTGGGGCCTGCCTTAACAGAAGTTTGAACAAATTAATGGAAGTGATATTTTTGCCCCATTTTGAACATTTATGGGTACTTCTACATCAAAGTAAAGTTTAGGGTGTGCATGGGAACCATTCTGTTCCCCAGCACTGATTCTGAGATGAAACAGTTTTTTCTGATTCTGTGCCTGGGAAAAGTTCTGAGAATCAGAATTATGTTTGTTAACTCATTTATTTTTACTTAGAGAATCAGAATTACGTTTGTCAACACATTTTATTTTTATTTATGTAATTTTTATATTCAAAAAATTATTTATGTGGTGGTGGTGGCGGCGGGTGGGGTGGTGGTGGCGGTGCGGTGGGGGTGGGGGTGGCGGCGGTGGTGGTGGTGACATTGGCGATGGTGGCGGCGGCGACGGTGACGGTGGTGGCACAGTGGTGGTGGTGGCGGCGGCAGCGGTCGTGGTGGTGGCAGTGGGTGAGTGGGGGTGGCAGTGGCGGCGGCGGTGGCGGTGGTGCGGTGGCAGTGGCGGCGGCGGTGGTGGTGGTGCGGTGGCGGTGGCAGTGGCGACGGTAGTGGTGGTGGTGGGGAAGAGAGAAGGGGAAAAATAGATTCTGGCTTTATACCCTGGAATAGAAAAGCAGAAATTTTCTGCTTCTTTTTTTTATTCCCCAGCACAAAAAAGAAATCGGTTCATCCTAGGAACAAGAAAAATAACCGGATTTACCAAACACAATTCCTATCCAATTTTGTTCCTGGGAACATAAATTAAGGAAAAACTCATTCTGGGAGCGTTATCATGCACACCCTTGTGCTAGGCACACTTCTGAGAAAAATTTATGGATATTTTTGCCTCTTAACTCTAAATTTATATATAATCTAGTATTACATAAAGACATTTTACAGTGATCACATCACATTTGTTCAAATTACTATACCCAAATTAGTTTATTAGAATTCATATTAGGATAGGTGAGAGTAACATTTATCTAATCTATGTGATTTCAATTTTGTCCTTATAATTTTGATTTAGTTATAGCTTAATCCCAATTAGTGCAATTTAATTCCCTAAGTTTACATTAAATTTCATTTTAATCCCTTAATAAGTTTAGGGGTCTACATGTAACTGGATAATGATGTCATGATATTGGATACTACTTTACGCTGTAAAATTTATAGGCTTTACCTATGCTTTGTTACTTTTTAAGAAAAGACTTTCCACACACTACATTATTAGTGTGGAAAGTTTTTTTTTAATAATCATTAAAAATAATAAGAGCAAATATCCTTTCTGGTCCCTGACAAAAAACACGGACCCTATTTCGGTCCCTTACAAAAAAAGTCATTTATTCGTCCTTTTTTAGGGACTAAAAATGACCTTTTGGAAATTTGTGAGGGATCAAAATGTCAACCAATCGACCCTTATTTGTCCTTTTTATGGACTAAAAAGGACATTTTTTTGTAAGTGACCAAAATGGGGATCGCGTTTTTTTTCAGGGACCAGAAAGGGTATTTACTCAAGGGTTAAGGTGCAATTTTACACATGAAGTTTACCCCCGGGAGTGTTCAGCACCACGAAGTTTTTTTAAGAGCAAAAGTACACACGACATTACGTTTTGGGAGCAAAAATACCACGGGCCGTTAAAAAACTAACGGTCAACTAAAGGTCCACTAACGGTCAACTAATGGCCCGTGGTATTTTTGCTCCCAAAACGTAACGTCGTGTGTACTTTTACTCCTGAAAAAACTTCGTAGTGCTGGGTGCTCCTGGGAATAAACTTCATGTGTAAAATTGCACCTTAACCCTTTACTCAAATAATAACGTGGAACCCACCTCAACAAAGTCTATACAAATTAATGGAAGTGATATTTATGCCTTCTTGTTTTGAAAAGCTCATGGGCACTTTTGCATAAGAGTAAAGTTTATTGTGCCAGACAAACTTCTGAGAAAATTGTATTGATATTTTTTCCCCTTAACCCTAAATTTTTATATAATCTAGTGTTACATAGAGACATTTTACGGTGATCACATCACATTTGTTCAAATTATTAATCGATTTGATCTTTTTTTTGAACACTTTTTGATTTGATCTTCTTATTATACCCAAATTAGTTAATTAGAACTCATATTAGGATAGGTGAGAGTAACATTTATTTAATCTATGTGATTTCAATTACTTGTTTATATTTTTCTTTAGGAAGGGGAAGGAAAGAGATGTAAGGAGAATGGAGGGGAGGGGATGGAAGGGAAATGGAGGATATTTCATTCCCTTGTTTGGGAGTTAAAAAAATAGTAAGGGAGGAAGATGGAGGATTAATGAGTTATTTTTACCATTTTGTCCTTGTCTTTAATAATTAATATAATTATTATATTTTTCAAATAAATTTAAATTTAAATTTTCTAAAAAATTTATTTATGTAATTTTTATATTCAAAAAATTATTTATGCGGTGGCGGCGGCGGTGGCGGTGGTGTGGCGGTGGTGGCGGCAGTGGCGGTCATGGGGTGGTGGTGGTGGTGAATAAGGGTAACAAAGTAATTATTCTATTTCTCCTCTTAAAACCCCCCATATTGGGGGAACTTTATTTTTTAGAAGAATGAGGGTTTTGGGGATTTGTAAAAATCCCTGATTCCCTCCCCTCCTATTTTTAAAACTTGCAAACAAGGGAAGGGACTACCAAAACCCTCCCTTCCCTTTCCTTTCCCTCCAAAATGGAACTCCCAAACAAAGCCTAACTATATTTCTTATTTCCATTGTCCCTCTCTTTCTTTCCTAATTGATCATTGCCAGGGAGTATCAATAAGACTAATTTGGAAAAAGGTGATTCATTTGTATATGTCTTATTCTTAGGACCAAAAACTAGGTCTTATATTAATAACCGAAAGAGTATTGTATTTCCTGGCTCATACCAGAAATCATATTTATTTTTTTAGATCCATTTTTGTTGGGCATGAAGTTTTTTCTTTTTTCCCCTAATTTGGGAATATGACAGGTTATGTAGGAGATGCAGAAGCAGACTCGTCCATTTTCGTTGATGGATGGTTGAGGACAGGAGACTTGTGCTATTTTGATCACCAAGGCTACCTCTACGTTGTTGATAGATTGAAAGAATTGATCAAATACAAGGGATATCAGGTCATTATTTCATATTTCAAGAGTAAATATCTTTTTTGGTTCCTGACAAAAAATACGGACTCCATTTTGGTTCCCGGCAAAAAGTCTTTTTTAGTCTATAAAAAAGACGAATAAGGGTCGATTGGTGGACATTTTGATTCCTCACAAATTTTCAAAATGTCATTTTTAGTCCCATAAAAAAGACGAATAAGGGTCGGTTTTTTTGTCAGGGACCAAAATGGGGTCCGTATTTTTTGTCAGGGACCAGAAATGGTATTTACTCTTATTTCAATTCAACAACCTTTACATATTCTACTTTTATACTCCCTCCACCTAGTTTTAAATATAAGACGCAGTTGATTCTTTTTTTTTAATAAATTAAAGAAGCTAAATAAGTTACTTAATCATATTATATGTTATTTATAATTAGATTTTATATCAATTTATATGTTAGGAAAAATAATTTGGAGAAAAAACGATAATATTTTAAAGTAATTTAATTAATTTCTTTAATATCTCTAAAAAAAAAGTCAACTTTTTCATATATTTAGGGCGAGATGGAGTATTTCATTTGTAGCCATGAATTTATAGTTAGTTACTTGATACTCATCATGTCCTTAATATAAAACATATTTGAAGAGTTGATCTTAATCCTAGATATAAGATATAGTTTTTATATTTTATCAATATTTTCCTAATTTACCCCTATTAATACTCCATCAATAAAAGTCAGAGGAGAGAATGAAAAAAGATGAATGGAGTGTTTTAGAAAAATACATACTCTTCCGGTCCTAAATATATGACATAGTTTGTAATGCAATTTTAGAAACGGAGGTAGTATCATATTAACTAAATCAACTAACTTCCTTAATATAATCAAATTAGATAAATATGTCTTATATTAAGGACTGGAGAGAGTAAATCCCAAACTAATGTGCAAGAAATCATGATAATATTAATAAATAATAAACTTTATATGGAAATTTATTACAGCCATTCTATAAAATTGAAGTTTGATATTATGTTGGGTATTGCAGATTGCTCCTGCGGAGCTGGAAAACTTGCTTCAGTCCCATCCACAGATCCAGGACGCTGCAGTTATTCCGTAATATTCCACTTCTCTCTCTTCTTTTTAATTCATCAAATAAAACAATACTCCTTCAGTTTTTGATATAGATCTATTCACATAATTTAATTAAATTAAAAAAGTTAGTTAATGTAGTTAATTTACTTGTTTTTTCTAAAATTCCCTAATCATCTTTATTAATTCTTTTTTACTTAATTATGGTTGAGGAATCATCAATAAGCATAAATTTTAAAAAAAATTGACAAATATGTCTTATATTTAAGATCAAAGATTAATTTCACAATTGGGTTTTATATTAAGGACTGGAGGGAGTATTTTGTTTGAAATATAAGCGAATCATATGCATTTGCATAAAACTCAAAATAAGTTACCTCTTGTGTTAAATGCATGGACTAGATAATTAATTTATGAGAGATTAAGAAAATTACTTGGATTATTTGTAAAAATGTGTGTTGGTCCTGAATACTCCTTTCTAATCAATTGCACACTAAAAACCACTCTCTTTTGGTTTGTTTGATATGAGGGATTTGAAGGGAAGGGAAGGAAAAAAAAAAAATTGAGCTGTATTTGAAAATTTTGGAGATGTGGGGTTATAAAATTTCAATATTGAGAAGATTTAAGATAAAATATTAATAAAAATTAATTACAAAACTTTTAACCCCACCTCTTTAATTTTTTTTAATCCAACTCCAACAAATTTTCTCTCGTTCCAATTAAAAAGGGAAAATTGCACCTAAATCCTAAACAAACAAAAAATGACATTAAAGTCCCTTGAAATCTCAAATTTGTAATGAAGTTCGGTGGGACGTTTTTTAAATATATTTCAAATGTGAAAAGTCTAAAATACCCCTATTGATTAAATAGAGAGAGGGAACGGATAATTGTGCATTCATTAAGGGTATTTTGGACTTTTCACATTTGAAATATATTTAAAAAATGTCCCACAAAACTTCACTGCAAATTTGAGGTTTCAAGGTACCTTAATGTCTTTGGGCAAAAAAAAAAAGATACCTTAATGTCATATTTTTCTTGCTTGAAACTTACATGCAATTTTCATTAAATCCCTTATGAAGATAATAATTAAAAATATAATTGCAATATGGGAACAGTTACCCTGATGAAGAAGCAGGGCAAGTGCCTATGGCCTTTGTGGTGAGACAACCTAACAGTTCACTAAGCGAAGCAGACGTAGTTGACTTTGTTGCCAAACAGGTGCGAATCCATATTAATTTTTTATGTAAATTCTAAACTTTAAAATACATCATTTTATTAAAGAGAAGGGACAGACTGAACATGTATGATTCCTCTTTGTTATTGCAGGTTTCACCCTACAAAAAAATAAGGCGCGTATTATTTGTGAGCTCCATACCAAAGAATGCAGCAGGAAAAATTTTGAGGAAAGAATTGAGTAAAACTGTCCTCCATCATCAATCTATATCTAAATTGTAAAGTAATACTCCATCTCATTCTACTTCCATATGTATTTTGTGTGTAATAAGAATTTAAGAAAGTATGTCATCATAAAGACACTACTCCAATGTTTCATAAAATACAAGATGAGTTAGGGTGGATAATGTGCTACATTTTTTTTATAGTAGAAAAACATGAAACTACAGAGCGTGAACATGAAACTTGTTTGGCTTTGCCCTTCTGTTTAGAGATTGATTTATATGTTAGGAGGATTTATCGTGGTCAGACTAATATGGATTCACCTCAGATCGATCTCCCATGTGTGAGGGAAAAACTACTAATTTAAAACTGAAGACCTGCTTAAAGAAGAACGAGTACCTTACTATTTGATAATAGTGGGTGTTGGTGGCATGTTCCTTTTTATAAGATACATTTAAAAGTTGTCTTAAACCATTTTTATTAATTCCCTGTTTTAACCCATTGAACTACTAATATTACCCACATTATTCTACTTAATTCCAACGTATTCTCCCCATTCTCTCTTCCACATATACAAGATATTTTTGACAAAAAAAAGTTACATTTTTTACATTTTATTTGTTTCCATCTAATTTTAACCAACTTTTTGAACAATGTAATTTAATTAATTGTTTCTTTTAAAAAGCATTGGAAGGAGCAATTTCTACATGGCTATCAAAATCAATGGATGTTTCTTTGCTTATTTACAGTAACTGCTGAGGTGTATGTAGTTAGGAAATGGATTCAAAGTTTCAAACTACTCACTATTATGTTTGCCCCCCCAAAAGCTACCCTTGAACCCAAATATAAGAATCAGGTAAGGGTTGGATTTGGTTCAAAGAATAAACTCCTATTCTATTTTTATCATTTTTTTAAACTAACTGATCTAACTTATAAATTCATATGGTTAAGAGGTAAAAATACCTATAAACTTTTCTTAGAAGTGTGTCTAGCAAAGTAAACCTTACTTAGATGTAAAAGTGTCCACGAACTTTTAAAACAAATTGGCAAAAATATCACTTCCGTTAATTCATACAAACTTTTGTAGTGTGTGGAAAGTTTTTTTTTTTCAAATAATCATTAAAAATAATAATAATGTGGGGCCTGCCTTAACAGAAGTTTGAACAAATTAATGGAAGTGATATTTTTGCCCCATTTTGAACATTTATGGGTACTTCTACATCAAAGTAAAGTTTAGGGTGTGCATGGGAACCATTCTGTTCCCAAAGACCGATTCCGAGATAAACAGCTTTTTCGATTACGTGCTCGGGAAAAGTTACGAGAATCGAATTATGTTTGTTAACTCATTTATTTTTACTCAGAGAATCAGAATTACGTTTGTTAACACATTTTATTTTTATTTATGTAATTTTTATATTCAAAAAATTATTTATGTGGTGGTGGTGGCAGCGGTGGTGGGGGTGGTGGTGGCGGTGCGGTGGGGGTGGTGGTGGCAGTGGTGGTGGTGGTGACATTGGCGATGGTGGCGGCGCGGTGACGGTGGTGGCACGGTGGTGGTGGTGGCACGCGCGAGGTCGTGGTGGTGGCAGTGGGTGAGTGGTGGTGGTGGCGGCGGGGCGCGGTGGTGCGGTGGCGATGGCGGCGGCGGTGGCGGTGGTGCGGTGGCGGTGGCAGTGGCGACGGTAGTGGTGGTGGTGGGGAAGAGAGAAGGGGAAAAATAGATTCTGGCTTTATACCCTGGAATAGAAAAGCAGAAATTTTCTGCTTTTTTTTATTCCCCAGCACAAAAAAGAAATCGGTTCATCCCAGGAACAAGAAAAATAACCGGATTTACCAAACACAATTCCTATCCAATTTTGTTCCTAGGAACAGAAATTAAGGAAAAACTCATTCTGGGAGCGTTATCATGCACACCCTTGTGCTAGGCACACTTCTGAGAAAAATTTATGGATATTTTTGCCTCTTAACTCTAAATTTATATATAATCTAGTATTACATAAAGACATTTTACAGTGATCACATCACATTTGTTCAAATTACTATACCCAAATTAGTTTATTAGAATTCATATTAGGATAGGTGAGAGTAACATTTATCTAATCTATGTGATTTCAATTTTGTCCTTATAATTTTGATTTAGTTATAGCTTAATCCCAATTAGTGCAATTTAATTCCCTAAGTTTACATTAAATTTCATTTTAATCCCTTAATAAGTTTAGGGTTCTACATGTAACTGGATAATGATGTCATGATATTGGATACTACTTTACGCTGTAAAATTTATAGGCTTTACCTATGCTTTGTTACTTTTTAAGAAAAGACTTTCCACACACTACATTATTAGTGTGGAAAGTTTTTTTTTAATAATCATTAAAAATAATAAGAGCAAATATCCTTTCGGTCCCCGACAAAAACACGGACCCTATTTTGTCCCTTACAAAAAAGTCATTTATTCGTCCTTTTTAGGGACTAAAAATGACCTTTGGAAATTTGACTGGGTGCTCCTGAGAATAAACTTCATGTGTAAAATTGCACCTTAACCCTTTACTCAAATAATAACGTGGAACCCACCTCAACAAAGTCTATACAAATTAATGGAAGTGATATTTATGCCTTCTTGTTTTGAAAAGCTCATGGGCACTTTTGCATAAGAGTAAAGTTTATTGTGCCAGACAAACTTCTGAGAAAATTGTATTGATATTTTTTCCCCTTAACCCTAAATTTTTATATAATCTAGTGTTACATAGAGACATTTTACGGTGATCACATCACATTTGTTCAAATTATTAATCGATTTGATCTTTTTTTTTGAACACTTTTTGATTTGATCTTCTTATTATACCCAAATTAGTTAATTAGAACTCATATTAGGATAGGTGAGAGTAACATTTATTTAATCTATGTGATTTCAATTACTTGTTTATATTTTTCTTTGGTACTTGATCTTTTCAATTTGATTGTTTAGAAAAATTAATTATTTTGTCCTTATAATTCTGATTTAGTTATAACTTAATCCCTACCAATGCAATTCAATTCCCTAAGTTTACATCAAATTTCATTTTAATCCCTTAATAAGTTTAAGGTGCTACATACAATTGGAAAATGATTTCATGATATTGGATATTACTTTACCATGTATAATTTATCGATTATTATATAAGTTTAAGGGAAAATTACTTATAAATGCCTGATTGAGAAGTTTTTTTGCCTTAGAAAGACCTAATGTCATTTTAAGGACCCAAGTCCTTGAGGGCATATATGAATAAAAATGAAATGACTAGAATACCCATACCACATTGCTACCCCAGTACCCCCTTACAAACATTCACATATCCTCTTCCCTATTTTGTTGCCCCGCTAGGTATTTTCTCAATCGTCTTTTGTGTAATCCTCGGACTCATCCTCGTCTTTCCTTCCATTTTGCCACTGTCCACATTGATCCTTATCTCTCTTGTTATACACATGTGGAGCACCCACTATCAAGTGCAAAAAATATTTCAGGGTACTGACTGGTACTAAAAAGTACTTTCAGGATACTGACTGGTACAAAAAAAATACTTCATAATCTTGAAAAGTTATTTTAGGATCTTGAAAAAATATTTCAGGTATTGACCGGTACTAAAAGGATACTGACTGATATTTAAAAAAATATTTGAAGTCTTGACTGGTAAAAAGTACTTTCGAGATACTAAAAATAAAATTATTAAATAAAAAAAAAAGAATTTGGTGTTTGACGCTCTTCTTGACAAACCACATGTGTATTTTTACAGCTTTGAAATGCTACGTCATCGTCCAGTCAGCAAAAAAAGTCAAACTTAATGGTTAAACGGTATTTTTGCACCTAATTTTTAACCACGTGTGTACTTTTACACCTAAAAAAAATACTTGCTACTGGGTGCTCCTCAAAGAAAAATACATGTGTATTTTTACACCTTAACCCTATTAAAAATTCAAATGATTCATTAATATATCTGATTCGTGAGTTCTTGTTTCTGACTTAAGGAGACATTAATGTGTAAACAATCTTCCCTTATTTGCAAATGATCTTTTTATGCAATCCATCTTTCTTATTGCGAACCATCTTCTTTTGCCCAATTTAACTTCCTTTATATATACAATCCACATTTCCTGATATGCAAATTATGTTTTGTGCAAACCATCTTTTCTTAGTATATAAATCATTTTCAACTATGAGCAAACGATATTCTTTTTATGTAATTAATCTTTTTTAGTGCAGATCATCTTTCTTTTTTACAGCTTAACTTTACTTATATACAATCCATCTTTCATATATGTAAATTATGTTTTATGAAAATCAATTTATGTGCAATTCATCGTGTGCAAAATTAGTCTTGATGTTTTCATTAAGAGTAATTTTGTCTTTCATCTATTATAATTATTATTTATAAAGAAAAACCTTATATCTTTACATGATTTCATGTCTCATTTTATAGATAAAATTTTAAATGAGGATTTACGAGAGTGGTTAAATGTTCATCTCACAAAATTCTAATTCTTTAAAAATTAATGTTTTAGGTTCACTGGGAATAATAATTAATGCCCCATTTCTCACTTACGAGCCCTTCCACCAATGGAGGTTCGCCTGAGTGGAAGGAGTTTTGGTCGCTTAAATAAGAGGTCTTAGTTTTAAGCCATTGTGAATGTAAAAAACTTCTTTGAGGGAAGTCCCTGCTTTAGCCCCTGATAAATCTTGGAGTGGTTGCACACTTTGCTACCATTTTTATATCAAATTTTACTTGTTTTTCTTTCTTGAGCCCCCAAGATATTTTACCTATTTGTTTTCATTTTTTTTAATGAATATGACTTGATTTTACATTGGTTTACTTAGTAGTGGGCCTTATGTTTGAATTTTTCTTTTAAAATTGACTGAGCTTATATGTGTACCATTCTTGTCCTATTTATAAGTTCAGTTTGATCAAAAAAATTTAGTCTTATTTATAAGTCCAGTTTCATGTAATAAATGAGATTGTGACAACTTTCCCATATTAATTATACCCATGAAGATAGAGAGAGAAGAAACAATTGAAAAATATTCCATCATAAATGATGGCAAAATTGAAAATTTACCCCATAATCATTGTGTCAACTACCTCTCCTTGGTATGTGAGATTTGGTCAAACTGGACTTATAAATAGGACCAGAGTGGTAATGTTTAAGGTAAAAAACTTACCTTCAATACTTAATCTAATGAATGTTCAATTCTCAATAAATTACTGTCACATTATCTTTAAAATATCATTGTTATATTTTTATTATCTTTTATATATACCATTATTATATTTTAATATATTATTGTAAAAGGCCTAACCCAACCATTTTCTCTTTCTTTTTGAATATCTTCTTCTAGATCTTTCATTCATTTATATGACTTTGATTTCTACAAATCTTAATCCAGGTTTTTCTTGTCGTCCCCCAACTTTGTAGAAATATTTTTAAAAGATGATCATATATTTAAAATATGATGATATATTTTAAAATATATTTAAACGATAACGATTGTATATTTTGAGGATACGGATAATAGTATTTTTTTTTTTTTTGCGCCAGCTGGGTGACAGTAATTCATTGAAACTAGATATTCATCAAATACTGGATGTAAGTTTTTTCCAATAAAAAAATAAGCGTTAATTTTATAGATATATATTTTTCAGTATTTTATAAAAGGTGACTTATTGGATATACGTAGTAGTTTCTTTAAAAAGTATTTTTGTGTTTAGTTATAGGGGTTTAAAGTTCTCATGTTGCATATTGCATGAGAATGAGAAAATTACTACACACATGAAATGATGGGACCCACATATATATATAATGTTAATTATATATATATGTGGGTCCCACCATTTCATGTGTGTGTGATATGAGAATACACTTCTCCTACAACATGAAAAGTGTTTTTCCTTTAGTTATAATAATAACAAATGTTTTTGTTATAAAAATTAATTAAAATGTTTTATTAATAATTATAAAATTTACTGGTATATAATTTTCAAAAGTGATTTTCTTATAAAAAAAACTTTTTTTTTTTAGAAAAGAAAGCAAATTTCTGCACTATTAAGCTCCCAATACAGCGCGTAGCCGACCTTCCCTTTCGAAATGCGAACCTTCTGTGCAAAGCAAAGCCGAAATTTTCCACGTCCAGCTTGCAAAAAACAAATCACAACCGTCCATCCATCTCACTTTTTTCAACGGCTTAAATTTTTTTAACGTTAAATAGAACATTCTAGAGACCAGCCTCCTTAAAACCTATATAATCTGCCCTTCCCTCCTCGCCTCAACATTCATTCACTGAGAGCCTCTCATTCTGTTTTTTCTTCTTTTCCTACAACCCTAGTTTTCGTTTAGCATTAGCATTTTTGTAGTTGTTTGAGTATGGCGGCAAAGGGGGAAGGACCGGCGATCGGTATAGATCTTGGAACAACCTACTCTTGTGTTGGAGTATGGCAGCACGATCGTGTCGAGATCATCGCCAACGACCAAGGCAACCGTACGACGCCTTCGTACGTTGCTTTCACCGATACCGAGAGGTTGATCGGAGATGCCGCCAAGAACCAGGTCGCCATGAACCCAATCAACACCGTTTTTGGTAACCGATCTGTACTTAATCTCGTAGTCGTTCTTGTTCTTGGCTTTTTAAGTCTGTTTTAGATCTGTTGCCTTCTTATGTGTTCATTGTTTTGTTTGGTAACCGATCTGTACTTAATCTCGTAGTCGTTCTTGATTTGACTCTTCATGTTTATTTTGGATCTGCTGTCTTCATATATGAGCTCATTGTTTACTTACTGCTCTGCTTGGTTTGCGTTGTAGCTTTCTGTATTTCTGCTTCACGTTTTGCTATGTTGTTTACATCTAGTTTACTATATGGCCCTTTACTTCACCCTAAGTGTTTGTTGCTACTAAAATTAGACCTGCGCATTATGTTTCCTTATTAGGTTATACATATGGATATTTTTCTCCTCTCTTATGTCACTAAAAAGTCTGAATTTTGGTTGAGATTTCTCCCTGCCCTGAATCTTGGATGAATAGACTTATATAAATCTCTTAAAGTTTTGCTGAACTGATCTGAATCGTGAATAATTTGAATTATTGTTTTTGTATTTTTTGCTGTCTGATGCGTATGAATGATTATAGAATTTTTTGGTTCTTTCTACAGTAACTAATGGTAATCGTGAATAATTTGAATTATTGTTTTTTGTATTTTTTGCTGTCTGATGCGTATGAATGATTATAGAAATTTTTTTGGTTCTTTCTACAGTAACTAATGGTAATTGTCATTTTGCAGATGCTAAGAGGTTGATTGGTAGGAGATTCTCTGACCCTTCCGTGCAAAGTGATATTAAGTTGTGGCCATTCAAGCTTATTCCTGGCCCCGGTGAGAAACCAATGATTATTGTTAATTACAAGGGGGAGGAGAAGCAATTTGCTGCTGAGGAAATCTCATCCATGGTTTTGATCAAGATGCGTGAGATTGCCGAGGCTTACCTTGGTTTAACAATAAAGAACGCCGTCGTCACTGTCCCTGCATACTTCAATGACTCTCAGCGTCAGGCCACCAAGGATGCTGGTGTTATTGCCGGACTCAATGTCATGCGTATCATAAATGAGCCCACCGCTGCAGCCATTGCTTATGGGCTTGACAAGAAAGCTACCAGCTCCGGTGAGAAGAATGTGTTGATCTTTGACCTTGGTGGTGGTACTTTTGACGTCTCTCTCCTCACCATTGAGGAGGGTATCTTTGAAGTTAAGGCCACTGCTGGTGACACTCACCTTGGAGGAGAGGACTTTGATAACAGAATGGTGAACCACTTTGTTCAAGAGTTCAAGAGGAAGAACAAGAAGGACATTAGTGGAAATCCAAGAGCCCTCAGGAGGTTGAGAACAGCTTGTGAGAGGGCAAAGAGGACACTCTCTTCCACGGCACAAACCACAATTGAGATCGATTCTTTGTTTGAGGGTATTGATTTCTACTCTACAATCACTCGTGCTAGATTTGAGGAACTCAACATGGACCTCTTCAGGAAGTGTATGGAGCCTGTGGAGAAGTGTCTGAGAGATGCTAAAATGGACAAGAGCAGCATCCACGATGTTGTCCTTGTTGGTGGCTCCACCAGAATTCCCAAAGTACAACAGCTATTGCAGGACTTCTTCAACGGCAAAGATCTCTGCAAGAGCATCAACCCTGACGAGGCTGTTGCCTACGGTGCCGCTGTCCAAGCTGCTATCTTGAGCGGTGAGGGTAATGAGAAGGTTCAAGACTTGTTGCTGCTTGATGTCACTCCACTCTCCTTGGGTTTGGAGACTGCCGGAGGAGTCATGACTGTATTGATTCCCAGAAACACCACCATTCCTACCAAGAAGGAGCAAGTTTTCTCTACCTATTCCGATAACCAACCTGGTGTCTTGATCCAAGTCTATGAAGGTGAAAGAACAAGAACGAGGGACAACAACTTGTTGGGCAAGTTTGAGCTCTCAGGAATTCCCCCAGCTCCAAGGGGTGTTCCTCAGATCACTGTCTGCTTCGATATCGATGCCAACGGTATCTTGAATGTCTCTGCTGAGGACAAAACAACCGGACAGAAGAACAAGATCACCATTACCAATGACAAGGGAAGGCTCTCAAAGGAGGAAATTGAGAAGATGGTTCAGGAAGCAGAGAAGTACAAGGCAGAAGATGAGGAGCACAAGAAGAAGGTTGAATCCAAGAATGCCCTGGAGAACTACTCCTACAACATGAGGAACACCATTAAAGACGAGAAGATCAGCTCAAAGCTGTCTGCAGATGACAAGAAGAAGATTGAGGATGCAATTGAGCAGGCCATTCAGTGGTTGGACGCCAACCAGCTCGCCGAGGCCGATGAATTTGAAGACAAGATGAAGGAGCTGGAGAGCATCTGCAACCCAATCATTGCCAAGATGTATCAAGGTGGAGCTGATGTTGGCGGTGGTGCCGGCGCAGAGGAAGATGATGATGTTCGCCCATCAGGTGGCGGTGGTGCTGGCCCCAAGATTGAGGAGGTTGACTAAGTTATTCAAGTCGTCTGGGTTTTCTGGGGCTGTTTTGTTCCAGTTATATTAGACCTTTGCCGTGTTAGGTCGTAATTTTTTTTCTTATTGTATGTTGATTCCCGACCATGTCATCGAAAGTCGGAAAACTTTAAATATGAAGTCTTTTAATATAAAGAGCATTTTGTGCGATATCATGTTTGCTTTGCTATTGTTATGCATATAACATATAACATGGCAAAAATTACTTCCAAATCTCGGATTTCAGACTTGATATGAAAATCATACGTGCCAGGTGGTGGTGGTGCTGTGTCGTATATGTCTTCACCGCTGGCATCGTTCTCGGAGGTTTCTTTGTATCGGATGCCTTTCTTGCGAAAGAAAAGTTGTTTCCCGCGTCTGCCCTTAGCTCCCGAAGACGAGGATAAAGAGGAGGTGAAGAATGAAGCAATATCTGTAATTCTATCTCATCTTTTTTCCACCGTCTTCGGGAGAAAAGGAAATTAATCTGCTTATTTGCGGACACGTGTCAGTGTTCATTGGGCAAATAAATAATTTATTATTAAATTTTATTCAGAATATAACTTAAGTGCTATGAAAATTATTTGATTTTAAAATATAATAACATAAAAATGTATATATCTTTATCATTTTAAACAATATGTTTTAATATTTTAGCTTGATGATAAAGTTAGGTATTTAGATTAAGATGTTCACTCATTTTCTTGTAATTTTCTATCGCCGATTTTAATTGGAGGATGACAACATTGTCATTTCCTAGTCTCCAATCCAAACAGGGCATTGAATGCTTCACGTCACATGAGACTTCTTTTGTGGAACACTAAAAAACAAGATCTTGAAGTGAGTTGCATCATAATATTTCAAGGACGAAACCTATTGATAATAAGAAAGATTAAGCTTTTGATATAACACACACGCACACCAAGTCTATTATATATTTACCTTACGAATAAATATTGAATTTTTTAACATGGGAAATTCCAGATTTTCATTTGCCAATCTCCAACGAATATATGGAATTAGAAAATAATGAAAAAAATTGAATAGAAGATAGAAAATTGCCTTATGAATTAAAAATTATCCTTATTACCAAACCTATCTGTCTAGCTCCTTTTACCTCTAGTGCAACTATGACAGTACAAAACATACACAGCATGATAATTAATATAACCTCGAAACACAAGATTTACAATTCCCTTTATGCGGCTTACCTGGGGCATCAAGGAAATTTAACCAAATGAATCTGATTAACCTACGAGAGTCCACTTCTGTTTGTTATATGTTGGATAGAGAATCCACTCCATTGTTTATGCTGCTAGTCCACTGAAGCTTGAAACCTTTTTGATAGCCTCCTCTTCCATTTCAACTAGCTGACAACAGAATGATTCAACATCACTTGCTTCTTCCTTCAACAAAAACCTGTATTCTTTCCATTGGTAGTGACCGGCGCCATCCTTCAAAACAGGATTAGGAAGCTTTCCGAGGACATCGAATCCCTTGCAGTCCACCGACATTACATACGCATCCTTGATAAAAAATACCAATGGATTAGCCAATTGGGTTCAAGACTATAGTATGAAATGTCATGATGGCCGTGACACATCAACAGAAGAACAGCAACTGAAGCTAGTATAAGAAATTAGCTTCAGATATAGAGGCACTACTTTTAAATTTGGCAAAATGATTGTTTGTCATGTGTGATCTCATTAATTAACATGGATATGGAAGATGACAATAGTAGGTTTTAAGGATGTCAAGAGACGATAAATTCAAAAACAACAATATTTAAGTTTTGGATTAATACAATGTTTAGTTTTTATAGTTTGACCTCATTTTGGTTTTGGTCCCTATAGTTTGGAACCATAGATGTTGGTCCATTATATTTCTTTTCCTCTAAAACAGTAGTCCCTGCAGTTTAATAAGATCTTGGATCATTTTGACCCTTAAAGAATCAAAACCTATAGTTTGAAACTATATGGGACCAAATCAAAATGAGGGCAAACTATAAGAACCAAACATTGTATTAAGTGTATGAATATGATCCAGAGCTTTATTAACCTAATTTTAAGAGGGTTACTCTTGTTGAGTATCATTCTCCAATGTAGGAAGTTTGTTGCTGAAATGGACTTTTAGCATCTATACGGATGCTTCCCAACCAAAAAATAAAATGGCATCCTACATATCCCCATTGTTTCTTTATTGCCATATTAAAACCCAAAGCTGCGTCGTGTTTTGTTGGATAAGCATTGCTAACCGTTCAAGTCAACCTCTATTGTTTCATTAGGAAAAGAGAGCTCATGCAAGCAACAAAGTCAATATGTGGTCAACAGAACTCAAGACAGGATCAAAGTTGTTGTATTCTTTGAAAAGCTCGGATTGGTTTGATGGTCATTGTCTCTCAAGGAGTAAACTAGTGGGACAGATATTTTTCAGGGACCAAAAAACAGTAATTTAAAACAAAAATAAAAAATCATTAAGTTACCTTTACAAGGGCATTCATGTAGACCAAACAGAAAAGTACAAGAGCTCTACGCCTAGCCTCACTCTGGTTAATCCCATCAATAAGCTTTGCTGAAAATAATGCTGGCAACACATAAAACATATTTGAGATGTGATTCATTAGTTGCACAAACAAACATTCTAGTTTCAGGCATCCAAACAGTTTTTTACCCAACGGATCAGCTTTGGACGTGTTCACGTCTTCAACATTCACTTCAAAATTTCCTCCACGGCCATCAACATACGTGCATGAGCTGCACGCTAAACTTCTATTAGATGAAACTGACATCTGAGACTTTCAAAATTCTGTTTCTAGTGAATCCTAATCATACTTTATCACATAAAAAGCCATGCTGGACATCACATGTAGGCAGCAAGTACAGTTGATTGTCTAGGAGCCAAATTTTAGAACCGACAGCTTAGTTTTGCTGTCTTACTAGCAAATGAAAAACACAACACACGGACTTGAACATCCATCTGATGCAATATTATACTCTAAATAGGTTTTCAAGGTTATGATAGTTATACTTGTTTGTGAATTATTATTAGTTAATGTCAGTCAACAGTTATTAGTAAATTAAGGTTACAGTCTATGATTTTTTTTTGTTTTATTTTTTTTTGGGAGTGTTTTGTAAATCAGTTTTGACAGTTAATGGAATAATAGTATCCCGTTTCTCTGTTCCTCTGATTTCCCTCTCCCCACTCCCTGTTCTATCAGACTTCCTTCTATCCTATTCTTTTACATCATCCGGCCTTGTGATATAAATCTCGTCAAGGTTAAAGTTATTTATCACATTTGAAAGGATTCGTCCAGTTTAACAACTTGAAAAACTAAAAATTTTGGTATAAAAGCAGAGGTGAACAATAAAGAACGAAGAAATTTAGTAGAATAAAACGCATATTTTCAGTGTGTGAAATATTTTGCTCGGAAAACTTATTTCAGGATTGTGATAAACTAATTGTTAGGGATACTAGAATACAGTATGATTATGTTTGTAATCATAAAAGCAAAAAATCACACAAGTCAAGCTACAAATGTAAGCACCCAAGTTCCTACCTCATTTCGAATTTATACACTGAATATCTTTCTACATCTCCCAATATTTCTTTAAGATTATCGCTTCGTGATGCCCGGCTAAGACTAGAGCTTAGTACACCAGAAACAACATAATTGAAGTCCTTCATTGCTTTTGGCTCAGACAGTACAACTTGCTCAAGTTTTTCCGCAAGAGATTTAGCCTACACCAAGAATATTAAGTTATTACTGTAAAGGATAAATTTAAGTTCATAAAACAATTGTCTTAAACTTCAAAGTCTTAGCTGAGATAACAAGTCATCTTTCCAATATTCATACCATGCCTGACTAGAGGTTTTAGACTTTGAGTAGTATTGAATCTCTTGATTACTGATTTCACGTAAAGCATAAAAGATAATAACCTCAGAAAAGTGCATCTTTTCCAGTATAATCTAAATGTTAATTGCTTGTTACATAAAATTTCAGGAAAAAGATGATGGGGACCCAATAGGAAGCTGTCCTAGAAAACCCAGAAATTACAGATAGGAAAGCATATGAGGAAGACGTCAAGATATACAGATCATTTAAAAGTACAATTCCAACTGTAACTGTCATAATGTTGCCTGTGTTTTGTTGGCTTTTGATATTAGAATTATAAAAAGTCATATATGAAAGTTACAAATGAAGCTTCCTTGTCCTGTTTAAGAAAATGATATAAATATTTCATCAAGCAGAACCAGTGTTAATTTGAAATGTAATTACATATTTTCTAACTTCTAAGATCCTCCATATCTGGGAGTCAACTTGTCTGGTAACTTCCCACATGCTGATGACAGTCTCTACAAGTCACTGTTTTCCTAGAGGAGAGCATGATCAATTCCACTGTTCAATTTTAAGAATATCACTCTAACTATTTAGAGGAATCAATCAATGCCATATTATGAAGATGTCCAGGTGGTAAGGATCATGAAGCTTACTTAAATTCTTTTTCTACAGAAAACGCCATAAATTTTATTGGTCAAGGAGCAATTAACTCAGCAAGCCAAAAGACATGGAAAACTAGTGAAGCTCAACAAAATAAAAGTGAGTGAGCATATGGAGACATTACCTTATCTTCACTAAGTGGAACAACATCCCCAACTAAAGCAACCCGTGCTGGTGACTATAACATATCAATAAATGAACCAACACGTCAACATCTTCATATTTTTCCAATCATATAAGAAGATTAAATTATGATTTATTAGTACTAGGAACCTTTTGTAACCCATTTCATTTAGAGGATAATGATTGGGTGTCAAGGGTCTCCTCTAAATGAATTAGTTTCAAATGAACACAAAATAGTTATGATATCCTACCCTTTTCAATGCTTTAAGTAATCCAGCTAGGGGGCCTGGAAAGGGAGTGGTCACAGCAAAAGAACCACGCTCATCAATCATTGCATTCTGCAAGAAAATGCAAAATATCTTGTATCATCCTTGCAACTGTGAAATTACATACAGATACAATTTCTTAACAAAAGTAGATGAAAAAATTTTACAGCGATAAGTGGAGAATAAACTGATTTTATCTCCTGGCAAATAGCCAACTCACTATAAGTTATCATTCTTGAAAACCATGAACCTAACAGGTTTCCTGCTGATGAAAATTAGATCAGGCTTTCATTTTTAATATTTAATTCTTTATGTTGTCCAAATAAAGATCAATGTTTTAAAACGGAAAAGTTCTTTTCCTCACAAAGAACAATTTTTTTCTCATTGAGTAGCATGGCCAAACAGGCAATTAAACTTAGTAAATCCTACCTCACAACAGGGACATCAACACCCATGGTGCTGGTGGTTTGATTGGTACAAGTACATACTCTAAACAAGGCAAATGAATTCAGCACTATGCTTTTCTTAAACTTCCCCTCATCTGTAAGAAACTTGTTAATGTTGTCCTTACAGTGCAACACGAAGTTTCTAGCTTGTTGAGGATCAGAGTAAAACGATATGATATTTATATGATGAAAGTTAACATGTCTTCCCATTAGACAGGGGAAGGATTAAAATTATAAACGAAAAAAAAAGAAAAGAAAAGAAAGAAAAGGATGGAATCTTACCACATTATGTAAATCGTTTTCCGATACCCAAATGTATGGCTTCCCTCTTCTGATTATGTACTTAACTTTCGATGTATAGATGCCACTCTTGCTGACACAGCCAGGCAAAGTAACATCATTTCATTAGTAAATACTAAATTCTGTAGCTAAACCCGCATAATAAAAATAAAAATTATATGGATTGAACTATCATAACCAACAGCATCCAACAAAAACATTATGTCAAATAAAGTTATTCAGTTCGTTAAATTGCCATAACTAGCAGCACAAGACAGGACAAAACTGATTACCTTCCTTTGACGTCTGCTTTGATGGTATTGAGGTAACCTTGCCAGTTCGATGCAAGTATATTCTGCAGAACAGAACCATTTAACAGTCAATATATGGTCATTTCTGTAGAACCTGCGAAATTCTAATAGAAGCGTCGAGATGGAGAGAGAAGACGGAGGACCTTGCACTTCTGGGCAAATGACAAGGTGTGGGATTTCATGGCTTCTCGAAGTTAGCGATATGCACACCACCTGCTCGACAAAAATAGGAGCTTGCTCACGGAGAGCTCACTAAAACAAAGAAGAGGGTTGAATGGGGACGGCGGGGAAGGATGCGCGAGGGAGACAGACAAAACGGTGGCGTTTAGTGTCAGTAATTAGTTGTTTTTTTTTGGTAATAAATACTGGATATCATTATAACCATCATTATTAAAACCGAATACTGAACTGGTTGAAGTATTAGGTCAAAAATCAGTGGGTTATACCAGAGTTAAATCGGGGCAGCTAAGTCTCCAGGATTTATTATATAATATTTATTTGCTTCTCTTTTCACAGCACATCAAATTCATATCTAACAAGATTTGTCACCGTTTGGATTTAATGGGAATTGGGTCCCACAACGTTAAAAAAATGGAGAATCACGCTCTGGCAATCTGCTCCTTCAGTCCAACAAATTAATGAAAGGCATTGTTCATTTGTCTTTTGGCGACCAAGGTTGGGTTCTCTCTGTCCTTTACCCTCAGGGGGTAATCGTGCCGCTGACCTTATTGCAGCAGATGCTTATAAAGGGGTGTGCCCGATTGGGTGGGTCTTACAACCAACACCTTCTTTGCTGTCTCTTCTAGCCTTGGACTCCCAGCAGGCGGATGCTGGTCCTCATGATGCTCCTCTCCCCAATCACTCATTGAGTGGTGATTGTTTGTAGTTTGTTTTATTTGTGTGTATTTTGTTTTGTTTGTAATTCATAGACTTGTCTGTTTCTTGTGATGTTGTTTTCTTGTTGTTGTTTCCCTTCTCTGTTTTGCGTTGTAATTGTTTTGGCGTATTAATATAAGTATCATTTGACCAAAAAAAATCTACTCCTTCAGTCTTTGCTTCTCATTTATGAGCCCGCTCCTTCACATCCTTTTATATCACTTGATGAGGTGCATGAATTGGGTCCCACACTTTATTTATATAGGTTTAGTCTCTTTCCTTTTTCTAGATCATTTGTGTTGCCCAATTATAAGTAGTTAAACTGTGGACAAGTACTACAACTTTGTTGCATCTTTCTATTGTTCTCGCTTTTGTCAACTGAACCAGATTCTAGAAAATTTTTAGTCGTTGCGCACAAGACGTTTGTAGCAAAGTGACGAGAAGGATTGACGAAAAAAAAGGGGAAGGAGGCACGGCTTTACTGTGAAGTCATCCTCTTCCCTGGAATGCATCTGAACCAGAGAGGGAGAAAGAGAACGCAATCGCACAGAAGGGGAGCATCAGTTGTTGCTACTGTCATCGACAAAGAAGGAGGCAACCACACAAGGTACTGTTCATCGTCTTCATTGCACAAAACCAGGGACGTCGAACAGGGGAGCAACTGTCCATTCTCTCTCTTTCTCTCTCTGTAAACATCGATTGAAGAGTGAAAACGTTTTTTTAAAAAAAACTGACTCTAAGCTCAGTTTCTATGATAGACCAGACCGGTTCACGGCTGGTTCGCCGATTTTCAACCCGAACTAGCCGGTCCAGTTCGAGTTTCATAACCATGATTATAACTTCAAAACAAACAATTCCTAAGTTTTGTTTGGTTCTAAGATCCTCTTATTTGGTTCAATAGAGGGGAGGAGAGGGTAGGTTCAATGAGGAGAGGTGAGAGGAGTTAGGGGTGGTAGCTTTGTTTGGTTGGATGGGAGGGAAAGGGAAAAGAAGTTTCTTGTTTGGTTCAGGACGAAAAGGGATGGGACCTAATTAAATGTTGACAAATATGCCTTTAGTTTATTATTTAAATAGCAAAGTTATTATTTCCTAAGTTATAAATCCAAAAAAACTATGTATATTTGAAATGATGATTTTATTAATTTTAATATATTAAATCATCAAATTTAATATTTTTTAAAATTTAAATTCAAATATAAATCCTAAATCAAAATGTAGTCCTAATACATGTTATATCACATTAAAAACATGCAAACATCTATCAACAATAATGGTCGAGAAATAGCAAATACATAAACGTGAAAAAAAGGAAACAACAAAGACAACAAGAATCATCATTTAAAAGCCAGATAACAACATTCTAGTTTAAACGGAATTCAACATCTGACAGAAGAGTTAAGAACAATTGAATATACATTGGTCACTCTAGAATTTCCAACGCAACTAGATGGTGTAGATTTCGAGTCGTTAGGAAAAAGATTGAGAGACGACTAATACACCCAGAAAGGATTTGATATTGAGTTCAAAGCCATATAGGATTTGATTAGACAGATTTAATTTTTAGTATTTTAGTAAGATAGGATTTTATTAGATAAATTTTCTAATTTATTTGCTTGATCCTAGTAACAATCATATGGGTAAACTTGAGATAATGAAAAACTAGCATGGCTATTTTAGTCAAAATAAGATATAATATTTCTCACCCCTTAAAAAAACCTCAAATTTGGAGGGGCGTGGAAGAAGAGGAAGGGAGCATTAGAAGACAAAATTTCTCCCCTCCTCCAAAAAACCCTCAAACCAAGCAATATCTTAAGCTTCCTTCATCAAGATCCACTTGACAAGATTAGGTGGAGTGTTAGTAATACGTATTAGCCTTGTTCATTCATTGATCCAATTTTTTTTGACTTAGTCAGGTTTTCCCTTTCGAGTTAGAATGTAAAGGGATTTAGTCAAGTTTTCCCTTTCGAGTTAGAATGTAAAGGGTTTTTGCTTCCTTCAATAAGTGTGTTTTTCAAGATTCAAACTTTTGTAGGGTGTAAAGGGTTTTCATCACCCTATGTTTGGATGGAGAGAAAAGAAAACTAGAAGAGAAAACTCCCAAAAAGGGGGTTTTTTTTTTCGATTTTTGTAAATTTTCCTTCCTATTATCCCCTCACTTTTCTCTCCATCAAACACCCAATAAGTGTTCTCCTTCCGCTTACCACCTAAATCAATAGCTTGTCAATTCCATTGATCCAATGAATGTGAGAGTGGAAAAAAAAGAAAAATCATTTTTTGGACCTTAAAATGGGAAAATCATTTTTCATTTTAACGTACTTACCCATATTTCCAAAAAATGATTCATGGAACGGATCAATGGAAATATGAGGGGAAATTGGGAAAATATTTATCTTACATGTTTATATGGTATGTAAAGTTAATTGCACTGAATTAAGTTAAGTGTTTCTAATCTTATGAAAGTTATGCAGAAAAATTTGGCCAAAAAAAGGGAAAATCTCTTAAAAAGAACTTGAAAAATGTGAAAAAATAAATAGGTGTCATGAATATGTATAATCCCAAATAGGTGTTAATGCATGATGAGTCTTTTTGAAAATTAAAATGAAATGACACAATTAGCTCTCTGATATAAATTGAAAAGAATGAACTGAGAAAGATAATGGTGGCACGAAGATGGCAGCGACAAAGGGAAAATCAGAGCTAGAGCTGTCCAAAGGAAGGGAGGTATGTCATTTTTTACTCCACAATTTGCTTCCCTTGACAAGTTGATCCTAAGCATGATTTTATTTTTTCATCTTCGTTTGGGTGGGAGACATTTTTTCGCAACTGGGTATTTTGGTTGGAGGGAGGTGAATGTTGATGATGGGTGAAGGTGGCAAGAGGTTGCGATGGTACATAATGTGAGTTGTAGGTTTGAGGGTGAAGAGAAAAAAGAGGGTGGATTTTTTAAGAAATCAGTTATCTAAAGTTGAGAAAATCTAATGCGAATTTTTGAAACATTGAAGTGGGGTTTTAGTTTTCTAATCTGATGAAACAAAAAAGTTGGTGAATTGATACTTTGCTAATTTGTTTGTTGAAGGGCATTTAACAAAATGGATGGAAATATTGGGTAGATTTGTGCCAAGGAGTTGTTTTGTTATTTTCATGTAGGGGAAAATTTGTAACTAATAATGAAGGTGAAGTTAAATATACTGGAGGTAGTGTGAGGTAAAAATGATAAAAGATGGGATAAGACTTGAAGATTTAAAGGAAATCATATCAAAATGGATAGGTCATGATGGGAGTAGTTGTGACATTAAATATACAGTTATGTTTTATGAGAGGACATTAATTTGATCTTGATAGTGATAGAATCTGTTTGGGTTCAATGAAATCTGTGCACATGTGTTTATATCCAAGAAAGAGAATGTGAATGATCATTTGCCAACAAATGATCCATGTGTACGTAAGTTGATAAAAAAACTTGATGTTACAAGTTTGTATTTTCTATTGAAATGCTGGTAATGATTTATCAAATGTTGTAATTATTTTATACAGGAATGAGAGATTCTTGCAACTGTCACCAGGAGCAAAGGTATATCCCATGAAGTCAGGGCAATGATCTTGAGCCTATGTCTTTTGAAATTAATGGTGGGTAGGGACGGACCTTGGATAAATATTTTGGGGGGCCAAAACCAAAAGGGAAAAATGAAGATGAAGTTCCAAAGCCAGAAGAAAAAGAGAAAATTCAAAGCTAAATATTTGGACCGCATGTCCATTGTCCACAGCCTATCATCCCCAAAGTGATGGTTAAAGCAAAGTTCTCAATCGTTGCCTTGAACACTACCTCTGGTGCTTTTTATGGTAGCAACCTAAAGAATGGGTCCGTTGGTTGCCTCTTGCAGAATGGTGGTATAACACCACTTTTCACTCCTCTGCAAAGCTCACTTAGTTTGAAGTGCTATATGGGAAACCACCTCCTATTTACTTGCCGTATCTACCACAAGAGTCAAGCATGAAAACTATAGATCTCTCTTTTCAGGCTCGAGAGAAACTCATGGTCACACTGAGAAGCAACTTAGATGCCCGGTCAATCGAATGAAAAAAGTTGGCAACTAAACACCGTTCAGAGTGCGAGTTCGAAGCAGCTAAATACTTGGACCGCTGCACATGATTCAATTTGCAATTATCAGCGGACGAAGTGAAGATCGGGTAGAGAAAATTCAAAGCTTCCATCTCTCCCGATAGTTAAATGATTCAGAGAAGAGAGAAAGTAAGAGACTGCACATGATTCAGTTCGCAATTATCTACTCTCAACGGTCTGAACAGAAAATTTTCTAAACAATTTTTTTTTTGGGGGCCTTGTATCTTCTAAGGTCTGTCCCTGGTGGTGGGTGTCTAACTTATGAGAGTGAATAGATGCGTGTTAGTGAGATGAGCTATTTGAAATTATCCAAAGTCTGAACTGATTTATTCACATGTGGATGCATTCAGAGCAGCTTTGTACAAGTATAGCATTGCGCAAAAGTTTGTGCACAAATACGAGAGGAATAGCAAAGACAAGATGTATGTCAAGTGTAAAGTAGAAGGTTGTCCTTGGAAATTATGTGCAACTATAGTGGGCAAGAACTATGATATTGTCTACTTGTCATTGAAAATTATAGAACTATCTTACTAGTTGCTAGTTTTTGGGTACTTTTATGGCCTTAGTGTTAGTATGTAATTTTACACCCCATTATTTTTTAAATAATGTATAGGGTGGACGAACTAAGATATTGTCTACTTGTCATTGAATATGATAATACAATTCTATTATCATGACCTTGCTACTGTTTAGATAAGAAAGTTGTGAAAATATTGAAGCAACTTGTGAAATTCTTATGAGAACTTGCAAAAACCTAATCCTAAATTGACAAACGCTTATTTGAATTTGGTAAAATTAGTTTCATATCTAGGGAATTTGGATTGCAAGTTGCGAAAGTACTAAAGCAATTTTTGAAATTCTTATGAAAACTTTCAAAAACATAATCCTAAATTAACAAATGCTTATTTGAATTTGGAAAAACCAGTTTTATTTTTGGAGAATTTGGATTGCAAGTTGTGAAATTACTTAAATAACTTGTGAAATTCTTATGAAAACCTAAGAAAACCAAATCCTACCTTAGCAAAGATTTATCATAACTTGCGAAGCACGTTTGAGATGTTCATAAATCACAACTTTTTACAACCACATGCATTCTTAAATATAACAAGGTTTAAAAATATGACGCTTCCAATATTAGGATACACATAAACATAACAAGTATTTACATAAATAAGAAAGAAAACTTCCTTCTTCACACTTCCCTTAGTAACAACTAAGATAAATTAACGACGTCTTTTAGTGGTATTTTCTGGACGAGCTGGTATAAGCTCCAAAGGAGTCTCACGACGTGAATTTAGAAGATGATTGACCAACCACCATATTATGTCGCTCCTTAATGGTTGAATATCATCCTGCAAATAACTCAAACATCAATATGTGCTTACCCTTGAAGGAAAAAAGTTCAGAACTATACATTTCCATATTCAGACACAAAATCAGTGTCTCATTGGCCCAACCAATTCAAATGCGGTTTTCACAGGTTCGTTTAAGAATTTCATAAGTTCACGTCATAATTTCACAACTTGCGATTCAAAATTCCCCACATAACAATAGGGTTTCACAAGTTCTCATAAATGATTCACAACTTCAGAGTATGTTTTCATAACTAGCAAATAAAAAATTCCCACATGTGAACAAGGTTTCACAAGTTCTGATCATGCATTCACAAGTTCAAATCCAGTTTTTAGATGTTCACTACAAAAGTTCATATCATAATTTCACAACTTGTGTTTTGAAATTCCCCATATAACAACAGGGTTTCACAAGTTCTCATAAAGAATTAACAAGTTCATTTAAGAAGTTCCAAACTAAGCACTTAGCACTTTCAAGCAGATTTCAAACCATCATATATAATTCTAATAAAACCTTAATGTTTTATCGACATTTCCTAAACATAATTCAAACCTAGTAACTTTGAAGCAGATTTCAAATAAACTGAATAAGTAAATATCCAAAAAATATTTAAACCCATCGACTTACCCTACTTAATCGCTGAAAAGCAATTTTTCCAGAACTGTCGAACACCTTTGTGCGCCAACCCAAAATAAGGCAAAATCCTAAACCAATGTGTGTTGGTCCACGCCTTCTCGCCTCTTCAAATCGACGAAACCAACTTCCCACCCAGTTTCCTCTCTCATTGCAACCAACCACACCTCTCACGATGACAATTTCCACCCTCAATAACGGGCAACTCAGAAAATGGGGAGTGTTTGCAAAGGGAGCCCGATACGACACCTCCCTCTCTATTTTTTTTTTTTTTAAAAGTCCAAAGGTCAATTGTGTCATTTCTTTTAAATTTTAAAAAAGATGGTTAGAACTCTAATACCTCTCTAGGCTTATGCATATTTGGATCACCTTTTTGTCTTTTCATAATTTTGAAGTTCCTTTTAAGGTATTTTTTTTTTAAAAAAAAAGAGTGTGAGAGAGAAAAAGAAAAAGAAAAAAAAGGAAAAAATAGGGTTAAGTAGCAATTTTGCCCCGGAAGTATACACTCAGGAGCAATATTGCCCTGAAAGTTTTTTTGGGTTCAATTTTGCCCCTAAAGTTTTGTTTTGGAGCAATTTTGCCTCTCCGTTAACAACCCTAGTTGACCGTTAGGGTTGTAAACGGATGGGCAAAATTGCTCAAAAAAAAAAACTTTCAGGGCAACATTGCTCCAAAAAAACTTTTAAAGCAAAATTGCTCCTGGTCGTATATTTTTTATATTTAATATTTAATTTTGCAATAATGACTCGTTAATGAAAATACAAGCCTTTTTAATCTTTACCTTCTCTGATTTATGTAATTCGGTTTGTTTAAGGTAGACTTATTTTTGGCCTGTTTTGCAGTGAGGCCTGTGGCTTATTAGCCTAATTATAAAATTTTTAAAAATATAGGCCTCCTTCACAGGACACAAGCCAGGTCAGGCCTGTATACAGGCCAGGCTCAAGCTGAAAAAATGGTCTATAACAGGCCATAGGTCAGGCTCAGGCTAATTTGTTGCCGTTGGCCTCTTAAGGGTGAAGCTTGGACTGACGTGACCTGTTTCTACCCCTAGATATTAGATAAATAAGAATTAGAAATATATGATATCATAAATAGCAGTTTTAACATTTTTTTTAGGTTAAGTAGCATTTTTGCCCCGGAAGTTTTTTTTGGAGCAATTTTACTCCGGAAGTTTTTTTTGGAGCAATCAGTTGACCGTTAGGGTTGTTAATGGAAGGGCAAAATTACTCCAAAAAAATAATTTCGGGGCAAAATTAAACCAAAAAAAAAATTCAGGGCAAAATTGCTACTTAACAAAAAAAAAAAAAAGTAAAAGGCGAAACTCCGGGCAGAAAGAATATTTTTGCCTTCTGCTTTTTGGGCGTAGACGTCAATCTTTCACGATTCTCCCGAAGACCTCTTTCTTCCTCCACTGTTCCACCATAATGAGGAAAGCAGCGAGTTGAGTCCTATCTCCTTTATTCACTTCCTTGTTGACATTGTAAACCAATGTCCATGGAATCCGAAGAGAACTCATCGGAGGGACATCCCTCTTCCCCATCGTCACCTGCTTCTGCCATATTCGACAGAGATCGCCATATCACTTTCCTTTTGATGATGTACCAGTTACTGCCATCCCCCTACCAGCTCCAAGAGATCAATCGCCTTACCCTCGCTTACTTTGTCATCTCCGGACTTGACATCCTTGGGGCTGTCGATCAGGTATTTATCATTCCTCTCTCTCTCTCTCTCGCTGCCATTAGACAATTCAATTGGATTTGAACCTGTGGATTCTAGGTCTCTATTTCTGGGTTTAATATTCCTCGATCAGGTATTTATTCATGCAAGTGAAAAGAACTTAGTATATATGACTGCTATGGTAATTAGAGATAGAGACAATGGCATTCCTGTGATTAATCCAAATACATTTTGTTTTTGATCAACTACATTTTACCCCTAAATTGACCCAAATTTTAATTTTTTATATAAACTTTTAAACTTCTTAGGGATAAGGGTTCTAAAGAACTAAACCTAGTACACCATTATGCATTTTGACCATCTTATTTCAATTTCTGCAGTTAATTTAAACTAGCCGTATTTCGTGTGGCTCATCATCTCCACATAAATCCCCCCCCCCCAATTTTTTTAGCGAACATACATTTAGGGTAAACTGTATATGTCTTGTTGAAATATTGATAGCCTATTGATGAAGCTACTGAAAATAAATTGTTGCTCAATGTCTTTAGACTGCTATATTATGTTTAAGCTATTATTAATATCATTGGTTATCTTAATTACTTCTGTTTAGGGTATGTTTGGGAGTTTGGAGGACAAGGGAGGGGAAAGGAAGAGGAAGGAGCTAATGTTTAAATGATATATTTTTCATTCCCTTGTTTGGTGAAATTTTTTTCCTTCAAATCAAGTTGATATATGATGGAGGAAGTACTTCAGAAGGTTTGCTGAAAATCCTTCACTATTCTCACATTCTTATTAATAACTCTCAAAACAAGGGAAAGGTTCTCTTCCCATCCCTTCTTACTGTCCTCCACTCATACGTACGATTAAATGCCTTTGCAAGATTACAATTAACTTGTAAACTGCATCCCTAATCTACAAAATGTTATAGGTTGACAAGGATGCTGTTGCCAATTGGGTTTTGTCCTTTCAAGTTCGCCCTAGAAACCAAGCAGATAGAAACAGTAGTATGAAATGCTTCCTATAAAATCTGTATACAGCTTTTAGCAACATATTATCTCTAATATTTTACTGAACCTATAAGTGAAGTTGATGTGGCTATCTTTTTGCTGTAGGAGAGTTCTTTGGTTTTCTCGGTTCCAGGTCTTCACAGTTTCATCCAGTTGATAATGGGGTATGGAGAAACATGTAAAGTGCTAATCATCTTGTTCCAAGTTTTATGTGTTGGTGAACAATGTATTCTTGTTTCTGCAAAAATATGTTGAGAAAGTGCTTTGGTTTTTCTTGTAATTTTTGTAGTCTAATCATTTTATGTTAGGTAACTTATTGAAATGTATTTCTGCTAGGCTTTACTTCGCAACAATAGTCACTTGGCAAGTACTTACTGTGCCCTTGCCATATTGAAAATTGTTGGATATAAACTGTCCAACAATGACTTTGAACCATTATTGACATCAATGAGAAATCTTCAGCAGCCTGATGGAAGGTATGCTTTTAAATTTTTCTGGAACCTTCTGAAGTAATATTCTTATTAGTTCCCTGCTTCTATATTCCTTTATTTTGCTGCACGTGGTCTGGAATTTACAGCCATGATAATATGCTTAAATCAATTCTTGTTTCGTTGAAAATTGATCTCTGTAAATTGTAATTCAGATTACTTCTCATTCACTAAAACTGTGCACCTCTTGTGATAGCTTTATGCCCATCCATACCGGGGCTGAAAGGGATCTACGATTTGTATATTGTGCGGGTAAGAGTTATAACTAAGATGTTATTTAGCTTGTTTACTTGAATGACTGTTATTTCATATCATTATTACTTATGGACTGTATCAGCTGCCATCTCTTTCATGTTGAATGACTGGAGCGGCATGGACAAAGAGAAAGCCAAGGATTACATATTACATTGTCAGGTTTGTAGATCTAGTCATCAACTATTCTTGGAGCTTACTATTGGTTCTGGCAGTACATGTTCCAAGCAAATAATGATGTATGAATATACAGTAAACTTGTGGCTTTTCTTAACCTTTTTCTTGCTTTTTCAGTCTTATGATGGTGGCTTTGGATTAGTTCCTTGTGCGGAATCACATGGTGAGTTGAAATAGTTTTCATTATTTAACTTATCTTTATTCTATGCTGGAAAACGGGCTGTTGCAATGTTGTTAGTTACATCAATTGTCGTAACTCTGGTGTATGATTTTTTAAGTGCACTTGCTTATCACTTCATTGATCTGTTTAATTATATGGTACACATTCATATTGGTAGTTTGGAGTATGAAACTAGGACCAGCCCTATATAGTTCACTGTCAAGCCTGAGAGTCTGTTTTATCCGCAGAAGACCTAGTGTGTTTACAGGTTCCTTCTGTTTGCTCCTTCCTGCATCCTTTATTTTCTTTTATTCTCTTCAGAGAGAGTCCTTTCTTTCTTTACAAAAGACCTATCACTTGCCAATCAAAGAAAACAGAAAGGATAAGAAGACCTATCACTTGATGTTAGGTTTTTTCTACCACCCTGATTCTCTCTTTAATTTATATTGTGGCACACTATTTTTCAGGCCTCAAGCATTTTACTTGGGATGTGCTATCAATAATTTTCACATTGCATTGTCAAGATTATTTGAATAATGTGGATGTGTTGCCTGTCTTTTTAGGCGAGCAATTTTCATCATTATTATAGATTTATATGTTCATTTTGCCTATGAAAACTAAATAAGTCCATTATAATGATAATTATGGTAAACTTGTTCTTTGAAAAAATATTGTGTTAACTTTTGGTTAGTAAGTAATCATATTGTTTGCTGAAAGAATCATTGTCAAATGTCATTATTTATTGAAGAATCTAATAGAAATTGGCATTTGTTTAAGTAAAAGGGGAAATTGTTATTACTCAAAAGGGGCATGAAACAGCCATGGTGAAGTCAAAAAGACCATGCTGGAAACTATTTACATCAAAATAGAGAAATGGAAAGACAAGGAAGCTTAATTGATTCTATTGTCCAGAGATGTGAGCAGTTCCCTGGCTCTAATAACAATTAGCAAATACTCTCTCCCGTCTTTAATAAAAGGCATATTTATCTAATTTGATTAGATTAAGGAAGTTAGTTAAGGTAGTTAATATGACATGTTTTTTTAAAAACACCTTAATCATCTTTCTTAATCCCCTTCATCTCTCTTTTACTTGAATATGGTTGAGGGAGCATCAATGGGGGTAAATTGGAAAAAGATTGGTAAATAAGAAAAAAATGTTTTATATTTAGGACCAATATCAACTTCACAATTTTGTCCTATATTAAAGACCAGAGGAAGTATTTAACATGGTACCAGATTGTTTTCTACATTTCAAATACCAAGTCTATCTGGTCAAATGAAGATAGTCAAGTTTTGCATCATCTTCATAAAATGCTTCAGATGAACTATGAAAAATAAGATTAGGTTGGAGTTTAAATTTTTGCCAACACCCACTTGATTGCATTTACATCCATGATCCATGTTATTGGCATTGTGTGGTACTGTGGTTCCACAGACTCTTCCCCTGTATTGTCAATTTTTTGAATTGTTTCATCAATATAAATTCATGTTTCCTGAATATCATGATTCTGGCTTATACCTGCTGGTATTTCTCAAATAATATTTATCAACACTAGTTGTTTAAATGGAATAGGTGGTGCAACTTATTGTGCTATTGCATCCCTCCGATTAATGGGATTTCTTGAAGATGATCTTCTCAAAAGTTCTGCTACGTCTTCTGTGATAGATGTACCATTGCTACTGGATTGGCTTGTGCAGGTTTGTTTATAAGCTGAGGATTTATTATGGGAAAATTAATATGCTAGTGTCTATAATATAGTTTCCTCAATTATACTTGTAGAATCTCATATTATTAGGAATCCCATGATTATAGGGATTAATTAAATCTATAGATTATAGGAGATAATGGTTAGGATATTATTTTCAAATTTCAAATCTAGATCTCATTAACGAATCTTATTATCTCTTGTGTATAAATGTAATCACCTTCTCATCTAAATAATACAACAAATTATTCTCTCATCCAATTATCTTCAATACTCATAATTTTTTAACTTGCAAAAGAAACGTTGTTAGTGACTGATATCGTGGCTCTCACTTGGCATACACTTAGAATAATCTTACCACATGAATCTAAATTAAATTAAAATAAACTAAATTACAGATTATATGTAGATGCAAGGAGATGGTTATGAGCATAATTTTTTTTTATGTTGATAATAAATAACTTTTATTCAGTTATTTCACTTTTAATAATCTTTATTATTGCGATCCAGATCACTTAATTATTCTTCTATTTCAGAGGTTGGGGACTGATGGTGGTTTTCAAGGTAGACCTAATAAAGTTAGTGACACGTGCTATGCGTTTTGGTAAGTGGTACTGGATATTTTTGGGAATTCCATGGTACAGTATTATAAATTTTTCGTAGCCTTGACAGAATTACATGCATTTATAGGATTGGAGCAGCTTTGAGGATTTTTGGGGGCCAGGACTTCATTGACAAAGGAGCTCTTCGTGGATTTCTGCTTACTTGTCAATCTGAGGTATTGCAGTTACTAATTTCTGTTCACAAGGCCTTGTGTTTTGGTTTTGCGGAAGAATGAAATGAGATGGAATATTTGTTGGCAAGAAATTTAGTGATTTAGTTAATCTTGCTTTTATTGCAAAGTTTATTAGAAAAATGATAAGTTTCCAGTGTTATGGGAGGGGAGACAAGTGACCAAAGAGGGGCTGACTGAAATCCTTTTTTTTAACTGAGCAATCCGCTGTCCCCCAAAAAAAAAAAAAAAAAACACAGAAATTGAACCATTTAATACCACGTAGTATACTACTTTCGGTTTTTAATATAAGATCTAGTTGACTAATTTGAGGAGAATTAAGGAAGTTAAATAAATTACTTTAAAGTATTTAGATTTATCATTTTTCTCTAAATTAATTTGTTAGACTTATAAACTGATATATAATGATACACATAAGTATTTATGTAACATATGCTATAATTAAGTAATTTATCTAGCTTTCTTTATCTCCCCCAATTAGTCAACCGGATCTCATATTAAGGACCGGAGGTAGTAATATAAATTTTGTCCTATTCATGGATGATGGATCCTGTGACGCCAATAGAACATACCAACTATTGGTAAAAATGTTAAGCAAATACTGTAACATATGCTATAATTGAATTTGCTAGTGGGACATGCTATGATTATGCTTTGTTTGGAATACCTGGGGTGCTGATCATGCTTTGTTCTGTACAAATGAGTTTCAAAGTTCTTGGTAATCAGGATACTTGCGTAGTTGCGTTCCAAAAGCCATTTGATTTTGCTTTATAGCCATCCATGGTAGAAATTGTTGAAATGAGCACTTAAAGTGAACTCTCCAAGGACCACACTTCCCTTTTTCTCATATTTGTGTGTTCAGTGATGTGATGATACTAAATCTTTATGTCTCCGTTGACCCTGTATTGACCCTTGGCTGGCTGTCCGTAACTAATTTAACTGCTTATATTTGTTCTTCAACAGTACGGCGGATTTAGTAAAGTTCCTGGAGACTTTCCAGATCTGTACCACTCTTATTATGGATTTACTGCCTTCGGCCTTCTGGAAGAACCTGATTTGTTATCAATTTTCCCTGAACTGGGCATCACAGGACTTTCTGCAATGGGAGTTTAATTTATCAGTTTCTTGGCTTGGATGTCCTCATTTGTTCTTGTGTCGATTAATTTATCGGTTTTTCTTTTTAATTTTCAAATTTAGGTGAAGATTGCAAGCCTACCCACCTTGATTAGGGATTTGGATCCTTTCATTTTCCTCTCAAAATCTCATATCCACTCTTAGATTTAAAAAAATGGAGGGTTCATATTTAATATTTTATAAAATCATTATTATAAACATAAGTCTATAAATTTAAATCATTAAAATTTGATTTGTACAGTTGATAACTGCAGTTCAAAAAAAAATATAAAAAAAATATTATAATACTAGTTTTATAAAATATCAAACCTGAATCATTTATTTTTTCGATCTAAGAATAGAGATGAGATACCAAAAAGATAAGGGGAAAAAGGAGAGGGAACGATTCCTTGATTAGTAGTGGCCAACAATGTAATGATTTAAGGGTTTCTCTGCATATTTATGAGATGTATGATGCACATGCTTCAAAGTGTCCATTGAAGTTTGTTCTTGAGACAGGAAACTAATTAATACGGAGTATTTTACATTTCCATGTCTCTTCCACACGATAAATTAAAGGGAAAATCTATTTCAGGGCCCTTTTAGGACCCACAATCCCAAAAAAGGCCCCAAAATTCTGACAATCCCAGAAAAGGCTTGGCATTTTCTGGAATTTTCAGAATTTTTGGTGAGTTGTCAACATGGCTGATATAGTTGTTAACGGGTAGGTTTTAACAACTAAATCAGCCCCGTTAACAACACTTTGCTAACAACTATATCAGCCCCGTTGACAACTATATCAGTACCCCGTTAAGAACTATATCAGCCTCGTTGACAACTCACCCAAGATTCTGAAAATCTTAGAAAAGGTTTTGGGGTCTTTTTTAGGATTATCAGAATCTTGAGACCTTTTTTGAGATTGACAGCCTTAAAAAGGTCCTGAAAATGATTTTCCCTAAATTAAAAAGGATCGAACGTCATAAAACATCATCACATGCATGATCTTGCTATTAGCAGCTGAGTATCTATTCTGTCTGCCGTAAGAAATTAAAAAGGAGCAAATGGCTTAAATTGATATTTTCTATATTACATCAAGATCTAATTGGGCAGTTCAGTGGAAAAAAACTGGTCAATATTTTTTATAATATTATTACCCTTTTTTTTTTCAGAATCAGCCATGCCAAATGTCAATTACTCGCTCCGGTGTTAATATAATACAATTTTGAGAGTTAATTTTAATTCTAAATACAAGAAATAGGTTTTATATTTCTTAATCTTTTCTTAATTTACCTCTGTTGATGCTCTCTCAACAATAATAAAAAAGAAAAGGGAATCAAAAAATTAAGAAAATTGTTTTAGAAAATATATGTCATATTAATTAACTTCCTTAATCTAATCAAATTAGGCAAATATGTATTATATTAAGAACGTAAGGAGTATATAGATAAATGCACACTCTGCAGTAGGAATGTTACGTATTAAAATAATTTTCATTACTCGAGTGAATCTCATCTTTTCGGTTTACTCTTGTGCCTAGTTCTAGGTCTCTATTGAATCACTTGTATGAAATGAATATATCCTTAGTATTGATGGATTTAATTGGCCTATCCAAGTTTTTGTAACACATTTTTAGAAAGAAAATCAACGTGACAATTTTGGAGAAATTTAAAGGCTATTAACTATGGAAGGAAGATAAACACAAGGGTTAATATAATCTTAATCCCTCATATTTTAAACCATGAGTTTTGATATCTCAAATTTCATTCATTTAATAAAAACTTAGACAATTTTATACTTTAAGGAACCAAAAGTCTAAAACTAAAATGAGAGCAGAATATTATATTAATCCTAAACGGAATAACGTACGGGACTCCATTAACAAGTTATATACATTTAAGTAACTTTCATTATTCTGACAATATCTAGTACTTTCTATAAGATCGTTTACATTCTATGTTTCTTCAAGTAGAAATTATGAACATGTAAACTCAAACTAAAAACATCACGGCCTACCTTTCCCAGACTCTTTGCTGTTCTCAACTAGGTTTCTCCTGTGTTTGCTGTAATAACTTGAATCTTGAAGGTGGAGTTGAAGAAGACTTTACTCTATTCAACTCTGCAGAATCATCATTTGCTGATTCAAAATGACGATTCAAACTCAAAGGGAGAGTAATAGGAGAAGCTAAACAAGGTGAAGAAGCAGAAGCCAAAGGTGTGAAATATGGAGTCTCCACAATGAAAGAGTCACAAGGACTAACTCTACAGCTGGACTTGTTCACACTCTCAGATTCTGAACCCTCTTTGATTCCTTCTTCAATTGTGAATAAGAATCTTGGACTCTGAGAATACCTCCAAGCCTGTGTTTGAACTTGCCCTTCTTCTGGATCATCACCACCACCACCATTATTAAAACCTGGCCTTTCTTCACAGAACATTTGAAGTAGGTCTTTCCCAGTAATATTGTTGGTGTCCTTTTCTGAATCTGTATGACCTGTAGTTCTCTTCTTCCACCACAAAAAGTAGCAAACCTCAGCCACTAGAAGTATCAGAAGGCAGCCAAAAGTTACACCAAGACCTAGACCCACAATACTCAATGATCTCATCTTTATCCTTAAATCACAGTGCAAAAGCAATTGAATATATGTATATATGTAAGCAAGAAAAGCTGTGGAGCAGAGACTTTTTCTAGTGATCCGATAAAACTTTCTGGGTAATAACTGAGAGTTTCAGCCTCCTCTCAAAGGAAGAAAACAGGTGAAACTGTAATTCATCATTATGACTGAGTTTGTTAGTGATATATAGATTAATTAAGCTCCACTTCAGATAACAATAGTCTGTTTAATAGTTTTGAAGCCTCGCAGAAACATCAATATGACTAGACTTGCAAGTCATTACCCGGAAACTTTAGCTTTAATCACACTTTAGACCAAAACACACTCTGGTGGATCAGTCCCATCATTACCCACAAGATTTTTCTTTTTTAAAAGCATTAAAAAAACAGTTTTTAAGGGGAAGCAAAGAAAGAAAGATCCCGTAAACCATAAACTTAGGGGGTGCACATCAAACTTGTAATCCAACCAACCAATTAACTCTGGTTATCTTTGATTAGGTTAGATGAGGGTAAAAAAAAAAAGTAGAGTTAGCTCAGAGTTTATCTTCCTAAGAAAATTTATTAACAAAAATTTAAGAAAAAAATGTAAAAAAAAAAAAAAAAACTTGAGAGCGGAAATATAATAAATTCATATGAGACAAGACTCATAAAATGTAGCAAGTCAACTACTCTCCACGGCTAGTTCACCAAAATAGGTCTTATTTTCTTTTTTAATACTCCATACCAAAATTGATAACAACGTGAAAATCAATTTAAGTTCATGTTTGGATTAGCTTTTACGATTTACGAAGCAAGTATTTGAGATGTATTTTGTTTCTGCTTACAGAAATGACTTCTAAAACCTCGGTTTGGTTGTTTCGCAAACAACCAATCTCTTCATAGAATGTAGTTATCAATATACAAATTTCTAACTACATCAATATTTTTTCCCTTCTTCTACTACATCAATATACAAAAAAAAGAGCAAATAAGGCAAGAATTAAGAAAAATGAGATAGTTTAGCACTAAGGAGCACCTTGTCCTTCAAAATGTTCGCATGTCGTCTGAAATTGAACAATAAAAAAGAAAGGACCTAAATCAAAACATGAAACAAAGAATGTTGATGGTTTTAATGAGTTAATAATAAAGTCAGCCTCCAAAATCCAATGCAAGATCTTTCTGATTACCTAAATTCACTTAGAAGGATAAGTTTTATAGGAATCACCTCTTACCTAATAAGAAAACTCAAAAGCTATTTTTTTTTAATTAAAATAAATGGTGATTATTATAATCTATCATCTAGTGAATGTTCAATAATTCAATGTGGAAGCTCTTAGAAGTCAAGCAGCAGTAGCAGAAAATATAAATCACGTCTAAAAAAGCTAGAGGCAGTTCAACAGGAGACAACGAACAATAAGTGGAAGTCATTATCTCATGTCTACACAGAAAAGTCAAAATAACCTGATTCTTCTTTAAGTTTTAAAATAAGTCAATATATAACACAATGAATTTTAGTTAGATGCCCATTTTTTTTGCACAGCGTTGATTAAACTCTGATTTGAGACCCTTTCATTAACTGTTACAGTGAGAATTGAGAGTGTGAAAGCTTGAAAAATTATGCATAGTATATGATTCTGCGTACCTGAAAAAGAACTCAAAAACTTTACCAAGAACACTGAAACGCTGGAAAGAATAGATCATGTTAGAGGTGGCATTAGGAGGGCTCAAAAGTCAATTGGATGCAACAAAAAAGGTTTTCTAGCTTTTGACTTTTCATCATATTTGAAACTTCTCAAACTGACTTTTCAAAGTATCATCCAAACAAGTTTATATCAAACTGACTTTTATTTTACAAAAGTCTAAAAACAAATATGAATCACATTACTCATACTTGATACCCCAACTTTCAATTTGCAAAATTCAATTGGAATAAAGTTACTTTTGCAAACGTTAATCCAAACGAAAACCCTTGTTTGCCTGAGACACTGGAGGGATTTCTAAACTGGTCCTTGCATGATTGGATGAAATGGAATTATGAGAGCAAAGCATGCAGGAGTCAAAAATGGAATTCTGTCATGGAAGATGGACACTGGAGAGGTCTTCATATGTAAAGAGATCTTTGGGGAGGAAAGTACATAGAACCCAGGTGGATTTATTAAAGCATTTATGTAGGAAAGTTAGGGAATCTGGATTCTCAAACATTTTTAACATCCAAAATTCAACCCAAAGTACCAGTATTTTGTGTTATATGTACATAAAGATCAGTATATATACAGTACTTATACTTTACCTGGAACTTCACTGACTCAAACTTGAGATGATATATATTCGAAAACTAGAATCTCTGAAATGTTGAAACAGTAATGAGATATTAATGCAGCATTATCAAAAGGAAGTATTAATATAGATAAACAGGTTGATTATTTGAGCACTTTTTTATGGCCATCAATATTTGTGCAATCCTATTTATAATCTGAGTAATAGTGATCTTGTACATTTGTACAAAGTTTGAAGCCAAATACGTATATTATTCACTCAACTTTTGAATAATGCAGTTATCAATACATTTTACATATTAAGTTTCTTGAAAAAATAAAATAAAAAACTAATTAAATGATGCGGTAGAAAGTATTTAATTCTCTTGCCCCAGAGTATGTAACTCATATAATACTAATAATCACTTCAGATAATTAATCATCCGAAGATCGATTTAGTAACTTTCTAACTGACAAGAACTGAGATGGCAAGAGAGCATAAAAATTACTTTTTTACCCTTGAAAATTAATATATACTGAAAATAGAGGCAAGGAAAAGATTTTCAAAAACAATAATCAATTACAAATTTCCAAAGAATAAAAAAGTAAAGAAAGAATAAAAATCAGTTTCACCAATATCAATGTGTATGTGTGTATTAGTATAAAAGATGACAAATCACACTACTCAACAATAAAAAAATAGTGCGCCAGACTTTCTAAATTTCATAGAACAAACAAGAAGTGAAGAAAGTCAGAAAAGTGATTGGTGATAAAAGTTATAATTTGGGTTTGTTTGAATTAGCGGTGATAGAAATAACTATTTTTACAATATGATTTTTGTAAACTTAAGATAGTATAACAGTCATATTGTAAATGTGATTTATATTTGAATTGACCGTGATAGAAGTACATATGTATTATAAAAAGCAAGTCTTAGTGGCTTCTTTTTAAAAATGGATTTTGGCTTAAAAACTCATTTGAAAAAAATGACAACTCAAACGCCTCATTTTAATATTACCGTGTTTTTTCCCTTTTTACCCGGCTCTTTCAGCCCACCGCCTTCTCAAACAGGTCCTCAATTAAAATAACAAACTAGCATATGATAAACACTCAGCAATGAGGGTTATATAGCAATCTATCTCTAGAATTAAATATTTTATGAATACCCAATGAGGGTCTTTAATCGTAATGTAACTTATTAAAGGTAAAAATATGCAGAGAAAATAAAAAGAATTGAGTTCTAACCACGTGAACAAGACGTCTCAACAATGATTATAACCACATTCTTTTTTGTTTTTTTTTTTTGCTACAAAAAAAGTTTTGGAGGGGTTCGGCATCAGTCCCCTACTGGGCAGGCACGGCCCGGCTCTATGAGCACTTCATTGGGACTTACGAGATCGCCTCTGCAAAGGAGTCCCAGCGACGGCAGAGGGGATCGAACCCACGACCCAAGGGCTTAATCCTGGATCCCTTACCATCTAAGCCAACTCACATTGGTATAACCACATTCTTGGTCAGACAACGTAGACAACTTTGTAATTGGCCCATTGACTTGTGCATGAAAAGCTCCGGCAAAACGATACAATAGGGTCAAAGTAATCAAATAGGATAAGATTTGAATATATATTCGAATTTGAAACATTGCTGGGACCACCTGGCCTTCTTGGATTGACAATTCAAAGTCGTCCACGTATCAACTTAAATGCTCCTATAAATACATTACTATATATTTCTCCATCTTTTATTATTATTATCTATATATGATACAATTAAAATTCATTATTTTAGCTAAAAAATTAATCATTAATAGTGATGTAATTATTAGGATGTGAAAAAAATTCATTAATTAAAAATAACAATTTAATGAAAGCTTAAAAATTAATAAGACGCCTTCCCCAAAGAAAAGTAATGAATCAATGATTAATGATTAATAATCCTACTAAATTTGACAATAAAGAAAAAGAATCAAACTAAATATTTTAATTTATATACTACAAAATTACAAGTTGATTATATATTTTAAAATTAAATTAAATCCTTTCAAGAATAACTATTTTCAAAGTTAAAATCCCAGAAGTACTTTACATCATTGTTAAACGAGGCCAAAAAAAAAAAAAAGAAGAAGACGAAGAAGAAGATGAAACATGTCTGTACCAAGAATATGAGAATATCACACAATTATTTTTAAAATAAATAGGAATATCACACAAATGAACCCTACAATATTCTTTTGCCCTTTTTATATTCTAATTATATTCTAAAATAATTCATAGGATCTCCTTTACCGAAATAAGCCTCCTTGACTGGACGAAATACAATCTGTTCTTTCACTTACCAAAAAATACAAAAATACAAAATTAAATAGAAACAAATACTTTTTTTAAAAAAAAAAATATTCTTTTTTACTACTTTCCTCCCTTTTCTTTATTTTTTAACTAGAATACAGAGAAAATATCAGTAAGACCACAAGGAAGAGAAAAAATATAAAAAAAAATTCAACCTCAAATCCCATATAAAAAAAGTCCCTAGTCCCTAGGAACTTTTTTTTTTTATATTAATTACGGAATTCCATTATCAAAAAACTCTTGCTGTCAAAATGATTTTTCATGTTGTTAAAATGACTTTTCCTATGAAAATATTGTTGTCAAAATAGTTTTTCATGTTGTTAAAATGGTTTTTCCTATTGTCAAAAATTTTCCGAGTTTTTCCTCCGACGTGTAAAATTTTAGAATCTTAGAAAATTTTTGACAAGAAGAAAAGTCATTTTGATAACAATATTTTAATAGGGAAATTTTAACAAGAAAAGTCATTTTAACAACAAGGAAAAACTATTTTGACAACATAACTTTTTCAATATTGGAATTCCATAATTAATATAAAAAAAGGATTTGGGGTTGAGAATTTTTTGATATTTTTTCTCTTCCTTGGAACCTTACTGATATTTTTCCCTAAAATATATTTCATCATTTAATTCCTTTATTATACGAGCATACTGCTAGTAAACCAATCAAACAGAGAATAGATGCAAAATCCTAGCTGAGCTTCTAGTGCTTGCGCCAGTGCGAGCTTTCCGTCAACCTCGTGTTTCTCACGTTACGCGCCCAACAAAAAAAAAAAAAAGAATGACATTTTTTTTTTGCATGAAGGATTTTTTTTACCATCATATGAACGAAGTTGAAATAATTAAATTTCATTTTTATATGTCAAAAATTGTAAATACCATATCATATTTAAAAACATATTGTAACTAAATTAAATATTTGCTAATTATGATAAAATTAACATCTTTTATGTAAAAACAAAAACCAATCATTAACCAATAAATTCTAAATTTTCTATTAAGGAAAGCTCGGTCAGCATCTTTCGATTTTTTTTATGATAATGTTTGAATTTAATTTTTTTTAAAGAGATATTAACTTCCATATTATCTAATCTAAATCTAATTCTTATAGGTAAAAAATAAATACTTCATTTTTTTTTTTAATTTACTAGTTTATGGGGCTACTAGTAATTAATTAGCCTGTTTCATGGTAATGTATGCTCACAATCGAGGGAACCCCGCTACTTCCAACTAGGGGTGAGCAACGGGCAGGCGGGGTTGTCCCGTGGCCTAACCCGTATCCTGCCCGTTTATTTTACACGGGTACGGGGCAGCTCGTACCCATGACAAAACCCATTTGACCCGTGATAAACGGGTATGGGTAAACACGGGCAGTCAAACCGGTTCCAGGGAACCCGTAACCAATTATTTTTCAAAAAACAAAGAAACTCAGTCCCTCACCCTCATTCCTCACACTAATCACAACCACCATCAAGAAAGAACAAGAAGAAAAATCAAAAAACACAAAGGACATAAATCCTTATAATCCGGGGCGAGATCTGAGAAATGTGAAGGCAAAATCTGAAAATTCTTTATACTCAACAAGGGAGAAACTAGATCTGAGATGAGATGGTGATATATTAGACGCTATTGAACATATTTGAGAAGAAGAAGCATGAAGTCGACTTGTCGTCATCGCAACGGCAACAGATGAGGAGATGACCTTGGACTATGGCGACATGAGAAAGGAGATAAAAAATTGTTGTCATTATATTTTAATTATTTATTATACACTATCAATACATATTAAATAGTGAAAGTAAACTCTTATGAGTTTGTGATTTGAGTTCACGATACGAGTTTACATCATTGTCACGAATTTATTTAAACTCGCGAGTTTGACAACCTTGCTCACAACCATTCAATCCAAACACTTCAGTGGTAATAATTTACTTTTTTTAAAGAAGATAAATTGTTTAGATGTTTTTTTTTACCTGAGTTAAAATGTTATTTTTCGTAGAAGTTAAAATGTTGTTATTATTTTTCTTATAAATACTATCAATTGTCCTTAATATAAGAATTAGTTAACTGTTTTTTTTAGAAAAGATTAAGAAAGCTAAATAAACTACTCATTTGATCTTTAATATAAGACATATTTGAGGAATTAATATTGATCCTAAATATAATACAGTTTTTCATATATGTCAATCTTTTCCTAATTTACTCAACGATAATCAAGGAGGAGAAGGAATAAGGGAATTAAGGAAGATGACTATGATATTTTAGAAAGTACCACTCTAGTCCTATTTATACATATCTTTTAACTAAATCACATACCAAGTAGAGGTGGTTAACTCAATGAATAGAAAATACATTTTCAAATTTACCCTCATTTATGAATGAGTATTTTTCAACTATTTCTTCTCTCTTTATTTTTATTTGTACAGTTAATATAGGTAAAATTGTCACAATCTTATTTACTACCCTGAAATTGGATTTATAAATAGAATCAAATTTTTTTTTGGTCAAAATGGACTTATAAATAAAACTAGAGTGGCATATGTCATATGAACTAACTCAAATGATTTCTTTAATATAATCAAATTAAGTAAATATGTCTTATATTAAAGACAAAATAGAGTACTTTAGAGTATTTCTGTTTATCCTTTTATATATATATATATATATATATATATATATATATATATATATATATATATATATAACTATTTTTTACTTATAAACTGATATATAATCAAATAATACTCAATATATGTTATAATTAACTAATTTATTTAACCTTTTTAACCTCTCCTAAAAAAGTTAAATGGGTCTTTTGAGCATGTTTGGGAAGCATCTAACCTGCAGTTTCAGAAGCTATTTTCCAGACAAAACTTCTCTTACTACATACTCCCTCTAGTCCTTATTATAAGTCATCAACTAGTAAGTGTATTTGGTCATTTCTATCAAGCAGTTGCTTGTTTTGAAGGAGCATTAATTATTTTTTACCATATATACCTTAATTAATAAAAGTAGTGGGTGAGAATAATAATTAATATGATATTAGAGTTTAGTGAAATTAGTAGGAATAGTATTGGGAATTACTAAAATTTTAAGATAATTTTATTGATTTTAACTGTTTTTACTTTTTATTGACTTATGAGAATTTTTAGTTTGTATCTTATATAAGATTAAATAGATATAAGATTAAATAGGTACATAACCTAGATCAGATCGAATTTCTACACACCGAATGGGAACCCAAAAAAAAAAAAAAAAGACTAAATTTGACATACTTACCTAGTGAAGCCTAAAATTTATTCTCTCGAAACATGCACTTGTATTAACCGGAGGTACTATTATTTTATCCGAGCAAAAAAAGAGGTTGTATTATTTTCCCCCGTTTTTATTCAACACTCCATGCATTCTCTCTCCCTCCAATATACCCTTAAAGGAATAAAAAGTCCCTTTAATTTAATTCTGCACAGCCACTTTTTCCATCTCTCTCTCTCTGCCTTTCCCTTCTTCTACCGTCTTCGTTCTCATTCATTTCCTTCTAGCCTCCATCTTCCTCATGCAACTCTTGCCAATTGCCCCCTTCCCTTTCTCGTGAGACTTTCATGTCCTTCTTCCACACTCAACACCACCATTAATGCTCATATTACTTACTTGAACTACCCTTTATTACTCTCCTTCCTCATTCCCACATGATTTCGCATCTTCCTGCTTACAACGCCGCCAGCATACTCCTCCTCCTCTCTTCCATTCTCACCACCGTCGTCGTCAGCCACCATGAGATCCCCTCAGGTCCTCCGTAACGGCGGCGGCGACAACCGCTCTCCCACCCCCGGTTTCCACTCCACTGTTGCAGAACGCAAACTGCGTCGTTTCAACTCCCTCATCCTCCTCTTCCGACTCATCTCCTTCTCCTTCTCCTTCGCCTCCTTTGTCTTCATGCTCACCGACACTCGTGACTCCGATTCTCCTCACTGGTACGACTTCGAATCCTTCAGGTAAACCCAAAAAAGAAAAGGCTTCGAATCTAATCCTAATTCATAGCCGAACCTTGGCAAGCTAATCCCCTAATTCAATTATCTGTATAGTTCGGCTATAATCGCTAAAATTACTGAGATTCTTAATTTTTATGCAAAGATTTAATTGTGTATTCGACAATTTTGTGAATGAAACTACAAAATCTGCAGTAACAAAGAGCTTAGAAATGTGGAGACTAATGAATTTAGCTGAAAAAACTTACAGATTCGTGCTGGCTGCGAATGCAATAGTGGCGGTGTACTCTGTGTTCGAAATGGGAGCATCGGTGTGGGAAATCTCCAGAGGAGTTACGATCTTCCCTGAAGTTCTTCAAGTCTGGTTCGACTTCGGCCATGACCAGGTCACAGATTTCAAATTTCAATCCCTTCAATTCCAATTATCTCTCTCTCTCACGCGCGCGCTTTTACCTTATTTGTTCACGATTATCTTCTCTGCGAATAATGTTGCTGTGGTGGTGGTGGGGGCGGATCCTGTGTGTACAGGTGTTCGCGTACCTGTTGCTCGCGGCGAGTGCGGCGGGGACGTCGACGGCCAGGGCGCTGAGAGACACCGACACGTGTACCGGCAGCATCGCGTTCTGTGTGCAATCAGACATTGCTATATCCTTGGGTTACGCGGCTTTTTTGTTCTTAGGGTTCACTTCCTTGCTCTCTGGTTTCCGGGTCGTTTGTTTCATAATCAACGGTTCACGTTTTCATCTCTAATCTTTTCTAATTCTCCCAACGACGTCGTCTCACGAGGAATTCATAATATGATGCTAGAGGTGTATGCATTTACAGTACTGTATAGTGTGCCCACCTACCATGTAGGCTGGGATTTGCTGAAGATGAAAGCGATTGTTAGCTTAGAGCAATGGAAATGTTCTTTGTGGGTTATTCTATTCTATTTTAGATCGCGATGGTTTTTTATCATAGTTTAATTTATTTATATTAAATAAGTTAGCTAAATTAGTTAATATAATACGTACTTTCTAAATTATATCTTAGTCTTCTTTGATTTCCTCATACCCAGATGGATGAATTAAGAAAATATTGACAAATATAAAAAATATTTTATATTTAAGATTTATATTATATCTTTAGATATGTCTTATATTAAGGATAAGTAGGAGTATGATGGGTTATTATTACTTGTCATTTATTACCCTCATTAATAATAGGATCGTCTTACCTATATCACAAATTAAAGAGAGAGAAAATTAATTTATTATTTATAATTAATGTGTCAGAAATAATTATTTCCATTGACTAGAAAAGTAATTCAGCATTCATTCAAGATATTATGATAAATAAATTAATTGAGCTGATAAAAATAAATAAAAATCTTATATTAACAACCAAACCAAAATTTTCAAAAAAACATCAAGACTAAGTTTTTTACAACTTCATTGTATTGAGCAGCTCTATTGAGAAGTAATCTACCTTTTTATCCTCAATACTTCAGAAAATACTATGGATGAGACTAGTAGTTCACATACAAGCACATTATTGAAAAAGACCAACGTTTGCACAAATTGATTAATTCATCAAGTTGTCTAGTGACAAAACCACCCATCATGTTTGTAAAAGATCACAAACTTGAGTCTGAAATTGACATATTTATGCACATGCGTGGTATCTATGATTACTACGCCATTACAGATATACAAATCTGTCAGTGAATGAACATAAACATCCACAATAAAATTATTTAGACTGTAGAGAATGCACTAAGATCAGATAGCTCACCCATTTTGCCCATTCTACAACCAAGATGTGACAGCTTCCAAATGCTCATTGGACAGATCAAAAGGCAATATAAGACATAAGTTGAGAGGGGGCAGGCATTTCATATCATGATCCACATCAAATCAGCGCCTTGTTATATAATGCTCAGATAAAATAAAATAAAATAGTATGCCAACCAATGACCATCAATTTGCAAAAGGATTCGAAAATTGGACCCATTAATGAAACAACAATTGTTCCTGATGTAGACAAATTTTCAAAGAAACTCAAGTTTTTTAAAAAAGAAAACAAAGTTAATCCAATATACTTCCAACAACCCTTAAGACCCGGTTGACTTTATTGGAGAGATTAAGAAAATTAAATAAAGTAGTTTAAAGTATTTATATTTATCGTCTTTCTCTAAACTAAATTATCTAACTCAAACTGACATATAACAATACACAACAATTGTTATAAGTAAGTTATTTATTTAGTTTTTTTAATCTCTTCAAAAAAGTTAACTAAGTCTTATATTCAACACTGTGAAAGTATATGTTTAAAGCAATCTTCCTAAAAACATTTTTCTAAGATATCTATAGTAGACAAGGGGAAGAAACTTTAATGTTTCTTTCTATTTATGCCCCAAAAGAGGGAACCAAATAGATAAAACAAGGAAGGAAAAAAAAAACCATAGTTTCAATGTCCATCTTCTTCCTTACATCAGATTATAATTATAACTTAAAAGTTTATATTACATCAGTCTTGAATTCATCTAACAGAAATTAAAAACAAAACGAAGTAAGTGGGAATAAAATGGATGTGCTACAGAAATAACAGGCAAGCGAAACTAACTATAATATAGGCAGTGCATAATGGCAAACCACATCCTTCCAAGACATGAGCTAATTCTCCACCAAACTTCATATCCAGACTTGTCTCAAGCCTATGTGGACCTATAACATCATGGAATAGTGTCTATGTTTTTCTCAATGAAATTTCCATTTTCAGCAGAAAACAAACCATAGTTAGAACACGTTAACATAGTCTGGAAGAGTCTGAATCACGATCTACGCTTCCATGAAGAGCTGTTTCTTAATTATATCTCTTAATTTCCCACCTCAAATAATCGTATACAACTAAAAGCATAAAACCAAAAGTAAAGTTGGTTAATGAAGCACAAAATGTGATCTCCTTCGAATCCCTTATCCAGTTAAACTTCACCATTCAGTCCTATCGAGAATTAGATTGTCCACTTTTCATTGTCAGGCACAGATTTCCCATAGACCCTAGTGGAAATGCTAGTTTAGATACATCTAAGTTAACAGAGAAAATAAAGCATATCTTAAGAGGTTTACAACAAGTTAGGTTGGTTCCAAGGAGATCATGGATTGATAGGATCCAGAATAAATTTCACAGAAGCCCATAGCTTTGACTCTCTGCCAAATTTATATGTCTAATATTTTAACATTCTAAACAAGGTTAGCAAATAAAGTTATCTCCAAACAAATTTAATTAATTACGCATTTCATTCACACACCATCATCCCCCAAGCCCATGAATGGACTATAAAATATGCAAAACCATCAAAACCTAGAGACAGTACGTGAAGCTTGGTATCAGGCTTTTATATGATCTTATTTGGGTTTAAATGTGCTTAACTGGCTCATTGTGTTTTCCTAACCAACTAGGCAACAACTATCTGCACATTAAGTACTAAGATACAGTGTTATCAGAGTAGCAGGAATCACGATTTGGTGGTGGGGACATGACTCATGATAGTAATAAAAAAGGAAATTGATGTTAAATGGAATCATTGTGAAAGTGTTCCTGCACATTGACTTATGCTTAAATGCAAATATTGTTCACATACATGTTCAGAAGATGTAGCTGGGGATGAAACATCATTTGGCTGAAACTAGAGAGAATTTGAGTCCTTGTAAAGTGTTCAAAAATATGCATGTCAGACAAGGACACGCGCCGACACACTTGTCGGACCTAGTCAACGGTCACCGACACGTTGACCAGTCTGACACGCGTCTTTGACCGTGTCGGACACGGTCAAGGGGTAAACTGGGCATAAAAAAAACGTTTTATATTTTCAAAACAAAAAACAAAAAAAAGCCCTTTAAAAATGAAAACATCGTCTTCTCTGTTTCACAGTCCCTCTTCTCTCCTTCTAAGATCTGAACCTGAGCTTCGGCCAACGAACCAAGTCTACCGCCGTTCCCTTGCCGTCGGTCTTCGATCTGCATTTTTTTCGTTTGCCTTCGATCTTCAGCTTCTAGCGTCTCCGTTGTCGCAGGTACGAACCTTTGTGGCTCTCTTTGCTTCTCTATAGTAGTCCATCTAATTTTTTGGAAGTTCTAGAACATGGATCTTGAAGATGAATGGTTGCATTAGGAACCGTGCTTTGTTTTCTTTCTTCGTTTGCCTTCGAACTTGAAATTTGTTTTAGTGTTAGTTTAGTTAGTACTCCCTCCGGTCCTAATTATAGGAGCTATTTACCAGAATTTGGAAGGATTAAGGAAGGAAGTTAAATTAGTTAATTATGTATATTTTTCTAAAATACCCTTACTCAATGTACGGGCTTTTTAATAAGAGGAAACTCTCATGTACAGGCTTTTCAATTCTTTAATACTAAAGAAGATAAGCTGCAACAAGTAACACGACTGCCAGTTTTTGACATTTTTTTATAGTCGTCTGTGTGTGTGTGTTTCATGAATTAATTACTCAATGTTTATACTACACGTTTAATAATTACTCAATTAATATACAAATCACCAGATAATTATTGTCTTGGCACACTAATTTTAATTCATCGTGTGTGTGACCACATGCACTTTTTTTTTATTATTCCAATTATGTCATCCCAAAATTATAATTATTAAAGAATTATTATTGTTTTTAATTATTATTGAGAAAGTATAAATAGGGGTATTATAGGGAAAAAATTGATAAAAGTTAAAACTTGCTCTTATAATTAGAACCAAAACCAACTCCAAAATTTGCTTCTATAATTAGGACCGGAGGGAGTATTTAGTAATGTATGCTTAGTTTGTAATTAGTTGAGTAAAAAAACATATTAGGACTATGAGGCAGAGGCCAGCTTCATAATTTTTTTGATTAATTTTGTTTTTGTTGGGCTTATTTACAGTATGGATCATTCAAGTTCTGGCAGTTCTTTTGCTAGTCCTGCTACTCTCAATGCTACTGCTAGTGCCACTGTCGGTGAATTACTAAGTAAACCATTATGTAAATATGTTACCAAATTAGATGATAGGGTGGAAGTAGGAGGGAGTTTAGTTTGTCTTGGACATGCAACTTCTTTAAAAAAGATTATAAAAGTTTGTATACTAAGGTGAAGGCTCATTTGTTGAAATTATCAGGCAAAGGAATTGCAAAATATTTATTAGTGCAAAATAGATACCAGTTAGAGATGGAGAAATTAGAACAAGCTGTTCAAAGAATGTAATCTAATAAACCTAGTAACGTACCTTTACCCCCTCCTCTTCTAGCTTTTCCACTGACTCAAAAAAAAAGAACTTAGAGTCCTCTTGAGATGGCATTCAATCTTGGGGAGCAAGAAGAATTAAATCATCTGATTGCTAATAATCTAATAAACCTAGTAACGTACCTTTACCCCCTCCTCTTCTAGCTTTTCCACTGACTCAAAAAAAAAGAACTTAGAGTCCTCTTGAGATGGCATTCAATCTTGGGGAGCAAGAAGAATTAAATCATCTGATTGCTAGAATGTTTTAGTTAGCAGGATTGCCATTCAATTTGGCGAAAAATTCATACTTCCAAGTTTCATATACTAATGCAGCAAATCATAATATTGCAGGTTATTTGCCACCAGGCTATAACATGGTGTGGCAGGAGAAAGAAAATGTTGATAGGCTGTGTGAACCTATTCGAGAGGATTGAACCCATAAGAATTAACGTGTCGGAGTGTCGCATCGTATCTCATGTCTCGTGTCAGTGTCAATTCACACAACCTATCAACATTTTCTTTCTCCTGTTGCAACAGAGTAGTTTGCAACGTTATAGCCTCATAGAAAATAACCTGCAATATTATGATTTGTTGCATAATTATATGAAGCTTGGAAGTATGGGTTTTTCACCAAATTTAATGGCAGTCCTGCTGAATAAAACATTCTAGTAATCAGATGATTTAATTCTTCTCGCTCCCCAACATTGAATGCCATCTCAAGAGGACTATTAGTTCTTTTTTTTTTGAGTTAGCAGAAAAGCTAGTAGAGGAGGGGGTGAAGGTACATTTCTGGGTTTACTAGATTGCATTCTTTGAGCAGCTTCTTGTTCCAATTTCTCCATCTCTAACGGGTCTCTATTTTACACTAATAAATATTTTGTAATTCCTTTGCCTAATAATTTCAACAAATGAACCCTCACTAGTATACAAACTTTTATAATCTTTTTTAAAGAAGTTGCATGTCCAAAACAAACTCCCTCCTGCTTCCACTCTAGCATCTAATTTAGTAACATATTTTCATAATGGTTTACTCAATAATTCACCGGCAATGGCACTAGCAGAAGCACTGCCAGAACTTGAATGATTCATACTATAAATAAGCCTGACAACAACAAAATTAATCAAAAAAATTATGAAGCTCTCTTGCCTTTGACTCCTAGTCCTAATTTTTTTTTTTTTTGACACAACCAATTACAAAGTAAGCATACATTACTAAATTCTAACTACACTAACACTAAAAAAATTCAAGTTTGAAGGCAAAAGAAGAAAGAAGACGAAGCACGGTTCCTAATCCAAAATGCAAACATTCAAGTTCAACCATTCATCTTCAAGATCCATGTTCCAGAACTTCCAAAACATTAGATGGACTACCACAGAGAAGCAAGAGAGCCACATAGGTCCGTACCTGTGACAATGGAGAAACTCGAAGGTGAAGATTGAAGGCAGACGAAGAAAGAAGATGAAGAAAATGCATATCGAAAACTGACGGCGACAGCACGGGAATGGCGGCGAAAGCGGCGGACTTGGAGCATTGGGCGAAGTTCAGGTTTAGATCTAATAAGAAGAGAAAAGGGACTGCGAAACAGAGAAGACGGCGTTTTTGTTTTTTAAAGGGCTTTTTTTGTTTTTTTTTACTTGAAAAAAAATGTTTTTTTATGGCTAGTTTACCCTTTGACCGTGTCCAACGCGTGTCAAACTAGTCAACGTGTCGGTGACTGCTGACCATGTCCGACACGCATGTCAGATCATATCCTCGTCTGACACGCATATTTTTGAAAAACATGCATGTCCGTGCTTCATGAGGTCGGAGTTTCTTAATTGAAAAGTAGTAGTTGATAAAATTCAAGTTTAGTGAACTATAAGAGTGAAAGAGAGAAATGAGGTTATACCTTGGTGTGTGATGGTTGGACTGATGGTAAATGGAGGTCTCTTACTATTTTTTTTTTGGAGAGCAGTCCTGGTGGGATTTTTCCTAAAATCAATGACACAAATAGTGTGATTAAAGATGCTAAACAAATGTTTGAATTACTAGACAACATGGTTAAGAGACCCCTTTTTACCATCCGTCAATCATCACATTTCATTTTCAACCATTCAATCTTATACTTCTCTAAACTTTCTTGAATTTTATCAACTACATTTTTTCAAGTAAAAAACTCTCACCTCATGATTAGTAGGAGGGTTTCAAACCCTACCATATTTACTTACAGATTTTAACATTTAAATAAACAATGAACTTCTTACCAGATTGAATAGCAACGTGGTACCATATATGCATTTACAAATATCTTGAAATACTAACTCTATCTTTTAGCATCTCATTTATTTTTATCTGTTTGTTAGATTTTGATGTCCCTTCCTTCCCATTAGCAACAAATGAGTTCATTGTATCCTCGATTACATTATCATCTGGCCGCTGCCTCTTGAAACACTTCAAAACTATTAACACCTATACTTTTTCTCTATTTTCCAGCATTTTAACAAACAATTCCTTAACATCATCAGGAACAATTGTAGAAGGATCGCATTCTCTCTAGTTCCAGTAAAATAATGTTTAATCCTAGCTACACCACCCCAACATGTATGTGAACAATATTTGCATTTAACCATAAATCAATGTGAAGGAACACTTTCACAATCATTAAATGTAACATCAATTTCCTTCTTTTATTTATTACGGGTCATTGTCCTCACCACCAAAATAACTCAGCAGAAGAACAGCAAATGGCCAATATTAGCAAAATAGAGTGGGAAAAAAATTACCAAATCTAAGTAGTAAGGGGACCACTAGACCAATAGACTAGTGGCAGGTTCTCAATATATGGACCAATGCCTTCAACCCATCCAAACAAAACAAAGCACTGCAACCAGCAGAATTGAAAAGAAACAAAGTTTTCCAATGTGGGGGGCAATGAACAATAAATATAGAACATGAAAGAGAAAGAGGGAATAAAAAATTAGGGTTTTGATTTAACAATGAACAATTCTGATAACACAGTATACCGACAAGAACAACAAAACAAATTAAGGCCAGACATTAAATCTTGTCAAACATTTGTAAGATGGTTCGCAGTGCGACATGGCATAGCACAAATCAAATTGATGAGGTGATAGCGAATGAAAACAAGTAAAATATAAACATCTGCAAAAGTGTTATATATATTTATATTGGGAATAAATGAATGGCCAATCATTAATTTGACATTCTAAACCAATAGACAACACACTTGGTTGCCACATACAAACCATTGCACATGTGTTAGAATTAATTAAACAATCTCCTAGGAAGTAAAGCCCTGCAATGTATAAAATATGTAAGTGACAATTTGATAACTAAAAAAAAATTACTCATATTGGTTCCTGTCGGCGTCTGTTGGTACTGAACGAGTTCAATACGAAATCCTTTTCAATCCCAAGTTGACATGAAAACTTAGAATTCAAATTTCAATACTGGAATGATAATGCATCATAGAAAAAACAGGTAAGTTACATCAGGTAAACTTTCAGAGTGAAAAAGGGTACATTCATTCTCCAAGCGATCATCATATAGCACTAAATTGGAGTTCCAATTACCTATAGTGTCCAAAAAAATCTCTCTCTTTTTCTTCGCATTGCTGACCATGTTTCACAGTTTTAATGCCAGGTAATAAACCAGACAGGTAACGGTAAAAAAAAGGAAAGCAAGTGTCCTAAAAATCAGACAAGCTAGGGAAAAAAATTTCAGATACCAAATTTGATATATCACAAACTTATGTAAGACAAACTATGTAGTAGCCGCTTTCGTTGATTTGAATAAAATACAGAGATAGATTGCATATATAAATTCTGGTTTATCTCAAATACATGACGAAATTGGAGGGAAAAAATATAATATGATCGCAGTGGGGATCGAACCCACGACCTTTAGATTCGGAGTCTAACGCGATATCCACTCCGCTATGCGATCACTGGCTGTAAAGACGATTAAATAAAATTTCTATAAAGCACTTCAACAAAACCCAGATTATGACCAGAACCAATTTTCAGATCCAAACTGACAAGAAACTCCACAAAATACCTTTTCCAGAAAATCAACAAAGAGATAATTGTCATCTACGAAGGAAAGAAAATTTTCTGACCTATAAGAGAAAATTAGCCCAGATAGATGATTATGAAACAATGCATGAAACAACCTATGATGATCTTATAAGAAATCCTACCGTGTTCTTTCAGATATGGAACGAGATGAGAAAAAGCCAAGACAAAGACACTGACCGTTCGCCAACGACGAGAGGGATCTCTGAGACGAACGGTTGTTTCTTTCGTCGCGTCGTGGATCCGCGTCGAACTGAAACGTAATACCTAACTTTTAAATATTTGGTAAATATGTTATAGGCCCTTTTTTCGGTTCGTCTTTTGATCGGGCCTTCTACTCCATAATTAATGGGCCTTCAGAGAATCTTTATCACATCTAAATTGTATTTTATGATGATTTGTGAATGAAATTCTTATTCCAATATCTGAAAATATCTGGGTACAGCCTTTAAATAAGAAAAACTTCCCAACTCAAAAAATTTAAAAAGATCGATATTTTAAAAACATTAAGAATAAGATGAAATCTATAAAAGTTAAATCAAAGATATAATAATAAGATATTAAATAATATCTTTATGATCCCTATTTAGGAACTCATATATCTAGACTAATATATCCAATGGATTTTACAATATAATGGTAATTAATAGATAATCTAAAGGATCTACTAAAAAAAAATCCCTAATTCTAAATATCTAATAAAATTAATAAATAAAACATTAATAAACTAAAAAAACTAATTAGTCTTCTTCTTGGTTCTTAGTGGTTTCCTTTAGTCATTGGATCTCCATCACCTTTCTCATCGGATACATGAATATGAGTCCAGTGTCACCTTTGATTAAGAGAACTGGTTAAAATTTTGGGTGTAAAGTCCCGTTAGATCCCTCTTGACCTCGAACGGGATACGGGATAATAATATATATAAAAAATAATTATTTACTTATTTGCCAAAAGTGTGTATTAATTTCTCTAAAATATCCTCTTAGATCATGTACATTATAACGGAACTGAACAAGTTTCAGTGTTCATCGCCATGATAAACCGCAAGAGCTATTCATCTATGTGAATCATTCAAATATAATAAGGATGTTTTAGATTGAAGTTTTTTTACTATTACTTTTTTATATAATTTTTTTAATGTGTACAATTAATCTAAAATAAAGATAATCTCTTAATTGTTATTTTTTTTTAACTTAATAATCATTAGTTAAAAATTTTGTTTGGTAAGCCCAAGGTATCCATCGTTAATAGCAGTGACTAATCCTCTCGCACTGTAGACTTTTCAAAGGAGCTTTAGTGCTGGACATGAGAAAATGTTAAATCTAGACTATTAAAACTTTATTTGGGTTGTGCATATCTCACCACATTAAATAGCTTTTGGTGTTCATAACTGTGATGAGCACTAAAACAAATTATCTCTTGACGCAAACTCTCTTACATAGGTAATAGGGATAGTTTACACACACAAAATAAAAGATAAATATAGAGGACAAAATATATATAGGTATTATATTTATAACTAAATTCAACATCCAACTCACTTTTATATTAAAAACAAGTAATACGGATATTCTGCTTTTGCTTATGAAAACAAGTAAATGGTCGACGTGTTTTGTTCTTATGAATATAATTGAATAAGGATGGGAAAATGTGATAGAGTGATTAAAATAATTTTTTCGAAATGTGGGAGATTATAATGGAGGAGCATGGCATGATGGAGCTCTAAAGGAAGAGCAAGGCGTGGAGAAGGAAGCCGAAGCTCAATGATGGAAGTCCAATGTCCCGAAAAACCCATTACAAGGCATCGTAGGCCCAATGAAAAGAATAAAGACTAAAGTTATGCAGCAGGCCGTGAATTGTTTGATAAGAGAGCTTAAAGACTTGGAGCCCATTTATTTGGAAGATGCATCCCTTAATCTGCCCAACAAGAGCCCAAAAGTGGTGATCACATTGTTAGAAGCCCAACAAAATGATGTACAAGGCCCATGCGGTGTTTAGATTGAAGAGTTCATTTAAAATAGGGATTCATTATATCAAAAAAAAAAAAAAAAATAGGGATTCATGAGAGACTCACCCACCAAAGCTAGGTGCGCGACCCGGGTCAGATCCGGACTAGTCTGGTGAATCGGGTGGGCAACCAAAAAAAAATAGGGATTCATGTCCTACTTATTTTAGGACTTGAGTAGATCAAGAGTGCTTGGGATTATTATCCCCTTCTATGTAACTTATTTCCTTCTATAGGCGTTTAGCCACTTCATTTTTATATATAAAAAAAGGGGAGGGGGTTAGGTAGCAAATCCGTCCTGGAAGTAAAGCCCCAAAAGCAATGTTGCCTTGAAAGTTTTTATTGTCTTAGGGTTACCTCGAAAGTTTTAAAATGTAGCAATATTGCCCTATTCTGTTAAAAAATTGACGTTAATCGTTAACTTCTTTATGGGAAAAGGGTAACATTGTTCTATTTTAACACTTCCGAGGCAACATTGAATCTAAAAAAACTTTTGAGGTAACATTGATCTTCAACGAAAACTTCTGGGACAAATTTGTTAGTTAACCCTTTAAAATACCACATGACAAGCATGTGCCTTGTAGGAGGATCACGAGTAACGTCCAAGACACTTGAAGAATCATCTAGAAGGCATCCTTATGCATCAATTTTGATTCAAATAGTTTCCTTTTCATTTTATTGAATAAGGCCTTTTGGTAGTTATCAACATTTACGATGCTCTCTCTCTGAAAAAAAAAGACCGCTCGACGCTCTCTCATCTCCATCGCCATTAGGGTTTTTTGTCTCTCCGGCGGCGTCCTTGCCACCGGCGAGCCTCCTCCTAAACCACAACCACGGTAGAAAAGCAGATCGGAGCTCGAAAAGCCTGGAGCAGGTAGGTTTTAGTTCCGAACAAAGATTCACAGCGGCGACCTTCTTCCTTCATCGATGTTAGCTCTCCTCTGGTCTCCTTCCTCACCGTCACTCCAGCTGTGGCATCCCTCTGATTTTTGTGTGCGACTATGGTCCTCTCTTGTCTTTGGGACGAGTTTTTCCTCTCCCTCTCCAAATCTGCCTTGAGGCGGTGGGAGCTACTGTCACAGCGTCTCCCTCGCCGGCTGTGGGGACATCCGTCCTTTTCTTATGCTTTTGTGTTTTTATGTATGCGTGTTTCTATTGTTGTTGTTGTTGTGGTTTTGGGTATCTGTGGTGGTGTTTTCTGTTGTGGCTTGGATTTGCGATTTTGGGGGGAAGGTTTTATTGATGGTCACTACTGCTATGTGTTTTATCTTTGAGAGGACCATTATTAGGTTTGTTCGAAGGTGGCGAATCCAAATCATTAGTGTTAGACAAAATTTGTTTGATGGGTGGTTGATGTCACCAGATTTGCTTCAATGGAGGAGCAAAAGTATTCTTCAGAACATCACTTGTCTTCTTTATTCTAAGTTGGGTTCTCTCTGTCTTGTACTCGCAATTATGAAGCTTCTCAATTTGCAGCTTATTCTTATACGGAGGTGTGCCCTATAAAGTGAGTTTTGCAACCAACACTTTATTTCATATCATGTTTAATGTAATTGTCATGCTTTGATGTAATTTTTAATATTAGTATTAGATACCTTTTGAACCAAAAAAATAAAAATAAAATAAAATAAGGCCTTTTGGTTGGCCTTGAATGTGGCCACGACAATCCATATCATTAAGGCATCATTTATGACATTTATCATTAGGATATTATTTATAGAGTGTTCTTTTGTTGCCTCTATATTAAGGTTGCGTTTTTATATTGAGATTCATACTTCTTGAATGAAAATTGAGAATTTTATTTCTCTTGTATGAATATTACTTGCATCATTATATTCCTGTGTGAATACTCTCACAATATCAAGGGTTGATCATCCTTGTGGTGTCTTTTTATGATTAGGTTTGTATGAGATATGTTCTCTTAATGTCTTATTTTCGATCATCCTTCCCATCCATTGTGTATTTAAACTTGTTTTCTAGCCGGTCCATTTTCCGTAGCATATCAGATTATGGTGATGTTCAAAATTATTTAAATTTTGAAAGACTGTTAAAATGAGAATTTCATGTTTTTGTTATTCTAAATTATTTCAATTTAAAATTTTCATTTTCAAATTACTTTTTTTTATGCTAAAATTTAAGTGAGTTGGGTCATATAACTCATGTGTCAGAGTATGCCTCGACCTCAAAAATAGTGTTTTCATCATGAATTTGAACTTATAATCTCACTGAAGAATATAGGATTCCATTTATCTTGGATCGACCGCGCATCTGAATTTTTACGGTAAGAATATAAAATATTACTTCCTCTTATCTCTCAGGCCTATTTTGTTTTAACCTTTTAGAAGTAATTTTTATGATATTCGAAGTAAGTATGTAAGAGGAATTTTATCTTCACATACAAATAAGTGCTTAAAAAGCATTTTTTCTTAAACAAACACTTATATATGACATATTTAAGGAGTTAATCTAGATTCTAAACATAGGATACATTATTCATATTTACCGACGTTTTCTTAATTTACCCTTATGAATGCTTATAATGAAGGACAATAGCAAATGAGAGAGTTAGAGAAAATGATTAATTTGTCTTAAAAATACACGTCATATTAACTAACTTAACTAACTTTTTCTTTAATCTAATCATGTAACCATGTTTTAGTACTTACTCCATCTATTCATTTTTATAAGAAAGGTTTAAATGAATGTTGTTGTTTGAAGGGTTTGTTAATAAATTGTCAAAATTGTAACCCAGTTTGACTAAAATACCCTTATTTATGATGATATAAGGAATAAGATAGAGAATAAGGAAATTATTATAATAAGGAGGATTATATAAGAGACAGAATAAGAAAATGAATATGGTAAAAGTAATATGTCTTTTGGGAATATAAAAATTTAGGATAAATGCACAAAAATCCATATAAATCTTTATCAAAAGGAGCCACTTGCACCAACAACAATTCAAAATTACCTACATACATTGCAAAAAATATCTTTAAGTGCCCCAGCGGTTAGCATCACATAACGATAACGTCCTTTAATTTGTGCATCTGGGACCCTTGTTTATTCATTAACGTGGACAGTATTTGCTGAGTAAGAGGAGGACGTGGCAGGTGGGGAATAATAATGGTGGGAATCAGTTTTGGTGTTCGTCCTAGAGAGCTCATCCTCTAGCCTGCCCAGATCTAATCCGAACGGTTTAGATCTGTTTTTTTTTTTTTTTACTTTTTTTTTATCTAAAATAATTTTAATGGGTACAGAATCTAAAATAAAGATAATCTATCCATCAACATTTTTAAAAATAATAATTTTTTCATGTAGAAAAAAATAAAAACTAAAAAATTAAAAATTAAATTTGGACTATCCAGATTCCATCTGAATGGTCCAGATGAGATGGATCCTCCCTACCTATCCAAAAAGATAAGGAGAGAATCTGATTCCAATAATGGTGTTGGTGAGGATCTTTAAACCTGATGTACCTTTCTAATAAATAAAAAAAACTGAATATACCTACCCCTTTTCTTCTTCCATTAAAGCTTCTGATTCCTCCATTAAAAACCAGACCGACGCTTCTCTTCTTCCATTAAAGCTTCTACCTTCCTCCATCAAAAACCAGACCTATAGTGTTCGTCTTTTCTGCAGTTGGAACACCTCGCTCTGTATGCGACCTCTCTTACACCTACTCATCATCCTCACTCCGAACACTGCCTTGCACTTCAAATTCTGAATCAACACTATATCAGCCAGGTAACTCATCCTCACGTACTGTCGTCAGATATCTCTAAACCATACTCCCCATCATCCACTGTGTTTTCTGGGTTTCCATCCTTATTAACACAATCATCAGTAAAAGGTTTTCAATTTCAGCAGCAATTGCATCATCTATACCTTCACCCGAAAATTTATTATATTAACATTAAATAAAGATACTTAAACAACCACAAAATGAAAAAAATAAAAAATAAGACTTTCCCTAAAACACCGGGAGTAGAAATTATATAATATTATTCCTTTTTTCTATTGCAAACAAGATCAGCCGAGAACATTTTGATTTGCAGTTCCTTTCATCCAATATGATAGTGACCTTGGCTTTCACGTCGTCCTCGATTTCTCATTCAAAACCCACCCATTAAAATATTGCTCAATTTACACGTTGAAGAATTGACCAGATCGATGAATTTATTAAATTACGCCGTCCCCAGATTGGAAACGTAATCTCAACTTTGACCCTCGCATTAAATTAGGGTTCTTTCTTCTCTTTCGCAGACAAAGAAGGAGATAAGCTGAGAAAACCAGAGAGGCAGAGAGGATGTGCTCGTTGGAGAAGAGAGGCAACATATTCATCTTAACACTTACCGGCACTGATGAGCACCGGCTCAATCCCACCCTTTTAAATGCTATTAGCTCCGCCCTTCGCCGTGTCCGATCGGAAGCAGCCTCCTCCTCCGCTCTCATCACCACCGCGCACGGCAAATTCTTCTCCAACGGCTACGATATCGCCTGGGCCCAAGCCCAAGCTCAGTCCTACGAAGATCGCAAGGTCCTCATGGACTCCTTGCTCCGATCGGTGGTCACGGATCTAATTTCACTCCCTATGCCTACAATCTGCGCCGTGTCCGGACACGCCTCCGCCGCCGGCTGTATCCTCGCCATGAGCCATGATTATGTCTTGATGAGGAACGATAGGGGTTTTCTCTACATGAGCGAGGTCGACATCAAGCTTGTTGTTCGGCCTTGGTTCGTCGCCATTCTCAACGCCAAGATCGGGTCTCCGGCGGCTCGCCGTGAGTTGGTCATGAAAGCTACTAAGTTAACGGCCAAGCGAGCGGTGGAGCTCGGTATCATCGATTCGGCCCACGAAAACGCCGAGGAGACCCTGAAGGCTGCGGTAGAATTAGGCGAGAGCTTGGTTGAAAGGGGATGGGAGGGCCACGTATACGCTCAGAATCGCATGCAGTTACTGGCTGATGTGTTGGACTCCACTGGAGACTCCCGCATTGGATCGCGGCTTTGATTCTTGTATTTAAATTTGAATATCAGATATCTAGTTTTTTTAATAATAAGGTCAAATTTATTTTAATAATAAAAGGAACAAATCACATGGTACCCACATAATATGAACATCCAAATAATATGGACACAAATGATTGTATACATAGCAATGAAATTGGATGGGGGTGGCTCCCGTCCTCTGTAGAGGACGGTCCACTGCGCTTTTTTACATTGAATTTACACCGCATGCGGTAATTTTTTTAAATGTAAAAATGGGCAGTGGACCGTCCTCTGCAGAGGACGGGAGCCACTCCCAAATTGGATAGGGCTAAATATGGGAGGAGGATCCTCTCCCTTTTCTCTGCTCATTATCTTTACAGAATCATATCTTCATCCTTCTATCATATAATAGATGATTTAAATTTAATATTTTAAAAAATTGTTTTAAATTTCAAAAATAAAAATTATTGTGATTACCCTTATTTTGTTCGAACCCAACTAAAAATAATAATGATAATAAAAACTATTATTTAAAAGCCAAATAATGTCATTTATGGTGATTGAGATTTAACAAATATTGAAAGTCTTCACTCTTCACCTCCATAAAATCATTTTTTTTCTTTTAAAAAAGAAGAAGAGATATTTCACTGATGATGATTTCCTCCATTTATGAAAGTATGGTCTTGTGTCCTTGAGAAAAATACAAAAGATTAAAAAAACGAAAATACAAAAAGAAAAAGAGTAGAGGTTGGAAGAAAAAGTGTCCTTGAATATCTCTATATTGAAGACAAATAATAGCTCCTACTTAGCCATAACAGGGTATTATCCCCTTCCTTAAGGAGTGGAGCTGGAACGTAGAGGTTGCGCTGAGGTCCTTTCGACTATATAAAAAAAAACAAACAAACTATATATAGCCATGCAATCTAATCACAAACAAAATACAACCAAAGAGACAAAAGAGAAGTTATATTTACCGGCCAATATCTCCCTAAATTAAATTCATTAACAAATGCAATGCCTTTGCCCCATTTGTCAAATGATATGAATGTATCCTTGATAGCGGGTGCACATGCAGTATTCTCTGCCAAAAGAATAACCTTGGTTACAGATTTGGATATTACAACCCTAGGAAGTGATACTTGAGTTTATTGGGAAACATGAATACCTTGGTCCTCACCAGTCGACATTCTACTGAATGTAGAAAAAGCAAACTGTGTAATAGGATTGGGAGTTGGAAATTCATTCAGGTTGTGAAAAGGAATAGGGAGCTTTTTCCAACCATGTAAAGTTTCCTCATCAAGATAAACAGAAGACAGAATGCCTGTATAGAAGTTTGAGAATTGGTTCACCAAGAAAAAATATTCCTAGAACAGTCAAAGTTTTAAATGCAATATCTTCAGATAACCTTTACATTTCTATCAAAGATGAAATCACCAGAATTTAGATAATTTAGATGAGGCCAAAATCTACAACTTAACTGCAGATGCAGAGAATTAATGTTAAGGATTAAATACTTTATTGAAAAAAAAACATTATCAGATAATAATATAGATCATAAAAAGGAGTGATAAGGCACAACCAATAAAAATTGAACCTTGATGTGATAAAACATGCACCAAATAATTAATCTCATCGAAAAGTATAATGTAAAGGAGGAGGAGAATTGATATTTTTTTTCTATGCATAAACCTTTTAGAGTGCACGTATTGCCTCCAAGGTTAAAAGCTCAAGTTCAGAAAATCAAATAAATTCAATTTATCCAACATGAATGAGTACCAATAAACCAAGTGCTTATATAAAAAACTAATTAAGAAAAATGGCAAAGCAAGTTAATGAAGATGCAATAGAGAATGCTAAATCCCTTCAATTCATTGAATGTTGATCGCACCCCTTTATAATCACATGAATCGAGGATGACACGCAACTATAAAACAAAACCATCAATTCATAAGTTCGTTTCTGAGATGCAAAGGTCATTAAAAAATGTCTTCTTCTCGTTGTTGTCTCGCTATTAATATCGAACCGCTTCTTCATTCGGAACCATCTTTTTAGGTAGTGAGTGTTTATGGAATGTAAATGAACGAAATGATGCTCACATATCCGAAAAAATAGCTAGAGGTAGAAAATCCAGAGAAATCAAAATATCAAGAAAAATAGAATTCCAGAGAAATCAATGCTATATGATGCTCACACTTTAGGGTGCTTCTTCCTCATGCTACTACAACATGCTTCAAAGCCAGATTGAAAAAATCGACCTCACCAGAATTTGCGAGAAGACAGAGCCCTAGGGTTCGAACCGTCTTCAATACTTGCTGAAGAGCGGATAACGATGGGCCGCATCCGACGACGATCTTCCTCTAAGTGAGGAAATGCTGGCTCACTTCACACACCTTCAGGGTGCTTCTTCACCATTGCTCTCCACACTGCCGATTCACTTTTATTTTAACAATTTATTTTAATGGAATTCTATAATTAAAAATGAAAAAGCATGTAATATTTCATCCATTAATGTTATACTTTGAAAAAGGAAAAAACAATGTATTTTGGGTCTTGAGTTGAGCCTTGGCAAGAAGGGAAATGTCCGAGCAAAAAAAAGAAAAGAAGGGAAATAGAATTCTGTAATGAAAAAGGAAAAAACATGTAATATTTCATCCATTGATATTATACTTTGAAAAAGGAAAAAGCAATGTATTTTGGGTCTTGAGTTGAGCCTTGGTAAGAAGAGAAATGTCCGAGCAAAAAAAAAGGAAATAAGGGAAATGGATTTCTGTAATTAAAAATGAAAAATCATGTAATATTTCATCCATTAATGTTATACTTTGAAAAAGGAAAAAGCAATGTATTTTGGGTCTTGAGTTGAGCCTTGTCAAGAAGGGAAATTCCTGTGTAAAAAAAAGGAAATAAGGGAAATGGAATTACGTAATTATAAATGAAATAGCATGTAATATTTCATCCATTAATGTTATACTTTGAAAAAGGAAAAAACAATGTATTTTGGGTCTTGAGTTGAGCCTTGTCGAAGGGAAATTCAGGTGCAAAAAAAATAAGGGAAATGAAATTCTATAATTAAAAATGAAAGAGCATGTAATATAACATAGTGAGCCGATGCAAAGTCAGAGTGAATTTTAGATGGCTTATAAATAGTGTTTTGAGTCTTGAACCATTGCTAAGTCATTTTTGAATGGCTTGAAGGTATATTGATATGAGCCTCAATCCCAATGGCCAGATGACATAATCTAATGTGATTTAGGTTTTTTTTTTGGTCACTTTCCTCCATCTCTATTTTTCTTTCTTCCTCGTTTTTTTTTTTGCTCTCTTTCTTTGTGTTAACTATATCCTAAGTCATCCATATGATGCCACCACATCTGCTAGTGCCATCCCTAGACAGTGATTCATCCACCTCCCGTTTGATTTGCAGGTTCCTCTCATCCAATATGATAGTGACGTTGGATTTCATGTCCTCGATTTCTCATCCAAAACAGACCCATTAAAGTATTGCTCGATGTCCCCGTTGAAGAATTGACCAGATGAATTTATCAAATTAAGCCGTCCCCAGATTGGAATCGACCAGATGAATTTATACTCTCAACTTTCACCCTTGCATTATCTAGGTAATAATTTAGGGTTCTTTCTTCTCTTTCGCAGTCAAAGAAGGAGATAAGCTGAGAAAACCAGAGAGGGTGAGAGGATGTGCTCGTTGGAGAAGAGAGGCAACATATTCATCTTAACACTTACCGGCACCGACGAGCACCGGCTCAATCCCACCTTTTTAAATGCTATTGGCTCCGCCCTTTGCCGTGTCCGATCGGAAGCATCCTCCTCCTCCGCTCTCATCACCACCGCGCACGGCAAATTCTTTTCCAACGGCTACGATATCGCCTGGGCCCAAGCTCAAGCTCAGTCCTTTGAAGACCGCATGGTTCTCATGGACTCCTTGCTCCGATCGGTGGTCACGGATCTAATTTCACTCCCGATGCCTACAATCTGCGCCGTGTCCGGACACGCCTCCGCCGCTGGGTTTATGCTTGCCTTGAGCCACGATTACGTCTTGATGAGGAGCGATAGGGGATTTCTCTACATGAGCGAGCTTGACATCAAGCTTGTCGTTACGCCTTGGTTCGTCGCCATTCTCAACTCCAAGATCGGGTCACCAGCGGTTCGCCGTGAACTGATCGTGAAAGCTGCTAAAGTCACGGCTAGGCGAGCCGTGGAGCTCGGTATCATCGATTCGGCCTACGATACCGCCAAGGAGACGTTGAAGGCTGCGGTGGAGCTGGGCGGGGGCTTGGTTAAGAGGGGATGGGAAGGACACGTGTACGCTCAGAATCGCATGAATTTGCTGGCTGATATATTGGACTCCGCTAGAGACACCCGCACTGGGTCGCGGCTTTAATTTCTTGTCTTTGAAACTTTGGAATTTTGAATTTTAGGCAAGGTCACAATGATATTAACAATAAAAGGGAGAAATTAAATAGGATTTCTCTGTACTGAGAGATCAAAGAAACCAAAGAAATGATAGATTATATATAATGTTAGAAGTAAGACACATTCATTTAATAATAAATAAATAAATATCAATATTTTAAAGTAATTTATTTCGTTTTTTTAATTTCTTAAAAAAAAAAAAATCAATGTTATATTAAGGGTTAAGATGTAAAAATGCACATATGTTTTACCTTGAGGAGTGCTTAACACCAAGTGTTTTTTAGATGTAAAAGTGCACACGTGGTTTTAAATTAGGTGCAAAAATATCGTTTGACCATTAAGTTTGACTTTGATCGTTAAGTTGGACTCTTTTTGCTGACTTGACGATGACGTGGCTTTTAAAGTTACAAAAATCACATGTGGTTTGGCAAAAAGAATGTCTAGCGCCAAGTTCTTTTTTTTAATTTAATAATTTTATTTTAATTAAAAAAATTATTATTTCTTTATGTATAATTCCTGGAAGACCAAATTTTTTATTTCCATAATTTACTTTATTTTCTTAAAAAATCTTTATTAAATTTTCTAATTAATAATTAATAAATGTGTGTTTATGCATTTGAAATTTGATATTATAAATACTATATTTAATTAAAATTATATTTGATATTATTAAATATATTTAATTTAATAATTATTTATTTAACTATTTATTTTTTAAAAATTAAAATTATTTTTAAGTAAATATATTATTTATAATATCAAATTTTAAATGCATAAATACTCATTTATCAATTATTAATTAGAAAATTTAATAATGATTTAAAAAATAAATTATGGAAATAATTTTTTTTACCTTTTTTACCCATTGAATAAATCCTCCTTCCCAAAACGATAAATCAGAAGAAAAAAGTTGGCCTCCCGGGAATTAAACCTAGAGAAATAATAATTTTCCTTTAATTGAAATAAAATTATTAAATAAAAAAAAACTTGGTGTTGAGCACTCTTTCAACCAAATCACATGTGTATTTTTGTACATTTAAAAGTCACGTCATCGTCCCGTCAGCAAAAAAAGTCAAACTTAATAGTCAAATGGTATTTTTGCACCTAATTTGTAACCACGTGTGCACTTTTGTACCTAAAAAAATCATTTTGTGTGGGCGCTCCTTGAAGTAAAGTACATGTACATTTTTGTACCTTACCGAGGAATACCTACATAATATATGGACATAAATGTTGATATACAATGCCATGAAATAGGGGAGGGGCTAAAGGAACGGTTAAATTAGATAAGTATGTAAGATTGATGAACATCTTTTATTTTATACAAATGATTTGCAAAAATTTCTTTCAGCTAAAGGTTTGCCTTGTATTGATTGTTCTACACTCAGAACCAAGGTTCTGAAACTCAGACCGGTCATTGAACCTGTGGAAGGACTGGGTCAGTGGGTCAGACCGGAGTCAGACCAGTATTAATTAAAAATATAATTTAATCAAAATAGATAAAAATATTCATATTAAAAAAAAAAAACCACGGGCAAATGCAAAACAAGCAATTGAAGCAACCAATGCAACACACCTTTCAATAGCCTTACAACCCAACCCCATTTGATGTTTTGTACCCACCAAACAACAGAAAATTAAATGATGATGTGACTCTTTTGCTTCTTTCCCATGCTTCTTTTCCAAAATGGTCAAAGACTTAAAGCACGAAATCCTATACTAAAAGACGGGAAAGGCCATTTCACCTCACACTTCCAAAATAAACCTCATATCTCCTTCTTCTCTCCTTACCTACAGCTTCTCGCGTCCAGTTTTATGGTGACTCTACGTTTGAGCTTTCCGGCGCTGGAGAGGTCATGCACAAGAAACCCATCAAGCTTTGGGAAGGTAAATCAAGAAGATTAGTCTCTTTTCCATGCCATCCGAGAAAGAGGATGGTCAGGCTTTTGTTGAAGCCAAAGTGAGAGGTTCCATTCGAGTCATGGCTAGGTCTTTGTTTCCATCTTAGTTTCTTCCTTCACTTCTTCAGGCGATTTTAAAAAAAAAAAAAATCCCAATGAATCTGATTCGGTCAACTCGGAACTCGGGGTTTCTCCTTAACTCGGACCGGTTTCCCGTCCGGTTCGCCGGTTTCCGCTCCGAACCAGCTGGTCCGGGTTTCAACCTACCATATCTTTGTCCAAGCTTGCTCTGAAGAGCAATAGTATTCTTTTTCTTTTCTTTTTTGGAAGACCTAACTAACATTGCTTTTTTCCAATAGAGTAATGATGCTTTGCGCGTTCAAAAATTAGAGAGCAACATTGCTGCTTTCTTGTGTATAATTTTTTTTGGCATCCTTCCTACCAATAAAATTTTTAATGAATGATTTTTCTCGAAAAAAGATAAAGTTACCAACTTTTGGCCCAAAAAAAAAACAGCATATCTAACTATAATAGCAAGTGAATCAAGAGGAAAGTGAGAAAACAAATTTGTTTAATTACATCCAATCATATGCATCCTAAAGCGATATATCAAGATTAGAACAATTTCATTGATTGCAACTAGGTGAAATCCACATTTGTATCATGAGGGCGTGCTTCGCTGCATTGGAAGTGAAGGATCCAAACGGACTCTTGTGCTTCTTCCACATCTTGTCAAGAAGTTTTTGAAATTCCATAGGTGGCTCCTACGTTTTGATTCTTTGGAAACAAAAATGGTGGATGGGAAAAAGAAACAAGGAATGCAATTCCCAGACACAATATCGCCAATACTACTACCCACCAAGCTTGTTGGGGTATGCCCAATAATAGCTCATCACAAACTGTCATATCATGCCAAAGGGGAAAAGATTAGAACTGGTAAGGAATGTCTGAAGCTAAAATGAGATGCATTTCAAATGCATAATATTCAACTCAATGAACACTAACCAAAAAGTTGCACCAAAACTAGAACTGGAAAGTAAAAACATTTCAACTAAATCTAAAGGGATCAAAATCAAAACTTATTAAAAGATTATAGAGACCAGTTGTTAAACTTAGACCAAATTATTATGAAACTATAAAGACCAAAACCAACAATCTGAAACTACAGAAATTAAAACTAAAATTCGATTAAACTATAAGGATTAATTACAGTAATAACACTGCCAAAAATATAACAAGAATAATAAAGAACGTGAATTTATGACAGGGAAATTAGTAGTGTCATATACCATGCTAAATTACCTATATTGAAGATTATGAATGGCCTATCAGGTACATGTGGTATCGCAACAAATCCCTCCTGCTCCACAGTTACCAAAACACGTGTTTTATCCTGAATAACGCCAATGCTTTACTTTCAGAACATAATATAACAATAGAAGTCATCTAAAGCAATCACAGCTTCGTTTAGAGTGACATCCAACCGGATTGTTCTCAGTCTTGAAAATTAGCTTTTCAGTGTTGAGTAATCTTCTGTTATTGTTCAGTACCGTATCTTTCTCCAGTTGTATGGCAAAGCTGGCAGGTATCTGATATTTTAGTTAGTGTATGTCAGTTTCCAGAGAAGGATCCACAGCAAACAGACTGACAAAAAAGACACAATACATACAGAAGCAGGATATGATATCTTGACTTCATACCACGTTTGGGGCTTCAGATCTCGCAGTTGATAAAGGCGGGAGCCACCACTCAAAGGCATGCTCTCTCTCCAGAGCTCTTTCCCGGCTCTCAAAATTTTGTTCTCATCCCTATCACATTGAGCAGTTGGCCTCTTATTTGAGTGAAAATTTAGAAAAGAAAGACTACTGACTTGCAGTGGTAAAGGTTCAAGCAATTAAACATAGCTAAGGATATTTTTGGATACTGACACATTCCCGAAGCAGAGGGTTGGGGCCTTGATCATGATGTGGAGAATGTAGAACAAAGTAACCCAACTGTGCATGTAAATTTGATGCATTGGTAATGAAGGTGGCCTCCAAATAATTTGAACCTACAAACAATATATATGTATATTTAGTACACTATTTTACCTTTTCAAAGCAGCTAGAATTTTGCAAGGCAAGAAAACTTATTATGACCGTACCACTTGTCACCAACCAAAACAGAAACATTTTAAAAATTGAGATAGAACCAGGGTTATGAAATTATGCACTTGGCAAAGCCTAGGGTTAGAGCTACAAAATTTCTAAATCCAGAAATATTATTAAGGGTTAAAGAGCAAATTGGCCAATGAACTATTAGGCCAGGATCATCTGGCACAAAAAAGTTTTGAGGGTACCAATAATACCAACAAACAATTAAAATTGTTAAAAAAACACAATGCCGTCAGTTGCTACAGTAACTTCCGTTCATGAAAATTGCCACATGAGATTTGAAGTCCATCTGGCTTTTTTTTTTTCCCCTGGTCAACATCAGTTGTCGCCTTGTTTGTTCAAGGCCACCAAGCTCCACCACCGTCTCTATCATTGTATCTCTTTCTCAGGCTCATGTCGTGATCTCATCCTTCCAATGGCACGCACCAAGCAAACGGCTCGCAAGTCCACCGGAGGCAAGGCTCCGAGGAAGCAGTTGGCGACCAAGGCTGCACGGAAGTCGGCTCCGGCCACTAGTGGAGTGAAGAAGCCACACCGTTTCAACATAGTTAACTTCAATGGATTTACCTTTTGGAGCATTTTGAAAGCAAGTTCTTGTGTAATAGTTTCGTCAGTGGAACAAAAGATCTTCTGGTCAATTAGGTTTTCAAAAAAAAAAAACAAGGCCACCACCTGTATTCAATAGGAAGCCAACGCAGAAGCGTTAGGTGAATCTTGAGTCTCATACGCTTGCTGGTTTGTTGCCAAGAACAAAAAGTATCGTCGTGGTTGTGGGTAAAATTAAAATCATTTATGGGGATCAGGAAACAAGTGTGGCTCCATCCTCATCAGTCACTGCAAAGAAGAAGAATGGTTCCATTCGATCCATTTTCATGCACGCCAATACAGCTGATTTGTTCCTCATGGTGCTTGGCGTCTTTGGGTCTCTCGACGACGATTTCACCACCCCTCTCATCCTCTTTATCAGTAGCTGCTTGATGAACAGTGTTGGCTCTAGTTCTACCGTCTGTCCAACTTCTTTTACCCATAGCATCAACAAGGTCAGCTTAATTACATACTCTATCTCTTTCTCTGTCACCTCTCTCTCATGCACACACAAATAAAGAGCTTACTTACCGACTCTGTTTGTATTTCACCACCGTCGCAAATCTGGAAGTTTATTGCCGTCACAGATCTGTACAAAGAACGATGAGGACGATGAAGAGAGAACGATGAAGAAGATGATGCCAGTTCTCTCACCATTCAGAGTCAGATAAACGTCCGTTAAAAAAGACTAACGGCCATTGTGTTTTTTACCCTTTTTAATTGTTTGTTGGTATTTAAGATACTCTTAATTAATATTTGTGCCAGATGCTCCTGGCCTAATAGTTCATTGGCCAATTTGCTCTTTAACCCTATTATTAATACTGGGCTGCCATGTTCTCTGAGAACTCCCAAAGCACAATTACAAACATGAAATCTTGGGTTTAGATCAGTTTTTCCAGTCCCTCCCTTCTCCAGGAGCTCAGATTCAGATTTACAATTTTCTTTCGTTGGTAAAAGGAAGGATTAGTAGCTTGGTTTATTTAGTTTTAGAAGCATATGATGAGAAATTAAATGGCACTGATGAGAAGAGGCGAGAGTTTAAAGTGCTAAATGGCATCAAATCCTGAACAGGCCAAAGCTGAGAGTAGAGAAATTATGTGTTTGTGGAAATAATTTAATATGGCTATGCTAAGGCTTAATGGTATGCTTGGTTTTGCTGAAGAATATTGCTCAAGAGAAAACCAACTCAAAATATAATGGAAGAAAGTAAATGAAGTTTGATCAAAGGAGCAGTTAAACCAAGAGACAGCAATGTGGAAAAAAAACACCTCTACGATCTGCTATAAGGAGAAAATGAAAATCAAGTGACAAAAGATCTAATACAGCCAGAAAATGACCTATGTAACCTATTGTCATGAATAGGATTAGGCTTGAGCGTGATTTTACTCTATATCAATTATCAACTAGGTTTCATTTTTGAAAGCTCCTCTGTTTTTTTTCTCCTTATGTTACCTGTATGAGCATATCTGACAATGTATATAGAAAAGACCCTAAAGAACCGGCAGAAGAATAGTAAAATACTCCCTCCGGTCCTAATTATAAAACCAAGTTGACTTTTTTGGAGAGATTAAAGAAGCTAATTAAATTACTTTAGAACATTTTTATTTTTTTCTCAAAAATAATTATTTTGACTAATAAACTAATACATAATCTAATGATACACAACATATGATATGATTAATTAACTTATTTAGCTTCCTTAATCTCTCCAAAAAAAGTCAACCCGGTCTTATAATTAGGACCGGAGGTAGTACTAGATTAACTCAGTCCCAAACACAAATCAAACAATTAATAATGAACAAGTCAAGCTAGATTCATAATGCAACCATGCCACGAATTCTACAATGAATTAATTACTTCCAAATGGCTTACAAGTGAGGAAATAATCAAATATAGATCAGAAAGCATACCTTCGAATATAGATCAGCCGCTTGATGATAATAGCACGGCGAAAAATCGCAATTCCCAAAAACCAAGGGGAAAACACACAATCGTGTATAATTTTAACACGGAGCCGAAACTGAAAAAGAGAAAAAATTTCTGGTTCATTTTCTCGGTTTGATCAATTTTGGGAAGATAATGATTCAAGCCAGAGCAGAGTGCCAAACTAATAATTCAACATAAACTTCTAGTTCTTATCAAGAGCAAATCGATACAAGTTGTTAACAGTATTAATCAGCTAATTAATCAGTCCATGAGTTTAGTTGACAGTGATGACTTTGTTTTAAAAAAAACAGAAAAAGACCAAATTAGTAGAGCCAAACAAGTTTGGATTAATTTCACAAATTATACTGAGTGAGAAATGAGGAGTGAGGAGGGAGAGGGGAGAGTGGGAGAGAGAGTAGGGTGAGGACTGAGGAAGGAGGAGAAAGGGATCGGAGACAGTGATGAAGTACTCTTTGAGGCAGTGAAAAAAGTTTGGAGGAAAGAAAACAGACACAAGGGAAAAAGAGAAAATATTGGAGAAAATATAAGGGTGTTTGGGATAGCAATAGGAAAAATGACTTATTTGTAATCTGAGTTATAGAAAAGTAAGATTGGGTAAAAATGACATTGTGAAATACTACGTAGGATTTATGTTTCGATTGGCGGTAGGATAAGTAACTTTTGTGAAACTAAAACTTGTTTGGAATAATGGTAGCATAAGTGGCTTTTGAAATAATTATAAGAGAAAAATTAAAATCAAAATTACAAAAAAGTGAAAATTGCTAACTTTGAAAATTTAGCAATGCTAAAATTCATAATTTGATCAAATAATATTATATAAGTAATTGGATCACAAGTCCCGTACAATTTGGACTCTAATTGTGTCACGCATCTGATTCATTTGGGTTGAAAAGGCACAGCATAATTAGTCGAAATTAGTCGAGGAAGGCTCTTCATCTACACTAATATTATCTACATGACCAATATTCCCATTTTCAGCTTTCATGAAATTAACATCTAATTGACAATTTCTCCCAGTAAAATTATGTATGACTATTGTTGCACAAACCATGTGGACTTGTGTTTGGTAGCTAGCGCATTCTTTGTAAGATTTCCAACCTAATCTTTTTACATGTCATACAATGTGAAAACGAATCATTTCTTTGAATTTTGATGACTGGAAATGTTCCAAATACAGCCTAATCCTCACAGAAAAACATAATCCTGATTAGTACTTATTGAGAATATCATCTTCTGTAATTCTACTCATTAATCAGGGATCAATTTACCCCCAGCAAAGTAAAAGGAGTTAATATTAGAACTCAATGATTGCCTCAAATGGAATAAAGTAAGTGGGCAAAAGAAAGGGGCAAAACCTAAGGTTCAATACAAGTATTCACTTCCTGGAGAATTAAATTATGCAATTCAAACTGAACCAGCAGAATCATTAGCGATTAAGCTATGATCAATAATACCAAAAAAAAAAAAAAAGGTCAAGAAATTTTGAATTATTTCATACATAAAGCAGAATCAATCTGTGTTGATGTTGCTGAACACGGGTAATCCAGTTAGCAGTAACATAAAGCATTAAGCCACAAAAGATGGCATGATGATTGAGGTTTACGAGTCAGCAGTATTCCCTAGTTATTGCAGCATAAAGATTCAGCAAATACAGCTATTGGTTTATGAAAAGTTCAGAGTTAAGACTAGTTCTATGGAAAAAAGAAAAAGTTTGAATTTCAAACAAAAGAAGCATAAAAGCCCATTTTGTTGGATGTAATCAAGGCTTCATTACTAGTGTGTGTAGTTGACTATTTGGTTAAAATCGACAACCCTTCAAAATACCACATTAACAATTAATTCATAAATTTATTTTAACATTTGAATGAAACACCAGGAATTCATTTCCTGCGGACAATTACTTTGCATCAATATAGGCTTCCTATAACCAGCTTACTATTGAATGCATATTGTACTTTAAGGCCAATGAAAGTAATTCACTCGCAAATGCAGTGGCTGTCAAGTGTGACTGAAAGATAACTAGCCAATAGGTACATATAGTTCTGGAAAGAATCATCTCACAATATTCATTATCTTCAAAGAATGACCCAAAGCTAGCCAAAAGAATTATTTCCCAAAACAGATCTAAGTCCCAAAAACCAGTGCAACAAGACATTCAAAACAAACTCATCAGTAGTCGTCCCCAAATTATCCGATCAATTAACTCAACCAAAAAGAAAATGGAAAGCACAGATAGGATGAGCAACATACATACCCAAGATGTTCAATGTCGGATGAGCAGAGGAGATCCAAGCCCAGATCCACACTCCAAGCTTCCCTAGGTCGACCTCGGTTGAATACACAGATCGACCACAACAGTCCGCCGGCGAGACAGAGACTCGGCAAAGAGATGAGAGACACGGCGAGAGGGAGACACCGTCGAGGCTCGCTTAAAAAGGAGGAGATAACAGTACAGAAGTGGATGGCGATAAATGAGGTTGTTGACAAATTAATGCGAAGCTCAAGGGAGAAGATTTTTGGGTGAGATTTCGCAGCTCTGCCAGACAAATTTGAAGTTTCTTGATGCTCTGCTTCTCAAATTAATGAAGCTGAAGGACGACAGCAACGCGGGCTTTCGGTCGAATGGGAGTAATAACAATGGATATTTATGCACAGTGTACGAACCCAGCTTTAACCAAAAGTGCGATCAAAACAATAAACTGAAACATCAATAAGAGAGGACTGACAAGGCACGGGTACTGTTCCCAAGGGATAATATCAAAATGGCCGAGTTGCAATTTCTCGAATTTAAAGGAGCCCTAGAATTTCCCATTACTCTAAAATTGTGTGACAAAAAAAAACAAGATCAGTCCAGTTTCAAAGCATCCATTTCACTCCATGATTCAAATGAATCTTTCCAACTCCAACAGATCGGGAATTCAAATAAGAAAATAAAAAAGATCAAAGGGGAACTTTACCAGTGCCGAATGGAACAAGAAGCATCCGACGACTGAACCACAGACGATCGGCGGCGGCGGTGAATGGTGTCTGGGTATGAGAGATTCGATGATCTCCGACCTATGTGCAGGGCGATGAAGTTCACTGGCGCTTCAGCTAAACGAGAAGAGAACTCCTGAGCATTTAGCATTTGCTTTTGGCCTTTTTATTCGTTGCAAAAAAAAAAAAAAAAAAAAACAAGAAGAAGAAGAAGCTGTTTTTATTAATTGGGATAGGATATTGTGACTACCAAATCACTACCACTTTTTATTTAGATCAGAATCTCAATAGGAGAGAGAAATGATAAAAGTAAATGAGATTCTGATCTAACGGTGAAAAAGTGGTAGTGATTTGGTAGTGACATAAATTTGGTAGTGACAATATCCTATCCATCAATACAATACTACTTTAACTTTTTTCTTATTTTCTTAATTAACGGCCGGCCTAAATGAGGTTGATAAGAGAAAATAAGAAAAGATATGGAGAGGATCTCTTTCCCTAGCGATTACTCTACGGAATACACGTTTTTAAAAAGCTTTTATAATAAGGGATAGGATATTGTCACTACCAATTTTATGTCATTAACAAGTCACTACCACTTTTTCACCGTCAGATCATAATCTCATCTACCTTTATCATTTCTCTCTCCTATTGAGATTCTGATCTGACGGTGAAAAAGTAGTAGTGACATAAAATTGGTAATGACAATATAATATCCCTTGTATTGATTGGACGTATGTAATTTAGAGATTATAAGAGATAATAAGAAAAGGATGATGAGAGAAACCAACCCATATAGCTAGCCTCTACTTATATAGAGAAGAGAAGCTAAAAAAGAAAATGACTCAAATAGGCACCTAGTTCTCAAATAAGATCATTTTCATCCAAAAGCACAATCAACTTAACAGCTAAACTAAACATTGAAAAAAAAAAAAAAATCAACCTTCAAAAGCAGTCAAACGCACAAGTCCTATATTTTTATAAATTCTAATGAGAGAATGACTTTTGGGTCCCAATCAAAAGAAATAGTACCTTAACAAGTCTCATAAGTTGTTAATGATAATATATTTACTTGTTAGTCCCATGTTCATTTGTCAATAAAATTTTTTTTGATATTATTTCTCTTGGTTTAGACTTAAAAGTCATTCTCCCAATTCTAATTCAAAAATCTTCACTTGCTGCAATGACAATGTGTTGATTTCAATAAGGGTTTCACAAGTTTAAATAAGGTTTTAACAAGTTATTAAGATTTTCACAAATTCCAATTCAAAATCCATCATTTGCTACAATTGCAAGGTATTAATTCCAACTTCTGATAAGGGTTCCACAAGTTTATATAAAGTTTTAACAAGTTATAATAAAATTTTATTAGAAGTGGGGAATTAATACCTTGCAATTATAGTAGGTGGTAACTTTTGAATTGGAATTTGGGAAAATATTATAAGAACTTATTAAAACCTTATATGAACTTGTTAAACCCTCATAAAAATTTGGAGCATACTTTTTAAACTCAGAGAAACATTTCTTTTTGTCATTTCCATTTAATTTTGAAAATGACAAATTAGGCCCTCATACCTCTCTAACATAATGAATATTCGGAACACCTTTTTGTCATTTTAGCATTTTTAAAGTTCTTTTATTAGGGGTTTTCCCTAAATTTTATAAATAAAAAAATAGGTAATATATTATTGGGAAATTTTTTAAATACTAAACTACTTAAACATTTTAGGAAAAATTTGGGGAAAGTCCTCTGGAAATTTAATTAGTAAAATGATCTAAATCAGAGTACCGTCATAACTTTTATATAAAAATTTATCAAATGATTCTCACCAATTAAATTTCTCATGGATCTAAATCAGAGTACTGTCATAAAAATTTTCAACTCTGATCTTTGTTATAAGTTTATATTTAGGACAAAAAATTTCATTTATAAGAATTCATAAAAATTAAGGAGCAATTTTGCTCAGGCTATTATTCCAGTTAATTTTGACCAAATATGTTGAGCTGGTAGTCTATATGTCATCTATGTCACTTTTGTTAAAATGCAAAATTGTCCCAAAAGTTTTAAATCTAACTTTGAAAAATAATGAAGTAGATAACTCTTGGCGCAAATTTACATCTTAAAATTTTATCTTACTAATTTTTAATTAATGTTTCTCACTATTTTATTTTACATATTTTCTTTATTAAAATTTTGTAACCCTACTTATCCAATTTTTTTCAAATTCAACTTATAATAATTTTACCTCCCGAGGGGAGGATTTGGACTAGGAATGCTTAATTAAGGTGAATAAGATAAGGATAAAGCAGTAGCCACAGAGAACCAGAGGCAGTCATATGGTGAGATAATAACGCAAGATATGAGACTACTAGGTTGAGGTTGATGGAGTGAGTAGGCATATGAGAATTCTATGGTAGCAATGACTGCAAGTGAGGAGTGAGACTGGATGATATATTTGTTATTCAACCAAAAAGATCATAGAAATTTTCTTGGGAAAAGCACCATTGTAGCAACCTTTACCAAATATTTTACCCAATTAAAGCACCTTAGAAAAGATTTACCACAGTAAAGCAGTCAAAGGCGTCGTTTGACGAGACGACACCAGTGACATCAAGATGTGTGACACCACTGAATTAATGGCACCATATATATGTACTGATGCCACTAGTGGCGTCAAGCTACAAGATGCCACTAGAGGCGTCATATACATTGACGCCACCACTAGTGGCGTCAATGTTTAAGACGCCACTAGTGGCGTCTTATCATATGAGGCCACTAGTGGCCCATATATCCCCATCCGCGAATCATTCCGATCATTCACTCAAGTCTCCCTCATTCACTCCTTCCCTCTCCCTCATCATCCAACTCCCTTTGCGTCTTTCACCCCTTCCAATCTCTCTCATTAGGCACATGAGGTAAGCACGTGTGTACAAAAAGTTGACCCTCAACGGTAGCTGAGTGCTCCTCCTAGTGGCCCCAATGACAGGCAAACTAGCTCATCTTGATGTTTCCGCCTATCAAAAAAGATGGGAGTGGAGTCTGACCCATGTATTGCTGCATAACGCTGCCCTATATTATTCGTATCAATATACAAACAACTAAATACATATAATTAATTACATAAAGAATAAAACATACCGGGAGTCTCTTCATGCGAGACACGTGCCAAAAAACTTCACGCATAAGGTGCTGCTGCAAATCTAGTGGGATGAGATCTGGGTGATGCACATCTCCGAAAGATCCCTGTGAGGCTTGCCTCACCCTCAAAGACTTACAATCTCCTGTGTTCCACACAACTTGTGATTGATGTGACTGCTGCATCTCCTCATTAAGAACTCCCCACTCTTTGGGGTTAGGCTCAATATTGCGGGCGCGTTGATTATCCATTTGACTAATAAAAATTTACAATAACACAACACATTATTAAGTCACTAATTAATTATTTAGAGAATAATTAATTAGTGAATTAATTATTTGACTAATTATTATTCTCTATTTAAGCTTATCTTATCTATCTTAGGGTACTATAAATAATAATATACAGCATATTTCACAAAATATTTTTATTAATTCACTAATTATTATTCTCACAAATTTCTTTAATTAAATTTAGCTAATAATATTTTACAATTAATATATCAAATTATTAATGCACAAAATATTAAACAATTAGTCATCTATCTTAAGGTTTATAATTAACATACAAAATAAATCATTAATTCACTAATTATTAATTTACTAATTAGTCTTGTATCCTAAGTTTATAATAAATTTTAAATATTTTAATTCCCTTAATTATTGATTAGAATTATTATTTACTCATTTTATTATTTATAATTATTAATAATTTGTAAGTAACTAAGCATCTATCCTAAAGTTATACATTTATTAAGGGCTAATTTCTGAATTTGCCCCTTATTAAATAACTATTTACCAAAATGCCCCTGTCAGAAACCTATTTCCCAAAATGCCCCTGTCAGAAATCTATTTCCCAATCTGCCCCTGTTTAGTCGACTAAAAAATTTGGTTTAGTCGACTAAATGGAGGGCAAAATTTTTCCAGGCCCCAGACATTTAGTCGACTAAACCAAATTTTTTAGTCGACTAAACCCATTTAGTCGACTAAAAAACTCATTTAGTCGACTAAATCATTAAAAAAAAAAAAAGTTAAAACTTCGGAAGGCCGTAACTTCGGGTTCGGGAGTTTGAATCAAGCTATTCTTTTTTTGATTCCACATAACTTTTTGAGATATATGCACTGATATAAAAATTATCTTCAAATTTAATGAAGAGAAATTAGGAAAAACAAGTGATTCTTTATTGCGCAGGAAATACCAACAATTCATTAAATATAATCAAGTGATTTTTAAATTTTATATATATATATATATATATATAGTTTTCTTTTATTTGATGTTTTCTTTTTTATTAGATCATATAATATCTCCGGTAGAATAAAGATAAGATATGTGTGTGTATAGACAATTGATCGCGAGAGGGAAGGTGCCACAAGGAAAAGGAGATAGAGTGGGAAATGATGCTCCAATCCTAGGGTTTTGTCGGGATAGAGGAAATTAATTATATTTAATTGAGAGATATTTATTGTAAAATTAATTAATCATTATTTCTAATATTATTATCTAATAATAATTAATTGATCTTATTTTAGATTTTAATATCTTTATTTTTCTACCATGTATTTGGTAAACTTTGAATTTCAACGTAACAATTAATACTGGATTTTCAAAATACAATATATTCAAAATTGAGATTTTCTCTCCATTATTAATATGGATTTTAAAAGAAGAGAGAAATAGGAAAAATATCAACACTAAATTTGTGGGGCTTGATTTTAGGGGGAATAACAGTGTTTGGAAGTTATGCATAAGATCATATGTTGTGATAGCACGGTAGTCAATCTAGCTAAAATCTAGGATCATAGCTAATATCTAGGATCACTAATATCACTTTCCAACAGACTCGATAAAACAAATTAAAATGCTAACAATACTAACAATTCATTAAAATAGCAAATTGGGAAAAAAACCCATGATATATATTTAATGAATTGTTAGTATTGTTGAAGTTAATAATCCCAACTTTTTCTCTACATGGTTCATGTCGCGATTTCCGCATGTGGTGATTCCACAATAAGAAGGATTAAGTTATTTATTTTTAATTGTTTATTGTGTTGAGTGTGCTGATTTTTATTATATTATTGTAAACATGTGGTTAGCTATTTTTAGGAAGTAGTGGAATCATTTTAATTTGTTTTATCGAGTCATTTGGTTAGTGATATTAGTGATTATATTTAATGAATATAAAACATCAATTAAAAGAAAACTATATATATATATATATATATATATATATATATATATATATATATATATATTATTAAAAAATCACTTGATTATATTTAATGAATTGTTGATATTTCTGCGCAATAAAGAATCACTTGTTTTCCTCCTTTCTCTTCATTAAATTTGAAGATAATTTTTATATCAGTGCATAGATCTCAAAAGTATGTGGAATCAAAAAAGAATCGCTTGATTCGGACTCCGAGCCCGAAGTTACGGCCTTCCGAAGTTTTAACTTTTTTAATGATTTAGTCGACTAAATGAGTTTTTAGTCGACTAAATGGGTTTAGTCGACTAAAAAATTTGGTTTAGTGACTAAATGTCGGGGGCCTGGAAAAAAAATTTTGCCCTCCATTTAGTCGACTAAACCAAATTTTTTAGTCGACTAAAAAACTCATTTAGTCGACTAAATGAGTTTGCCCTCCATTTAGTCGACTAAACCAAATTTTTAGTCGACTAAACAAAGTGATTGGGAAATAGGTTTCTGACAGTGGCATTTTGGGAAATAGGTTTCTGACAGGGGCATTTTGGTAAATAGTTATTTAATAAGGGACAAATTCAGAAATTAGCCTTTATTAAGCATCTATAATAAATAAATGTATATAATTAAAAGTTAAATAAAATTATTAGACAATAAACCTAACAAAAAATTTAAATGTTACCTGGGCACACGTGAAGTCAAGAGTGAGTAGAGAGAAGGCAGAGCAATTGTGTGTAGAGTGAGAGAGAGTAAGATGCTTCCTTCCGGTGATTCGCTCTACTCTAGATCTCAAAGTTTCTCAACGTTTTCTCAGGTTCAAGAAAGGAGGGAATGAGATGGAGATTGGAAGGATGAGGAGGTGTATGTGTGTGTGATGAGTTGCTGCCATGGGTGAGAGTGAAAAATAATGGAGGGTGAAACAAGCAAAAGGAGTCGGATGATGAGGGAGAGGGAAGGAGTTAATGAGATTGGAAGGGGTGAAAGACGCAGAGGGAATCAAATGATGACGGAGAGGGAAGGAGTGAATGAGGGAGGCGTGAGTGAATGATCGAAATGATTCGCGGATAGGAATGTGTGGGCCACTAATGGTGTCATATGACAAGACGCCACTGGTGCCGTCTAGTCAGGTGACGCCTCTGACTGCCTTACTCTGGTAAATCTTTTCTAAGGTGCTTTAATTGGGTAAAATATTTGATAAAAATTGCTACAATGGTGCTTTTCCCAAAACTTCTTTGTATACAACATTTGAAGTTTTATCAGTGGAAATGCCTTGCTATTCGAGGATCAATACTTTTAGTGTCCATTTGGGATATCAGTAACAAAAATGACTATTTTCCATATGAAATTTTGGGATATCGGTAACAAAAATGACTATTTTCCATATGATTTTTTTTTTCTAAAAGTCATATTTTGTAAATGTAATTTTTGTTTGAGATAGCGACGACAGAAGTGACTCTTTTTCAAATAGGCTCTTATTTGGCATAATGTTTGAAAAGTCAATTGAGATGGAAAATGACTGAAAGGGGAATGAATATTATATATATATATATATATAGATAGATAGATAGATAGATAGATATATATATATATATATATATATATATATATATATATATATATATCTATCTATCTATCTATATATATATATATATAATATTCATCCGGTCCTAATTATAAGACATTTTTAACTGATTTTGGGGAGATTAAGGAGAAGAGTTAAATAAGTTAATTTTACTCATTTTCCAAAAATGCCTTTATATAAATTTAAAATGATATAAGTAAAAGTGAATCAACAGCTCCTGCCACATACCTCTTCGACCTAGAATTTTCTTTTTCACACGCTTTCTAATTGAAATAATGGTCTTGCTATATATACATATATGTGTAAGTGTATATGTATACATATAGATCTAGACACACACAAACAAACACAACACACACACACACACAAATATACATATATGTACACACACACATACACACAGATATACATATATGTACACACACACACACACACATATATATATATATATTCACAAATTAACATCAGCTGATTGATAAATAAATTAAAATCCAACAATTTAAAAGTTTCACTGACTAGAAAAGTCTACGCACCCACGTATATATACTCATCAAAAACTAAACACGCTCGAAAGAATAAACTAGGGATATTTTAGGAAGAAATTGATAAAAATTAAAATGTTGTCCTATAATTAGGACTGGAGGGATTATATATATAATTTGGGATAAAAAAATTAAATTTAAATTTAAATTTGCTATAAAACAGTAAAATTACCATTAAAAAAATTACAAAACACTGAAGTGCTTAATTAAACATATTCCTTACAAATTGGTCTCTGCTTAACAAAACACTGTGTATGCAACCGTGTGATGGAAGAAGCTCAAATTTTTTGCTTCTCCCATAAGTAGTTTTTTTTTTCTTCCCTTAAGCCTATCAGTCACCATGATTTCCCCAAAAGTAACTTTTTTTTCCTTAAAGCCCATCAACCACTGGCCTTTTAGCCTGGTTTATGCTATCTCAAACATGCTCTTAGTCCCTCTCTTTGCGACTCTCGAGAGTGCAATTCAATGTATTTTTCTTTTAAGTTCTGACATAAAAATATTCATAGTTTTATTTACCTTTATTGCTAAAATATAATATGATTGGATATATTGATTTGTTAGCTAAAGCTTTTTTTTTTTTTGTTAACGGAGAATAGTGAATCAGCTAAACATGAAATGAGTATTTTTTGGGTGCACAATTTCCCCCCATGCTGAATTAATTGCACTTACATTTTTTAATGGGCACCCTCAATTTTTAAAAAACGCAGCGTTAAATTTTCATGGCAATTTGAATTAATATATTTTATTTTTTGTAAGGAAATTTTAGAGTTAGATCAGTACAAGTTACCCGCTATAAACGTATTACTTCTTCGGTCTTAAGTATAGGACATAGTTTGTACTTTATAGTGTAAATTACTCTACAAACTATGTCTTATATTTAGGACCGGAGATAGTAATTTGAAATGTCTAAATATATATAGAGACATTGATTATTTTTTCCCTCAAAGGTTGTTAAGTTTTAATAAACAGGACCTGCATTTTCGGCTTAGAAATACCAAACAAACGATAAAGATTCTGGCACTTAACGCAAGAAAGAGAATAGAATTAAATAACGAAGAGAGTATATTACACCATAATCCCTAAAAATAAACAATAATAACCCTACATAAATGACTGAAGGGAGGCAAGTGTAGCACAATTATAGTTACAATTTTTCAAAATGAATAAACGTTGAAAATATTACAATTAATGATCTAAAGTGGTTACAATTATTTTCAATTTCATCCGCAACTAAATTAAGGAATGAAGGTCGAGTTACTAAAGAAACAACAAATAACTGTAGTGACTTCGTAACTCACCATATTAAACTAAAGGGTTAAGGTGCAGATTTGCCAACCAACTATTACCCGAGAAGCATCTGGCACAAAAAACAATTGAGGGGACCAAAATTACCAATCAACAATTAAAAAGTGAAAAAAAACACAATTTGGTGCAGATTCGCCAACGAATTATTACCCCGTCACTGTCTTGGTGTCTCCGTCTTCCATTAACTGTCACAGTGTCGGCAACGTCAGCGTCTCCAAAGCTTCCATTGTTGGTGGGTGTTCCACTCGCCCTCTTGAACTCATCTAGCAGTCCACAGCTTTCGACCGGCACGCGTCTTGCACCCTAGTTCCATCCCTCCAATGCCATAAGCAGCACCCGTCGCTGCCACAACGCCTGCTCTCATAGGTCTCATTTCTGTTGGTGTTTGTCTTATCCAACAAGAAGGCTTAATCGTTCTTTTCTCTAGTGCCTCCCCCACCGTTCTACGTCAGTGCTCATATTTTAACTTAATTGTGATAGTTGTTTTTTCAATAGTTATTTGGTGTTTTTTTTTCACTTTTTAATTGTTGATTGGTAATTTTGGTCCCCTCAATTGTTTTTTGTGTCAGATGCGGCTTCTCGAGTAATAATTGGTTGGCAAATCTGCACCTTAATCCTAAACTAAACAAAGAAGATCTCAACCCTATGCTCCTTTCAACCGTTAACATAGCAAATGTCCCGCCCACCAACTGCCACAAGCTTCCCAATTACATCTGGAACCAAACTTAAGTTAGGTAAACATGAGAACACACATTAAAAAAATTATAAAAATCATTCTGAACATACTCACTAAGCACCGGGTGTTAAGCTGAATGCTCAAAATCTGTGTGAAAGACCTAAAACCAAATCCGTTCATATATTTGACCCCCAAAAAAAAGAATCCGTTCATTTCAATACAACCATCATCGTCACAGGGTTGAACGTAACAGACGTTGAGCCAAGAAAATGCAATCGATAATCATGATCTGTGGTAAAGTTATTCAACGCATTAGGCACAACAGAAAAATAGGTAGTGACGTATGTTCCTCCTTCTCGAAGGAGTTCCTGATATCTCATGACATAGGTAGGCCTCACAATCGCTTGAATACGGTCTCCCTAGGCTGCAATCAACAAATTATGCACGTCACAGTAGAGAAGATATAAAATATGAGATAAAGAAATATACTGGTTAAAAAAGGGACCAAACACAGCACCAAAATGAAGGAGGAAGGGGAAAAAAAGGAAAGATGCAATAAGTGGATTTATGAGAGTCTCACAGTAGGAAAACCACCCCACTATGCGACCTGAATGGACACGTCGTCAGTATATTTAGTGGAGGTAAAATAAAAAAGGGTTAAAGTGTGGATTTGCCAACAAACTATTACTCAAGAAGCGTCTGACACAAAAAACAATCGAGGGGACCAAATTGACCAACGAACTATTAAAAAGTGAAGAAAAACACAATTTGGTGCAGATTCGCTAACGAACTATTATCCCATCACTGTCTTAGTGTCTCTGTCTTCCATTGATTGTCACAGTGTCGGCGACATCGGCGTCTCCAAAGCTTCTATTGTTGCTGGGTGTTCCACTCACCCTCTTGAACTCATCCAGCAGTCCATAGCTTTCGATCGGCACGCGCCTTGCACTCTGGTTGCATCCCTCTGATGCCACAAGCACGCAGCAACCGCCGCTGCCACAGCGCCTGCTCGCATGGGTCCCATCTCTGTTGGTATTTGCCTTATCCAACAAGAAGGCTTAACCGCTCTTTTCTCTAGCGTCTCCGCCACCGTCCTACGCCAGTGCCTCATATTTTAACGTAATTGTGATAGTTGTTTTTTTAATAGTTATTTGATACTTTTTTCATTTTTTAATAGTTCGTTGGCCAATTTGGTCCCCTCAATTGTTTTTGGTGCCAGACGCTCCTCGGGTAATAGTTCGTTGGCAAATCTACATCTTAACCCAATAAAAAATAGTGAAGAAAGGAAAATAATTTCCCGCCATCTATTAAACAAAAAGGTAAACTTATAAATATACTCCATCTTATCCTTATTATAAGGCACCAACTAATTTTTCTCGCAAACCAATAAAAGTAATTAAAGTCAATAAAGTTGTCATAGAATCTAAGTAATTTTCAATATTACTCATACTAATTGCACTAAATTCTAATATCATATTAATTATTACACTCATTCACTATCCTTATTAATTATGGGCAAACATGAAAAAAAAAATAATTAACGCTCATTGAGAACAAGCAAATGCCTTATAAAAAAGACTAAATAAATTTGCTAGTTAGTGTTTTTTAATAAAAACAAATGGAAGTATTACATAATAATCTCTTCCATCTAAACTTGGGCGAATAATGAGACGTAGGTATAAAAAGTAAAACATAATATAACACGATACATAAGAATATTTATATTTTTTAAACCTAGTACACTAAATAACGCCCCTTATTTGTAGCAGAAAATAATTAGGAACTGATTTATATGACACATGGTGTCGCCACTGGCGCACTCTAGAAGGGCTCAATGATTATGGGGTAAATTTTCAACTTTGCCCTAATTTATGATTGGGTATTTTTTAAATGTTTCTTATTTCTCTATCTTTATGAGTGTAATTAATATGGGCAAAATTGTCACAATCTCATTTATTATATGAAACTGTGCTTATAAATAGGACTAAATTGTTTAGTCAAACTGAACCTATAAGTAGGACTAGCGTGGTAGATAGATGTGGGAATGCAAATTTGGACGGAAAAATTGGGCGCCCTACTTTTTCCCCTCTTCCAAACAAGGGAACTCATATCCCTATATTTTCTTTCATACCACTTTGATCCTATTTATAAGTTCATTTTGACCAAATCTCACATACCAAGGAGAGGTAGTTGACACAATGATTAAGTGGGTAAATTTTCAACTTTGTCCTCATTTATAATTGGGTATTTTTCGACTGTTTCTTCTCTCTCTATCTTTATGGGTATAATTAATATGGTTAAAATTGTCACAATCTCATTTTTTACATCAAACTGGATTTATAAATAGGACCAATTTTTTTTTTGTCAAACTGAACTTATAAATAGGATCAGAGTAGTAGTTTTCTTTCTTTCCACATTTTCTCTCCATTGCCGCAATTGAACCTAGAGATACAAAGATGGAAGTTTGGTAAATACTCCTCCAATCCTAAATATATAACATAGTTTGTAGTACAATTTACATTATAAAATATATCGTATATTTAAGACCGAAATATCCGTCTTAGAAATTTGAGGATGTTATATTTTTTCCCAAAATAAAATATCTTCCTTGAATATTGTTTCCTCTAGCTTCTTAACTTGGTAACTAGTAATTCACCGTCACTACAAAAAAAAACCATAGTTTGTCGCGATTTATATGTCGCGGTTCCAAATACCCGCTACAAAATACCATTTTGTAGTTTGTAGTGGTTTTTTCACTAAACCGCCACTAATTAGTAACGGAAGCCTTGGCGACATGTCTGCTGCTATATTTGTAGCGGTTAACGAAAACAAAACCGCAACAAATTTGGTGCTAGCTTGGCGCGCAATGGTGAGAATGTTTGTGGCGGGACTTTTGTAGCGGTTATATGAGGCTAACCGCTACAAATTTGGCGCCAGCTTTGTTGCGGTGAATTTATAGCGGTTACATTACCACAACCGCTACAAATAAACGAAACGACACAATTTTGTCGCGGTCACCAGGAAGCGTGACTTTGACCGCGTCAAATGCTACATGTTTGTAGCGGTTTCATTGATAACTGCTACAAATATTCACACTATAAATAGTAATTTACGTCCGTATATCAATTATAAAAATTCAAGAAATTATTAAATCTTACCTGTAACTGAATGAACAATCTCGCTTGGTGGTCGAAGACATGCAAATATTTGTAGCTCTGATCTCTTATCTCGGGTGATAAGAGTTGCAGATATTTGTATCTCTCATCATTGCAAGGCAGTTTGTTCAGTTACAAGAGAATGTTTACTCATTTCTTTGGCGTGAAGACTTTCTACTCTTTTGAGAATAGTCCAACATGCGACCGAAGATTGGGTTCCATTATAGCCACCTTTGTCTCACGAAAATATCTCTGATGAAAATGACTTAGCGAGTTTTTCGTGGGAGATCGGTGACTATACTGAATCCAAATCCCCACGGACATGTTGGACTATTTTCGGTTACTTCATTATATTTAATTTATTACTGTCGACACTTTTGGAAAAATTAAAGAAAAAAATTAAATGAATTGAGGTTTGTTATTTTAAATATTTGTACCAAACTAATTAGTTTGGAATTTTTTTTGCCAAAAAAATCATCTTGTAGCGGTTATAGGGAATAACCGCTACAGAAGGTAGACAAATTGTAGCGATTATTCCTTAACCGCTACAGAATTGCAAGGGTCAGTTGTTTTGTAGCGGTTACTTAACCGCTACAAAATATCACGAAGAACGAGGCATCTTTGTAACGGTTATTGCGGCGATGACGTTTTAACCGTTACAAATATTTAAATTTTGTAGCGGTTTCTTAGGGAAACCGCTACAAAATGTAGCGGTTTTTAAACAGTGTTTCTTATTATTTTTCACCCTTTTTACCTTTCAACCTACATTTAAACTTTTACTTTTAAACTTCTACCTTTCAACATCATGGTTTCTCAACAAGATAAGGGAAAAAGAAAAGCTGTTGTCCCAGAGAAAAGGCCTTTAAGGGGCAGTAGTAGTAGAGGGGGCCGGATGAGAGGGCGTGGGGCTCTAAATATACCTCCGCCCTCTCAGGAGCAGGGTGAGTTTGCCGAGCTCTTCGCCAATCATCTGGTTTGATGGTGAACCAAAGACCACAAAAACTTATGTATCATCAGCGTCTTTTGGGATTCTACAAATACGCCTTCATTAATACATGATGAAATGCGCTTAGTGATTGGCCAGCCTTCTTGATGACAAAGTCCCTGATGTAATCTCTATCTACATGATATGCAAACTACAAAGCACATAATTCAAGTTAACATTTTTTATAAGTATATAACATGTAATTAGCAGGCATATATACCTTACCTTAACATTGTCCCAAAAAAATTTTGTGTAACCTTCTTGTACTCAACACCAGTCACCCACTGAGAAAGAAACATTGGTATTTACCGTTAAGCTGATGAAGTATGACATATGAAGGGGTTGATCGTCATTATTCTATGTTACCTCAAATCTTCTCCCTATAGCCTTACTTCGTCCACAAAAGTTAAGGTTCAACCCCCTTCTTACAATATCTTGCACTTGTTCTAATGCTTATTGTGGGGTCATGTTTCTCGGTTGCTTAGTGACAACATTAGTACCAGTAGGAATATTATTGGAACTAGAGGCATTATCAGAATTAGGGGAATTATCAATGCTGCAGGAAGTAAAATTGGCCATTTTAATAGGAAAATAAAACTCATTCAGTCAATCACAGGGAATAGAGCAATGGGTTTTCTAGAAAACACGATGCACAATTAAGGTCAAAACCCACTTAGACAAGACGAAGTGAAAAATAAGGAGAATGTGAAATGCAAAATGTAGAAGAGAAATTATACCTTAAATTAAGAAGAACAGAGCACATGAAAGAATGCGACCTAGCTAGGGTTCCGAAACAAAAAAGTGAGTTAGGGCAATTAAAGCGACTCACATGGCTGTCAGACCGAAGTTCAAAGAAAGCAGTTGGGGGTGGTTCGTGTAACATCCCAAAATTTGGACCGTAGGAATTAAAATATGATATGGGATTGATTATCGAAAATTGAGCCTTAATTATTTTAAAAAGTAATTATTGGAATTTAAGGCATATTTTCCCATAAATTATGGACAAATAATTAGGAAATAATTTTTGGCATAAATGTTTTAGAGATAATGTTTTTATGTCAAAAGAAATTTAATTGGGGAAGAAAATCTTTAAATGCAATTAAGGATTTATTTCTAGCATCTATATAATATTTATTCAATATTGCAATTAAATAAGCAATTCATTGGATTAAATACTTATAGTCCATATACCCAATAAGACTGATTCGGCCATGATCATTAAACCCATTTATTTTCTTCAGCCTTCAGCCCAAAACGCGTAACAGTAAGGAATATCCCCTTCAATATACAATTAGACCAGCCCATTATAATCTCATGTCTGCTCAGCTCCAACACGTGAAAGGAAAGAAATCAAAACAAAAACAAAACCACACCATAATATCTATTCGACCAGATCACACCATCAGAGAAAGCAAAATGATCACAGTCAAAAATAAAACAAATCCCATACTCCCTCTGTACACACGAAGTGGGCACGCCGTCAAGAGAAAAAGAAGCAGCAGCAACATTAAATGCAAGCAATGGATTTCCCTCACTGTTCACGCAAGCGCGCCCTTACCCCTCGAGCCCCCAACCACGCTGGACACGTTAACTAATGCCCTTCGGTCTGTTTCTTTTTCTTCTCGGACCAGACCCGCCATCTACTTTATATATGTATATCACCATTGCTCTACGTCTTCCATGCCATCACTTTGCTCAGTCAAGGCTCTAGCTAAGAGGGAAACCGAGAGAGAGTCTGAGAACAAAGAGAGAAACCGTGAGGGAGAGAGGTTACTGTGTTCATTGTCCTCTGTTTCATATCAGAAAAACAGGGGTATTTGAGTTCCTCAAAGGTCACGTCATGCAAGCTTCTTTTTCTGTTCGCTTCCAACATGTTACAAACACAAATCTTAAACATAAAGCCGTAGGAAGTTAACATCGTGAGTCTCTGCATCTAACGCCGAAGAAAAGGGGCGTTGAGTTTTTACCAAAGATCACAACGTACAAACAAGCAGAAACTAAAAGTAAGTCTTCGGGTATCTTCCTTTCTTCTTGTTTCGCTGCACACTTAGGAAAATAAAAGAGGTATCTGCATATATATATATATATATATATATAGGAGCTGATATATATAGTTTACTGCACTTTTCACTGCACATATAAATATTTCGTTGCATATATAAACATTGGGAAAAATACATTTGCTGGTATACTCTAGCTACACATATATATATGTTCGCTGCTCTTGGAATGAGAAAGAAGAAAAGCTCCTTGTTTTATACACACACACATTAATATATAAATATAAGTGGGTGTTTAAGTCACTGCATAAGAAGGGGAAAACCGAAAGTCATGCTATCATGTAAATAGTATATATATATATATATTGTCCTTGGGGGATAGAAGGAGAGGAAAGCTTTTACTGTCTAAATATATATATATATATATATATGTGTGTGTGTGTGTGCATGAAACGCTGCTCATAGGGAAAAAAAAAAAAAACGTGAGTCTTTGCTGAGAAGTGTATGAGTATATATATATTGTGTGTGTATCGTTGGACTTGGAAAGAAAGAATATAAGGCTTTGACTTGTATATGTAAATTTGGTTGCTGACAAAGTATAACACGTTGCATTTGAAAAGAAAGAGAAAAAATGCTATATTGGATTAATTACATATATACACACACACACATGCATAGTTTCATATTAAAATCTTTTGCCATCCGTACCATATCATAAAATAATAATTAACAAATAGGTTGTTATTGATAAAATTTTTAGAGGGTAGCTTAAGGCTTTGGAGTAGTATTAGAGAAAATTTAGGATAGTTTTGAGTACAATATTGATAGATATTCATGTTTAATGTTTGTAGACTCTCATTGAGAACTTTGGAGTAACTCTTGTTTAATTACCTGCAAGCTAGGAAGTAACAGGTAACTCTGAATATTCTTCCATATACTTGTAAATTGTATGTGATTGTGAGTAACTATCTTTTATTTAAAAATTAAAGGACTGAATCATATGTATATGTGTATGTATTGTAAATTGATATTTTATACGAAATGAAGCATGATTTATTGTTTCTGAACATATTTGTCATGGCGGATGTATTTGTGATGGGTTGGAGTAAGGAGGAATTTGTATGTTGAGATCTTTTACCACGTGGTATGTCATCACTCGGTGCACAGTGGATGACACTTGTCAGGGCCCCTTCTTCCATGCATGTTTTCCTTTGGCCGGGATTGCATTGGAGCTGTGGGACATGGGACACCTCCTTAGTTGTATTCTTTTAAGGAGGGAGCCATAGTCCATGCTTAAGCTCTATACCTTTGGTAGGGTGTATCTTAAGTTTTGGTGAGCTTGGGACAATCCAGTCACATGGATGAGTTTCTATTGGACTATGTGTTAGCCTATGGCTCCGGTTCGCGGTTGAGGATGGACGGTGTATAGGGAGGTCGCATACGCATATTGTATAATAGTACGTTTCACATTGACATATTGATAATTTATGTTGGATGAAATTATGGTATATACAAATATATATATGTAATCAGCTCCTGCGTTTTTGTCATATATGACTTACTTGTGTACGGTAGAAACTTTCAGTAGTTACTGAGATGTAAATCTCACCCTATATTAAAAATCTTCAGGTGATTGTTCAAGTAGGAAGCAAGGGGAAGAACCTATGGAGTGAGCCTTGAAGGCTCGGTTGTGCTCCTAGAACTTATGTTATGTTATTCTATTTGCCATGACTAAAAGACTTCCGCTTGTATTTTATTATTAAATATTTTTGGGAATTTATGTTGACTCAAAAATACATTTTGAATGGATTTAGTTACGTATGTTAATGATTTGGATGTTGAACATCCTTGTTAGAGCTATTTCAAGTGTTTTGGCCAAGATTTTGGGGGTTGAATTTTGGGGTGTTACAGTTCGCCCTAATGCGACTATCGACAGTCGAAAAAGTCAACTAGAGTTGTGGGGTTTCGAGGATGGTAGGTAAGTTCGACCAAAGACAAGCATGTTAAGTGTAATAACTTGAGAAAGTGAAAAGGCGCAAGATAGTGGGTATGCATTTTAAAAGACTTGACAAAACTTGCTCATGGTTAAAAGTTTAGAATTGTTATGAAAGGTGACCTCTTCTTAAGGTTCTTAATTTACAATCATAATGAACTTTTGAATGATAGTTCATGGTTTTAACATCACATTTGGTAGATTTTGTAAACGGTGACGGTGATTTCTTAATAACCGTTAAGTATTTGACATGGTATTCTGAAAAGTGACGAATTTTGCATAATAATGGTAACTTGTTTTACTTATTTTAATAATTCTAAATTTTATTATTAACCCCCATAATATAATAAAAAAAAGAGAGTGAGAATGAGAGAGTTCAGTTCCCCTTGCTACTCTTGTCCATGCATCCTTGCTCTCCCATGTAATTGATGAAGAACAAAAGTTTGAAGTTGGAATAGAAGTGGATGGCTAAATGGGTTTCACGGGTTATCTAGCAAATCATGTCCTTTGGAATAGACAAGGTTATATTATAGAGCCAAACGTGTTGGTATAAATTGCAATAGTTAACATAAGTAACGATTGTTTACTAATAACCGTCAACATCCCTTAAATTAGTAACATTTGTTTACTAATAACTCTGAAGGGACAATTGTTTTTAAACAATATTTTTGGGCTATATTGCCATAACTATTAATTATTTTTAATATTAAAAAAATTAAAAAAGCAGTAGTGGTTTTCAATCATAACCACCACTATTGTCCTTCTCCTCTTGTCCCTGCCCCTTGCTCGGCACATCATCGACATTTGAGGAAGGAGATGATAGGTATGACTAAAAGTGATCATATACAACCTGATTGTGATGAAGGATGAGGTCCAACATCCTGTTTAGGCTATGGGCGTGTCTAGCGAGACGCCTTATAAGTGGTCAAGGCTTGCTAAGGTTTGCAATAGAGCCTCCATTTAAGGATGAGGCAGAAAAAAGTGGCTTTGGAGGGGGAGAAGCTTGTGGAGGTGGTGGTGGAAGAGGTGGGCCTTGTGGAGGAGGAGGGTGAGGATGACGAGCAGGAGGAGGGCGAATGGAAAGAATTATCTGATGTCTGACCATGACGAGGGAGAGAAGGAAGTGGTTATAAAAATGTGCTTTTTAGAAAAGAGAAAAGTTCTAAGAACAAAAGGAATATGTCAGTATAAATAGAGTTGAATACTTCGCCCTAAAATATATTTAACTTAGGAGAATCGGGCTCGTTTGGGTTTAGCTTTTGGAGAATAATTTTTGGGATTTACGAGGTAAAAAAGGCTTTTGGAGAATAGCTTTTGAGATTTACGAGGAAAAAAATGACTTTTGAAGTAGTTTTCGGATAAAAATGATAGTGTTTGGATATTGTTATCATAATAGCTTTTTCAGGGTCAAATTTACCAAAAAAGGACAATAGCTTTTGATATAATTGCATATAAAAGATAATGTTGTATTTTAAATATTATAAACATTATATTTCATAATAAATACCAAATATTACTTAAATTTGTGTACAAAATTAAAATACTTAAGGGTGCTGAAAAAAATACTTCACGATCTTAAAAATTTATTTTAGGATATTGAAAAAATATTTTAGGGTAATGACTGATCTTGAAAAAATATTTCAGGGTATTGTCGGCTACTAAAAAGATACTTAATACTGACTGATACTGAAAAAATAATTCTCATGGTCTTAAAAATTTATTTTAGGATCTTGTAAAAATATTTCAGAGTATCGACTAATCTTGAAAAAAAATTTCAAGGTACTAAAAAGAAACTTAAGGATATTGAAAAAATAATTCATGATCTTGAAAATTTATTTTAGGATATCAAAAAAATATTTCAGGGTAATGACTAATCTTGAAAAAATATTTCAGGGTACTAAAAAAATATTTAAGGATACTGACTGGTACTAAAAATATACTGATGATGACAGAGGAGAGAGAAAAATCTGAAAAAAATAACTTTTTCCAAAATCTAGGTTTTGATGCAAAATAGCTTCTGGATAATTTTGGAGTGTTCGACAAACTTTTACCAAAACTTAGGTTTCGTTTTCAAAACCGAGGAGGTTTTGAAAAATGTGCTTTTTAAATTTATTCATTACATGACAATTGTTTATTATGGAATGTTGTTTTTTGTCGTTCATACTTTATGGTCAATAGATATTATTGTTATGTTTGTATTTTTGTTGATATAACGTTGAAAGACGAATCGTTTGTAAGTGTTACATGACGGTTATTTTGAAAAAACCATAACTTTTGACACTAAATAAATGACATTTATTAACTACAACCTTTATTTTTGTGTTTTCGTGAATTCTGCCTTACAATACATGACGGCATATATAATTAATTGTTAATTTTAAGCGCTACATATCATTGCGTGATTTCTGCCTAGACATACATGACATTTATTGACGGTAACCATTATATATTAAGAGTTATAAATGCGTAAATCTGTAGTAGTGTTATATGATAATGTGTAATAAATAACAATAAAATAGTTAGTAAAAAAATAATAGACTAAAAAGTATTTTAATATTTTCATTTTGAAAATAAAAATAATTTAAGCTAATAAAAAAAAATTAATTTGTCTCCAAAATCTAAACTTTTCCAAAATTATTAATTTATTCTTCAAATTTTGACTCAAAACAACATACTTCCTTATTTTTTACTCAAAACAAATAAACTCTTTGACAAAATAATTTATTTATTTATTTTTTACTTGGGACAATTCAGTCACTGTAATTCTGTGACAAAATAAATGATAAGAATTGAGGTTTTCTAATTTAAACTTTATGAATTGAATTAATAATTAAAAATATTCAAGCACTAGAGGTTATATATTTTTCAGAACAATATAATAATTTTTTAATCATATATAGTAGTGTAATAAATTCTTTTTTGGTCAATGATAATAAATTCAAAGTTTTATTCTTTATCGCCTTTTTATTATTTTAACCACCATTATTGCTTATAAAATTTTCATTTTGAGTTAGAATTTGAATAAGGTGAGGTCACCCACACTTTTGGAGTCAGTCAAGGCCAGCGAAGAGAGGGAAAGAACCCTAGAAAGAAGTGTTGAATCCCGAAAATACCCCCTAACGCCTCAAATTTTTAGCGCATGCCAGCTCATAGTGTTCATGAAAACTAAAACTACGCCTGTACGTACAGCTAATACACACTTGCGAAATTTAAGAATTTACTAGTAAGAAAATTCCAATTCTAAATCTCAACCAAGTACGCTGTTTCTGCTCTTTTTCGAACTCCTTTTCTCCTTCTCTTTCTCTATTTCACACACACACACGCAGACTCAGATTATTCGATTGTGTAATCAAATGCCGAGGAACTCCCAAACTGGCTTCGTGCAATTCGAGATTCGCACTTCACTGTGAGCTTAGAGTATACTGTTTGGTGATTCTTGTTGAACACCCATGTCTTCCACCTTTAGTCCCTCGCGTAGCCCGGGAAGTGCGAGGATACAGTTAATTGGCGTCGGAGGTGTTTCGAGGTTGAGATCTTCGTCGCTCAAGAAGGTGCCGGAGCCTTTGCGGCGAGCCGTCGCTGACTGTCTCTCCTCGTCATTGGCCACCTCGAACCATGGTGGCAGCCCCTTTTCCACTGTGGTCAATGAAGCTGCCAGGACTCTTCGGGTTCGTAGATTTCTCTCCTAATTTTCTGTCGATTTCTTTCTTAGATCTTCTTTGAGTGGTTAGTGCCTTTTGGATTTGGTGTTGCATTCTATGGCCGAGCCTTGAAATTGTTTTCTTTCTCTTTTTGAATCAAGTGGGGCTTGATTTTTTTTTTTTTTTGTGTGGTTTCAATTTGTTTGGAAGGCTCTATGAATAGGACTGGGTAAACTTAATTTATTGTACTTTCTTCAAATGTATGAACTTCAGTATTTGCAACATAGATTTGCATCTTGAGCAGACTTTAATGCCATGCCTGCAAACTAATAATATTATAAGGCCATTTATATTCAAATTATTATGTCATTATGTGTGATAGTTAATGACCAAAGTTTATCTTTATCCATTTTATGATTTAAATCCATGATTGACAGGACTATTTGGCAGCTCCTGCAACCATAGACTTGGCTTATAATGTGATTCTTGAACATACTGTTGCAGAGAGGGAGCGCAGGTATTTTGTCATGTTTATTTGTCGACATTAGACAATGGCTAGATGGTGATCATATTCAGATTGTTTAGGTCCACTGATGCAATATTATTCTGTAGTTAACCTTAGGTTATGGAGTGCAGTGAATTAACTAACTTTGTTGAAAGAGAGAGATGAAATAACAGTTGGGCATTGGGAGTGCGTTGAAATTATGCTTGAGCGTAGATATTATTTTTTGTGTTTAGTGATGAACACATGGTGTATTGTGATCGTGAGGCTTGGTTACCTAAGTGAGATGAGAACCATAACCCAAAAGCTAGTTGTTGAGGTGGGAGAACTAGCTCATTTAAATATGCTATTGAGCGTCTCATTCTACACAGGACTTGGTGTCCCATACTACCAAGTCTCCATCTATTGGCCTGCCATGAAAAGCTAACATCTCGGTGGTTACATTCCATGGCACTTCACTTGGCTTCCTACCAGTTAGAACACTTCATGGCCTCCTACCAGTTAGAAGATTATCCTAGGATCATTAAATCTATAGTGACCTTGGGTTTGATTGTTAAACATGATGAACGATAAAGCCATCTACAGTAAAAATCATTACCCACTATTTGACTAAATGAAAGCATTATAATGGTTCAAGTATTCTTTTTTTGACTTACCCTGTGTGGAGATTAAGGGGTCCTACTACTTCTGTGATAACAGAGGTCCTACTACTTTTAAACTTACAACCTACAAGGAATAGTTAGATATTGTAATGAGACCAAAATACAAATCCCAAACCAAAATATCAGACTCTTTATTCACCTTTTATTAAATATTTAGTGGAGAATGCACTTGTGTATTACGTTAGGCTTGTTCTGATTTCTTTTTTCAGTAAGACGTGGCATGATATGATTGACTAACATTTTCTACATGTACTTTTTTTTTTGGCTTGATTTCATCATGTCATCTACATTTTTAATTTTTAAATAAATAATAAAAACAATATGAATATTAAAAAGATAAAGGACCCAAAAAACCCTCAGATATCAGATTACATGTTTTTTCCTCCATTCTTCTACCATTGTTCCTGTGATGTCTTAAAGAATACCTATTTTTCCCCTCTAAAGAATCAGCTACCAAAACTTAATTTTGAAATTCTGGGTTTCTCTCTGTCCCTAGCCAGCAATATAATGAATATCATTATATGCTGCACATTGCCAAAGAGCCTTGGCATCTTTTCTCTTCTTGAAGTTGAAACCTCCCAAGTGGCGTATGAGAGAGTGCTTTGTTGAGTTCTGTCTGTAGTCTGGACAAATCCTAATATGTTTTTGGCATCTTTTCTCTTCTTGAAACCTCCAAAGTGGCATATGAGAGAGTGCTTTGTTCTGTCTGTAGTCTGGACAAATCCTTATATGTTTTCCTTTATTACTGCTTTTGAACATTATTTGAAGCATCTCGAGTTGTACTTATAATATCCTTACTATCTTTCCAGTCCTGCAGTAGTCACGAGGTGTGTGGCACTTCTGAAACGGTACCTTCTAAGGTATGTTCTCGGAATGAATGAATATTTACTAGTTTTCAACACTGTATCTTACATAGGAGAGAATTATTCTTGTGGCTTCTTTCTTTGTCTTTGCAAGCAGTTTTGTTAGAGGGATATCCCTTGCGGAATCACTAAGTAATTTCAAAGCTCTCTCGAGATAATGAGTCTGTACTTTTTTTTATTTGTTTTGGGAATTCATTTTGTCCTTTTTTTGTATTCCTTTTCTCTTCTCGTCGTAAGCAAGTTATTTTTCTATCAAAATAGAATACTTTGACTGACCTAATAAAGATAGATTTGTGAAGAATGATATTTTGTCCTGATGGGTGACCATGGGCGGCCTTTTCCTCATCAGAAATGTTTTATTTATTTTTCCCCTTGTTTGGTTGGTTTACTTTAGCATGGGGGTTAGAAAGAAATTGAAATTAACCAGGCAGACCAACTGCTTTTTTGTTGTATTCCTGGCACTTTGTCTTGTGATACAGGAGAAAAGATGTATTTTAAATAAATCATCCAATCTTCCTGCCAAGGGAAGTTCACAACATTATAATGTCAAAGGTTTCCAATCTTCTGAGCTCTATTGAAAACCAGACATGTTTTAAAACTATTTTGTAATAAAATTTCCCAGCACTCTTTGCACATCTTGATTGGTGGGGATCTTGCATATTGCTTGAGGAGCTGTGTTGAGCTTTCTGTTCCTTGAAGCTTGTCTTATATTAATCATAGCCTTGGCTAACCTCGTGATGTGCAAAGAGTGCTGGGAAATTCTTTTGCGGTGCTATATTCATAATATATAAAAATAGTAATTTCTCTGTGGTCCCGAATTTATTTTCCTTTGTACCGATGAATTAAATGCATTTTCTGTTGATTCATAAAGTTACTGAAACAAGCAACTAGCATCCTTTTCTGTTATGACTGTCTATTGGACAAGGAACCAACCCGTATTGATTGCGTCATATGACATTAGAAATTCACAGCTTATTTTAATTCATTCAGATACAAACCAAGTGAGGAGACATTGCTTCAGATAGATCGATTCTGTTCAAACATAATTGCTGAATGTGATCTTAACTTGAATCGACCGTGGTCGCGATCTTTGAATCCACAATCTGGCTCACCAACATCTACAAATATATCTCCTTTGCCTGTATCTAGCTTTGCTTCTGAGGCATTAATGAAGTCACTCAGTTATGTTCGTTCTCTTGTGGCTCAGCACATCCCAAAACGGTATTTTCAACCAGGTGCATTTGCTGGACCTCCTTCTTCATCTGGACAATCTCTCCCAACGTTGTCATCTTTGCTAAGTAAATCCTTTAAAACCCAATTATCTCCAGCAAATGCTCCAGAAGTATTAGAGAAGGATTCAATTGCTTCATCTGCTTCAAAGTTGTCAAAAATAGAAACTATTGATGAAAAGGATGAACTTGAATTTATTGCCCATGACATCCTAAAATGGCGCTGGCTCGAGGAACAACATTCGTCATTGGTATCATCAGAAAAGTAAATAATTCTTTTTTTAATCTCAAAAGTTGGTTTTGGTTGCTTCCTTGTTGGTGGTAGCTTTTTCCCCCTCTTATTGCGCAGATATAAATTTTTTAACTTGATTTTTTATAGTGATCATGCTGTGAATTCTCAAGATATGAGGACATATAGTTTCTTGGAAGTAGGAGCAGCGGCATTACTTGTGGGAAATGTTGAATCTAAGATGAAAGGGCAACCATGGAAAATTTTTGGAACTGACGATATGCCCTACTTGGATCAACTTTTGCAGTCTTCTCCAGTACCACCAATTACTAATTCTGCTTCTTCTCGTCCTCACTTGAGAGCAATAACAGCATCTAAACGCAATAAACCAGGCCCTCGTCAAATTTGGTATGTTCTCTCCCACACACATACACAATCGCATCTTTAATGCCCTGTTTCTTTCTTATCATTTATTTTTCTCATCTTTGCCTTTTAAATAAGGCAATGCCATGAAAACTCTTTACATTCATTTTTAGCTAAATGCTATATCAAAGGCTGCAAATTTTTTTCCCAATGAGTGTCTGCTAGAGCAGTATTGGGGTTGAAGCACATCTCATATATCATGTTATCATATTTAGACTCCAGTGGACTGATAGAGTGTTAGACCTTGGAACCATTTATTGTTGCTATATTGGAGAAAATATGCCTAAATGTTTGGCATGGCTGAAATAAACAAGTTCTAACAATTGAAATGTAGTCTTTTATCTGCATATGCCTAAAAAATTATATAAAGATTTTGGGGGTGGCGTCTTAGTATGAAAGACAGATAAAACCTGATGAGGAATGAAAATTTTCAAAATAAAAAAATTGAAGCCTTTTACCAAATTATGAGTTATGTTCTGGTGAAGCCTAGTTAATTTTGAAAGATTTGTTTCTCATACACTTCTGAGAAGCCTTCATCCGAAATTTCTTAGGCTTTTAGTGTAGCCTACTTAAGGTAATATGTTATGCTGTTAAAGTACGTGGGTTCTATGAAAACTATTGGAAATTATGATTATTTACTTAAGTTTTTTGAGTTAATTTAATGGTTTAATCAATATTCAATATAAAATATCTTAAGTGTAGGAAGTTGAATGGTGATGCCTCATCTTGGGCTCTATGCATTTGTTTAGTTAGGGATTGCTTTTGTTTAAGATATATTTGTTTTAAATTATTTTTGCTCATTTTGATGCTTTTAAAGATTATTGTGAGTGTTCTGTTTAAGAATAACATTAGTTTAAGTGTTTAGTTTTGATACAATACCTTTAGGATCACCATTCAGTTCCCTTTTTACCTTTTATATATATGGTTGCCTTTCAATTAAATAAGTTAAAAGGATTATTAAACCTAAATGTCTTAATACAATTACCAAATCTCTCTGAACAATGAAGCCCTAGGATCATCCCTAAAGATTACTGCTCATGGATGGTATGCTGATTCTTGTTACAAACTCGGAAACTTAGGGGGGGATAATTTTTCTCAATGGAGTCCATCTGTGCTCATTTTATTTTTGAGAAGGCATAGGAGGACCACCTATATTGCCAAGCCTGCTATTGAAATAAATGAGATCAAAGACTAGATTTGGTATGCCAAGAATCACATAGTGATGGCTTGGTTGAGTAATTTGATGGTGGAAATTTTCTTTTGTATGAGACTGCCCATGAGATATTGGAGGTGGTGCATGAGTCATATTTAACCTGTGAATGCTGCCCTTGTGCTTTATAAAGTAGATGAACTAAAATTGAGGGGAAGATGTCCATAAACCAATAACTGACAGTTATATGTTATTAGCAGAAGCTAGACATATATGGGAGACCTACATATGGGAATTCATTGGTGAGAACAAATTACAGTAATATTGGTGAGAAGAGGAAGATTTATAAATTTCTTATGCTTGTGAATAATACATTAAATGAGGCATGTGGAAGGCTAGATGCTATAACACCTTTACCTTCAATCAAAGTTATGCTTTCATGTACGAGGCATGAGGAGAGTGAAGGAAGTTGATGAAAAGTTCCTGCACCCTCTTCAAATCAAAATAAAGCCATTGCATTGGCAACACATGGCCTTCCAGCTTATAACAATGATAATGATGCATGACAATAGAACGGATAGGAAAGATTGGAAATGGAAAGAGGAGAGAAGAAGAGAGAATAGAGAAGAGAGGGAGAGAGATGAGAGAGCTAGAGAAAATGGGGGGTCACTATCCATTAGCCAAAAGCATATTACATTTAGTCCCTAATGCCTTTATTTATTGTCATTGGCTGCCTAACTAACCTGACCAACCCCAGAACTGCTCTTATTTCTGTTGGAAATCAGATTATTACCCATGATAATGGCCATGATCCTAGCTCTATCACATCCCATGATCCTAGCTTTATCACATCCCTTGATTCTAGTTGTATTAGTTTAGGAAAGATTTATGACTGATTGTAATTAGTCCTTTATGTTGTAATCCCTTTAATCTTGCCTTTGATATCTCTCCTAGAGCTTATATAAGTGTAATCCTTTCCTATGAATAAACATAACATTGAGAGTGTTTAAGCCTCTCACAACATGGTATCAGAGCTTGGTGACCTTCTGTTCAAAGGCCCAGAGAGCGACAGTGAGCTCTATGTCCAGCTACAGTGACCGACCACAGTGTCAGAAGGTCCCAGTGTCAAAAACGAAGGACCCAGTGTTGAAACATCACCATACTCCTTATTTCCCCACTCATTATGCCAGTCGGCATCTTTTGTGTAGGCAAGAGTTGAAGTTACAGAGAGAGCTAAATACGAGAGAGAGAGAGAACAGAGCAGCTCGGACCACTCTCGATCTGCCTGAAGGAGAGCACGTGGAGCGACACCGCGACCATAGACGGCATCAGCACGTGTCGATCGGCGGATCCCGGAGGAGCGACGGCAAGCTGACCGGCACGTGACCGCCACACACCACCACAGTGCCAGCGCGTGACACCTACGTGCCGCGGTGAACAGTGATCTCCGGCGACTTTGATTTTTCTAGTAAGATGGATCCTTCCCAATTTCCTCCCTTGTTTGGCTCAATTCCTGAAAAATCAACCGGCATAATTCCCACTGCTTTTATGTCCGGTACAAGTTCTCAAACTCAAAGCTCTTCATCTGCCTCCACTACCAGTACTATAGTACCCACCAGAACCACAAAGATGCCACTAGATTTCTTAGAAAATCACACTATGGTTATTACCCATAAGTTTAATGGTCACGACTATCTCTAGTGGTCACAAAGCGTGCTGAGGTATTGATAGCGATACAACTCGCTTTGCTTTAATTTATTAGGAATTAATTTATTAATCGAGTCTGTTTTAGTTATATTTTATTATTATCTTTAGGAATATCTTGTTAGATAAGATATAGTTGTTAGGATTATTAGTTAGTCTGTTTTAATTATATTTTATTATTATCTTTAGAATATCTTATTAGATAAGATATAGTTGTTAGGATTATTAGTTATCTAAATCTTAGATTTAGATATATTTTTAGATTTCGTATTTGAATTTTGAATAGAGTCTACTTTTTGTAAATTATTATAAATAGGCCTAGTGCCTCATTAATAAAGTGTTGAATATTTCAGAGAGTAAATTGAAACAGGAGATTCTCCTTGAGCTTTAGTAATTAGTGGAGTTGCAGATTCTGGCTCTCCTAATCATTAGAGAATTAGCTGATCTTATCTAATAAGATCAGATATTGACTGTTCTTATTGAAGTAGAAAGATTCTTGCTATTTCTTTAAGATCAGAGTTTAATTATTCAGTTACCTGCGCAGACTCTACTAGGTATATTCGTGGAAAGAGAAAGCAGAAATATATAAATGGGGCAGCCCCTCAAGGCCTCAACCAACCCTCGATGACCCTAATTTTGAGACATGGTTTGTTGAAAACAACAAAGTCATGACTTGGTTGTGTAACTCGATGACTGTTGAGATTAGCGAGGGATATCTGCTTGCTCACACGGCAAAGGAAATCTGGGATGTTGCTCGGAGGACGTACTCCTCGCTTTAAACACCGCTGTCTTGATTCACCTAAAGCGACAACTTGGGGAATTGAGACAAGGTAACATGTCATTGACTAAATATTATAATGTTTTGCTGAAATTGTGGCAACAACAAGATTTATTTGAGGTTCATCCCTGGAAAAACCTCGACGATGCACACTTGTACTAAAGGATCGTGGAAGAAGGAAGGATACATCACTTCCACCTAGGCTTAAATGACGCTTTTGATGAGATAAGGGGCAAAATCATGGGGCCGAGCCACTCCCGCAACTCTTTGATGTTGTTAACTTTGTGCAATTCGAGGAAAGTAGGAAACTCCTGAACCGAAGAGGCCCAAGTCAAATCGAAGGCTCAGCACTTGCAGTCTAGGGACCACATGGGGAACGCAAGACCACCAAATGGTGCAACTATTGCCAGAAGAAAGGCCATAATAGAGAAGAATGCTGGAAACTCCAGGGAAAAACCTTCTAGTGGAATCTTGAACTTCCAAAGTCACACTACCCCAGCTGAACCAACGGTTGAGAATGATGATCGCCTAAGCAAGGAAGAATTACAGATGCTTCGCGAGATACTTGAGAAGCAGAATAAGTCAAACTATTATTCCCAGTGTGAATCTAGTACAATCCCGGATTTAAAAACGAGGAGGATGATTGGGACGCAAAATTCTTTTGGATGTGTTTTGCTACGTAATACGGGACCTCTGAGACTCAAAAATGAGTACAAGCCCAAACAAAATAGGGACCTCTGAGATTTAAAAAAAAAAGGGAGTACAAGCCCAAACAAAAATATGGGGCCGCTGAGACTCAAGAAGTACAAGCCTAAAGCTTTTAAAGATTCAAGCAGGCAGAATAAAGTTTGAAGGATTTCGAGGCAAGTTGGGAATGATTGACATATTCTCTCCAGCTTGAGGGGGAGTGTTCAAAATCAGATTATTACCCATGATACTAGCCATGATCCTAGCTCTATCACATCCCATGATCCTAGCTCTATCACATCCCTTGATTCTAGTTGTATCAGTTTAGGAAAGATTTATGACTGATTGTAATCAGTCCTTTATGTTGTAATCCTTTTAATCTTGCCTTTGATATCTCTCCTAGAGCTTATATAAATGTAATCCTTTCGTATGAATAAACATAACATTGAGAGTGTTTAAGCCCCTCACAATAATTTCTTTTATTATTTACACATCAGATAACAAGCCAAAAAGAAGGGAAGTTATGCTATGGTCATTGCCAAATAAGTGCCAGACCTAGGAGGTCTGTTGAAAAACTCATAGCAAGCCATCAAATTGGAAGCCAAAAGCAAGACATGAGAGCCATGAGTTAGTGATGAACAATGGAAAATAATGCAGACAGCAACCAATCCTTTTACCGAAGAACAATGAGAAAAGACAACTGGTCTTGAGAGAAGGACCAGAATGCTGTAGAAGAAGTTCTGGGTTTTAGCACTTCTGCTTAAGAGGGAATTTGTCTTGGAAAAGACAACTGGCAATGCTGGAATAGCTCCAGGCTAGGAATATTCAGCTTGAGGGGGGTGTAAGAAATTACATCTTTTGAATTAAGATGCCTTCAGTGATTATATTTCCTATATTAATTAATGCTGATTAGTTTTGTAGTTAACTTGGATAACATTCCTATGCGGTTAGTTCCCACATAACTGTTGTGTTTTAATGAAGATAAGATTAGTTCAAGTGTTCTATTTTGTTTAGGATAACATTATATGATAAGTAACTGATTTGGTTAGCTATTGTTAGATATATGTTTTTGCCTACAAGTTCAGTCGCAGAGTCTGAAGTTTATATTCGCCACTTTTAGTGTGCTAAAAATGTTTTATAATTTATTATCCATTCTAAACATAGCTTTTTCTGCAGGGAGGATTCTCCTATGAGTACATTCCGTCCCCGAGCTCGACCACTCTTCCAGTATCGTCATTACAGGTATAGAGACAAAAATTCATCAGAATTTGATGCAATTGTTTGCATATACTCTCTGATTACCCCAAAATTGGTGGTACGATACACATTCTGGTTTTAACTTGAGAATGATGCACCAAATAAAAATTTGGATTTTGCTGTCCAATTCAGATTCAGAATTTTCTTCATCATTCAGTAAGCAAAAATTGCTATAAGAAACGTGTAAATTTGATGGAAAGCAGTTGAAATGTTATTAGTTTAAAATTTATTATTTCATATCACTCACTTTTTGTGTGTGTAATGTGTCCAGATGTTGATGACCTGGATACTAATTGAAATTGAATGGACCACTGCAAACCTTAGAATTGGAAACCTTCAAGTAATACAAAATATCACTGTTCATAATTCTGGTAATATTTTTTAAATTATTATTTGTTAATGAAGATTGTACAAAAACTAAAGTAAAACATCTAATAAAGAAAATAATCAATAAAATCCTAAAAAAGAAATATCATAGGAAAAAAACACACACACATAGAGACAGACAGACAGACAGATATATTTGTGTGTGTAGTGGTGGGATGTGTGGGTGAGTGACGTGATAGTGGGTGGAAGAGTGTGTTACACACACATAGACAGACAGATATATTTGTGTGTGTGAAGTGGTGGGATGTGTAGGTGAGTGACGTGGTAGTGGGTGGAAGAGTGTGTTACACACACATAGACAGACAGATATATTTGTGTGTGAAGTGGTGGGATGTGTAGGTGAGTGACATGATAGTGGGTGGAAGAGTGTGTTACATGAGCATGTATAAATAGCGCGCGCACACACACACATTTGTGTGTGTGAAGTGGTGGGATGTGGTGAGTGACGTAATAGTGGGTGGAAGAGTGTGTTACATGAGCATGTGTAAATAGCATGTTCTAACAGTCCCCTCATATTGTACCATGTTCCTTTGCCTTGTCTCCTTGCCGGTTGAGTGAAACTGTGCGTTTTGGTGAGAAAGAGGAGAGAAGACAGGTTAGGAAGTCAGGAACAAAGCAACAAAGAGATAGAGAGAGAAAGAGCAGGTGTTTAGTATCATGTGCTGTTGTATGAGGATTGGAAAGTGGAATGGAAGCTCTGCAACCTCTAGCATACATGCTCATGTTAACAAGGAAACCATTTGCTTTATTGTCATCATATTCTGTCTTTATATTTTTGAACTATTGGTGGATGTTATTTTACTTTGCAATACAATTGATTTACTTTTTGCTTTGTTAAAGCATATAAAACTAATTGGCAAAGAGAAAATTTTCTACTGCCTATGTTTTCACTGAAGAAATTATCAACTATTAATTTATACTGTTTCAAGTGATTTTTGTCTTATGTGCAAAATTTTAATTTATGCTGACCAGTGAGCAACAACCTTTGCGGCTGAATCCTGCTGAGGTACATGAAGTTATTGCTGCAGTTTGCTCAGAGTCTTCCTCACCACATACAAATGTAATGACAGTGGCAAGAAGACTAAGCAGCACCAGTGGAAATCCATCGATGGATGTGGCTGTGAGCGTCCTCATTAAACTGGTTATTGACATGTATGTTACAATGCACTTCTCTATTATGTTTTACTCCATTTTGATTGTATTTAATATACCTTGCCCATGTCTTCCTTTCCACAATTACACTCACATGTTAAAACTTGGCTAGACAATCCTTATTTTCCTGATCAACAAATTGGGAAAGTTTGACAAGCCTCTTCTTAGAAACGAAAAGGACAACTTAAATAATCAGTGTTCAGATTGTGGAACTGTTTCAATTAGAAAAGAAAAGCACCGACATAGATATATATTTTAATCTCTATCATATTATGTCACTGCTCAAATATAGTTATTTGATATTTCCTAATGTCAGAGATTCAATGATGTATTTCTATGGATGAACATGTCTTTTTTGGAACTTTGAAGATTGGGCATGTTAGAATATTAGGAAATAAATTAGGAGTTTAGGATCCTTGATTATAGGATCCTGATTATAGTAGGTCTGATTTCCCAAAGTCTTAATTGTAATCTCTAATTTTTCTCCTTTAATCTCTCTTCCTTAGGCTATATATTGTAACTTCATCTAAATAACACACTATATACAGAGAGTGTTGATGCCTCTAAACAATATGGTATCAGAGATGACATTAGTTCGAAGCCATGGAAAGGGAGAGAAACAATGAGTGATCGTGACGAAGAGAGAAACAATGTAGTGGCGTTTTCCGGTGAGTTTAGGGTTTATTGTAGGAGGCGAGTGAGACACCACCGCCCAGCCCAGAGTGATCGGAAAATGGCGATCGACGCTTCCCCAGAGGTTCGACACCATACCGAGCAGTGCATGAAGCACACGTGCTGTCACTGTCCAAGCGTGTGACCTCACGCGTAGTTACTGAACAGGCGCGTGACCCCATGCACTGTCATCTTTGATAGTTTCCGACGACTCTTTTCTTCCAGAAACATGGATCCCTCTCAATTTCCTCCCCTATTTAGATCAATTCCTGAAAATCCAACTGGAACATTTCCCATAGCTTTTATGTCCGGTACAAATTCTCAAACTCAAAGCTTTTCATCTTCTTCCTCCACTACCAGTAATACAGTACCAAACAGAACCACATAGTTGACACCAAAATTTTTAGAAAATCAATTTATGACTATTAACCATAAGTTTAATGGTAAAAACTATCTCCAATGATCACAGAGTGTGCTAAGGTATATTCGTGGCAAGAGAAAGGATAAATATATTAATGGGGCAGCCCCTCAACTAGCCCCTAATGACCCAAATTTCGACAATGGTTGGCTGAAAACAATCAAGTCATGACTTGGTTGTGCAACTTGATGACTTTGGATATCAGTGAGGGCTATTTGCTTGCCCACACGACAAAGGAAATATGGGATGCAGCACGGAGATCCTACTCCTCACTTGATAGCACTGCTGCCTTGATTCACTTGAAGAGACTCTGTGATTTAAGACAAGGTAATATGTTGATGACTAAATATTATAATGCTTTGCTAAAATTGTTGCAACAAGATTTATTTGAGGTTCATCCCTAGAAAAAGATTGATGATGCTCAATTGTACAAGAGGATCGTGGAAGAAGGAAGGATACATGATTTTCTCCTAGGCCTGAATGACGCTTTCAAAGAGATAAAGGGCAAAATCATGGGGTTGAAGCCACTTCCACAGCTCTTTGATGTTAACTTCGTGCAATTTGAGGAAAGTAGGAAACTCTTGAACCGAAGTGGCCCAAGTAAAATTGAAAGCTTAGCACTCGTAACCAGGGGACTACACGGGAATGACAAACTAACTAATGGTGCAACTATTACAAGAAGGGCCATATTAAAGACGAATGCTGGAAACTCCTTGGAAAACCTTCTAGTGGAAATCAAGCTCCCAAGGTCACCTTACCACAGCTGAACCATAGGTTGAGAATGACGATCGCCTAAGCCAGAGAATTACATATGCTTTGCAAGATACTTGCCAAGCGAAAAATAAGTCAAACTCTATTCCCAGTGTGAAATCATGTAATTCTATTATCGCTTTCATCGCTCTGATAACTAGTGACCATACTTGGATTGTTGACTTAGGAGCTATGGATCATATGACTGGTAAAAAACTTTATTCCACAACCTTCAATTCTGTCATGAACACCTCAAAGTTAAAGAAGCTAATGGTGTATTTACAAGGGTTGAGGGAATTGGGACGGTCCCATTATCTGATCAATTGGCAATACATAATGTTCTATTTGTACTTGAACTCACTTGTAAGCAGATATTTGTGAGCAAATTGACTCGAGGTCAAATATGCCGAGTGATTTTTGATGATGACTTGTGTGTTTTTCAGGATTTAAAATCGAGGAGGACAATTGGCACTTTTAGAGAATGGAATGGATTGTTCTACCTTGAAGGATCAAACTCCAAGAATTAAGACACATGGAAGGCAAGACGGGCACTGGTTAGCTCAAATTCTCAAAATAGTGATGTACTTTTGTGGCATTGTCAGTCAGGCCACCCTAGTTTTGATTATATGAAGTATGTATTTCCAAGTTTATTCAATAAATATTATGTTCTTTTTCATTGTGAAACTTCCCAACTTGCAAATCAAACTAGATCTTCATATACCAAAGATCCCTATACCCCTTCCTCACTATTCACACTAATTCATACTGATATTTGGAACCCTGCCCGAATGAATACTCTCACCAATACTCAATGGTTCATTACTTTCATAGATGATCACACCAGAACCACATGGGATTATTTAATGAAAGAAAAATCTGAAGTAGCCAAAGTATTTCAAAACTTCTATACCTTTGTGTGAACCCAATTCAACACTTCCATTAAAGTACTACGAAGTGATAATGCCAAAGAATACATGAGCACAACCTTTAAAGAGTTTCTTGATCAACGAGGAATTCATCACCGAACTTCCTATCCTTATACCTCTCAACAAAATGGAGTGGTTGAGTGAAAAATCGTCACTTATTAGAAGTAACCTGAGCATTGCTCATGGAGCAAAATGCCCCTACCATATTTTGGGGTGATGCTATCCTCACAACAACTTATCTAATTAACCGCATCCCATCCAAAATTCTCAATTACGCAACTCCGATTCAAAAATTCCTTAAACTCTTTCCCAATTGTTCTCTAATCAATTCATTACCTCCCAAGGTGTTTGGTTGTGTTGTCTTTGTTCACAAAAAGGATGGCAACAAATTTGTTGCTCGAGCAGACAAATGTATATTCCATGGCTACTCCTCTACTAAAAAGGGTACAAATGCTACTGTCCTTCTTCCAAGAAACTTATTGTCTCTTAGGATACAATGTTCTCGGAAGAAGAATCATATTATCCCAAATTACCCATTCAGGAGGAGTATTTTGACATTGAATAGCTAATCTTGGAAGCATCTAATCCCAAAGGCTCACTTGACACATCACCACCACCACAACCTAACCTTATAGCCACTCTTGACTCACTTGCTCTCGCAAACCAACCTAGTCCTATCCAACTCAATCATGAATCTGAACATCTTCCACCTTAACTTGAACCCAATGAACTAGAAATAAATGTTGAGATCCATTCAGGGATGGATGTTGAACCAAGACAAGAGGTTGAGTCCATATCACAAGTTCGAGATAAACTAAACACTGGTAGAACTATCTCTCCCATTAAAAGGAACGACCATGACTCCAATCCGGGATTAAATCCTGAAAACTGGGTTGGCCTATTGCATTGAGAAAAAGGGTAAGATCGTGTACTCAACATCCAATTCAACGATTTGTCTCATATGGTAACCTGTCTGCAAAAATGCAAAGCTTTGTTGTAAATAGTGCACAAATAGCAATTCCAAACACATTTCAATAAGCTATGGTTTATCTAACTTGGAAACAAGTTGCAGAAGAAGAGTTGAGGGAACTCGAGGAAAATAGAATATGAGAGATCACAACTCTTCCGGATGGAAAAAACCAATACTATGCGGGTGAATCTTCACCCCAAAATTCAATCCAGATGGTAGTATCAACAAATACAAGGCAAGACTCGTTGCAAAAGGATATACCCAGACATATGTGATCGACTATCAGGAGATATTTGCTCCAGTAGCCACGTTCAATATGATATGCTTTTTGATTGAGAATTAGAGAATAGGAGTAGAAAAGACACAAGAAGGAGACTAGAAGGGATAGAGAAGAGAGCTAACTATGGCTCTTACACTGTATTTTGCAAGGTCATGTCAAACATGATTGTATAAATGAAAGGCTTAAATAGCCCTCCCCAAATAAATACTAATATGCTGTTAGTAGGATAATTAATATAATTATCCTACTAATTATACATTTATTCACTTAAGTCCTTAGACAAACTTTACAATTGAGTCCCAAGGTTTACAATTGTAGTTTCTATAACACAATACCATCCAAGTACTGTTATCAATTGCAATAAACTTGGATTGGTCATTACACCAACTGGACGTGAAGAATGCATTTCTGAATGGAAACTTGGAGGAAAAAGTATACATGGAGATTCCAAATGAAGTTTTAGCTCCTAACAACTCTGTGTGTAAACTCAGCAAGTCGTTGGATGGACTTAAACAATCTCTTAGGGCATGGCTCGGTAGATTCACTAAAGCAGTGAAAGGGCTTGGGTATACTCAGGGCAAGCAGATGACACGTTCATCAAATGTGTTAATAGCAAAGTCACCATACGGATTGTCTATGTTGATGACATAGTCATTACAGGAAACAATGAAGAATGCATTGCTCAACTAAAACGGGACTTGTCAACTGAATTCCAGGTGAGAGACCTTGGACAAATGAGGTATTTCTTAGGCTTGGAAGTGGCAAGAACCAATAAAGGTATCAATATATCTTAGGGAAAGTATACACTAGACCTGTTACATGAGACATGAATGTTGGGTGCCCAACCAGAGGGGACACGAATGGAAGAGAGACGCCACTTAGAGATCAAGTCACAAGGTGTTTTAGTTAACTCAGAAAGATATAGAAGACTTGTGGAAAAATTGATATACTTAACCCACACACGTCTCGATATTAGCTATGCAGTTGGAATAGCAAGTCAGTTTATGCATCAGCCACAAAAAGAACACATGGAGGCTGAACATTTTTAGCTATCTGAAGCTTAATCCTGGAATAGGAATATTCTTTAAGAAATGTACTATCAGAAACTTAAAAAATCTACACTGATGCAGACAATGCAAGGGATAGAGAGACTAGGAGGTCAACCTCAGGGTACTGCACATATGTGTGGGGAAATCTGGTTACATGGAGAAGCAAGAAACAAAAGTGGTGTCAAAAAGTAGTGCGGAAGCAGAGCTGAGAGCTGTTAACAATGGAGTATGTGAAGGAATCTAGGTTATAAGATTACTAAAGGAGTTGGGAATTCAACATGAGGGACCAATGCAACTTTGGTGTGACAACAAGGCCAACATTGAAATGGTCAAGAACCCAGTATATCATGATAGAACAAAACTTGTTGAGATAGACAGCCACTTCATTAAAGAAAAGATTGAAGCAGGAATTATGAATCTGTCTCACATAAGATCTGTAGACCAAATTGAGATATCACGATTGAACCATTAGGCAGAACGAAGTTTGAAGGATGTTGAGGCAAGTTGGGAATGATTGACATATACTCTCCAGCTTGAGGGAGAGTGTTAGAATATTAGGAAATAAATTAGGAGGTTAGGATCCCTTGATTATTGCTCCTTGATTATAGGATCCTGATTTCCTAGGTCTTAATTGTAATCCCTAATTTCTCTCCTCTAATCTCTCTTCCTTAGCCTATATATTGTAACTTCTCTTCATATAAATAACACACAATATACAGAGTGTTGATGCCTCTGAACAATAGAGTGAAGTCATCTTTTGTTAGGTAAGCATATCATGCTGAGTGCCAGATTCTTGAACTGCATATTAAATTTGGGCAATCTGTCTGATTGAACTTGTGCCATCATTTTATGTTTCCAAAGTGTTGTGCTATTCCGTTAAATTGACAATCGATAGTGGCTCTCAAAAAAATATTTTGTAGGTATGTTCTAGATTCTCGGACTGCTGCTCCTCTCACTCTCTCTATGCTTGAGGTGATGGATAAATAAAGTACTATTATTGTCACGACAACGTTTGTAATTGTTCCACTGTTACTAATTTTGTTTTTAAACTACTAATTTCAGGAGATGCTCAGTTCTTCTAAAACAGCTTGCAGGATTCGTGCTTTTGATTTAATTTTAAACCTTGGCGTTCATGCTCATCTTTTAGAACCTGTGATGGCTGATGATGCTTCTGCAATTGAAGAAGAGTACTCTCAAGAGCCCTATTTTGATGACTCTCAGCTTTTGGCCCAAGGAAGCAGAAAGGGAAATTCTTGCAATATTAACATTTCATCTGCAATTGGGAATTTTGAGAGTTGGATTTTAAATATTTTGTACAACATACTACTTCTTCTTGTCCAGGTATTTATTAATCTTCTTTTCTCCATTCTCTGAAATTTTCCTTTAAAAATTTTTGTATGAGCAACTTGTTTTTTTTTTACCTCAAAAGGTGTACTTGTAAGTATAGTTGCAAGATAACTGATTTTCATGTAATTTGTTGGCTTTATGTTGTGGAATTTTATGTATTAACTGTGTATGGGGTTTGTTTTTATACCAAAATAGCTAAGCCACTTGATTGAATTCCCTTCGAGCTTATATATCTTTGATTTACCTTGTTTTCTTTACTACCTTATCTAACCCTTCCCCATAGGAAAGGATGACCCACACACACTCACTATCCCTATACCACCTGGGGGCTTGATCCGACAACCTCCACCTTCAAGGCCGTTGTGGGGTTCCATTGAGTTACAAGGCTCTGGCATTTTTTGGTTTACCTTCTAACTATTAGAGATGGGGATTCATATATTCTCTAATTTGCTCTCGTTTAATTGTTCGAGGTTTTGAAACTTTTACCATTTGAAGGGGCTTTTCTGGATGAACAAAATGTTATTCTTTTAATGGCTTTACATATGAAGATTCTTAGATACTCTCCTAACTTTTTACGATCCTATATGCTTATTGTTGTACAGACTGAGGAGGAGGAGGAATCTGTATGGGCATCTGCACTCAGCTGTTTGCTTTATTTTGTATGTGATAGAGGAAGGATCTGGAGAAATCGATTGCAAGGTCTTGATATAAGGGTGAGGACTGATTTTCTGCTTTCTTGTACTCTACAGTGTTGTTTGGCAGCAGAACTTTAAGAGTTAATCACCCCAGGCATTATAGACTCTGAAACATGCTCATTGAATGTTTGTTTAATTAGCTTTTCTATTTGCATTCCTCTCTTTCTCATCTTAAGCATGCTTTTGATGTTAGACCTATTGATATTAGACAGTGGCCATCATTTACTTACAATGAAAATATGCTTCCTCCCTTTCTTCTAAAGGGCCAGATGATTGCTCTCCCGTTTTGTTGCATTTTTTGCTGTACATGACCTCAAATCTTTGCCTTCAATCAAGGAGAGTGAACATGACAGTCTTTGCCATTCTTGAGTTGGGAAACTTCTATGTAGAAAGTGCCAAAACGATAATGTTGGTGATGAACAAACAATGAGGAACAAAAAGCGGGAGCAACCAAAATAGGGAGAGATTGAAATCCTAAAGTCCCAAGGTTATAAGTGGGATTAAGTTTTTCACTTACCCATGTTTTATGAGTTACTGTACACCGTGGGAAATTGGGATTCCTGGATAACCTTGTTAAAAAAAAAGCTTATATTAAACACGCCAAATTTAATTTCCTGAGCGGAGTGTTCAATGAAAGTCAAAGATTGTTGTACAAACAACACCTATGAATATTTTATGGAATTCCAGGAGGAAGAAAGAGTGTTTCCAGTAACTAACTCCTTGTCAAGCTTCCTGTGTTTTGTATTTCCTGTCCATACCTGCAGTTTGTCTCTCTTTCTAGGACTAATATAAGTGCGGTGTTTTAATGTATTTAAAACTGTTGAATTTAGAGGGATAAAATTCACTCTATTAAACTTAGTAAATAAAAGAGAGTACATAGGAGCAAAATATAGGCAGATAGAAGAGAAACTTAGGGACTAAGATAAATTACAATAAAGGCAAATAAAGCTGATATAATTAGGATCCTATAGTCAAGGAGGACAATAATCAAGAGATCCTAATAATAAAGTTGATTTGTTTCCTAATATTCTAACAAAAACATGAAACATCTTTTATGACGGGATTTATTAAATCTTGCCTGTTTCTGTCTTGTCATTTTGTGGCCATCCTTGCTTTCTTTCTTTCTGTTTTTTGATTGTTATGTGTTCATGTCAATATTACTTATGGTATCTCTGTTTGATTTGGTTATATAACATCTTTTAGGTTATCAAGGCACTTATAGAAATCAGCTGGAAGAATTCTTGGGCAGAATTAGTTCATTGTAAGCTTATTTCTTTGCTAACCAACATGTTTTATCAAGTTCCTGACGAAGCCACTGATGCTATACCAAGCACGCCTAAGTTTCTTGTGGATCAGCTTGATCTGGTTGGAGGAGTTCAATTTATTTTAACTTGGGTATGCATATCTTGTAACACAATCTTGATATAACTCCAGTCTGAGGGAAAAAGGCTGCTATTGTTTTTTTTCTGAATGTTCAGTTAGGAATGCATGCAGTGCCAGTCTGTGGGAAAAGGGTTGGGTGAAGTCCTGAGTTGTCGTCAATGTATATTGCATAACTTTTTCTCTGTTAAATGCAGTATTCCCTTGCAAACTCAAGTGAAGAGAGGAGAAATTTGTATTCAGTGCTTTTTGACTATGTTCTACATCAAATAAATGAAACGTGTATAGCTGCAGGAGTCAATGAATATAGTGAATATGAGATCCAACCTCTTGCTGCATTGCTTGCTCAAACTAATGCGCCTGAGGCATTTTATATATCTGTTAAATTAGGGGTGGAAGGCATTGGTGAAATTTTGAGAAGATCAATAGCATCTGCACTTTCCAGATATCCCAACAGTGAACGATTAAACATGGTACATCCTTGTTATTTTCCTTCGTTAGTTGGCAATACAGTTTTAGAGGAACTATACTTCTCTATGAATTTTTTTTTAACGAGCTTCTCTTCCTTCCTTCGTCTCTCTTGGTTGGTGCTTGTTTTGTAGAAGGGATTGATATCAATAACCCTTTAAACTATTGGTTCGACCTCAAAATCCTACAAACTGCACATAAAATCTGGTTCCTATTTCCACTGTTTTGTGCTGGTTGGGTGAAAATGTTGCATTTTGGATCATACATGCAGAATGAGAACTATCTATATTTCTTTTTATAGTTACATGATAGCTTGTTTTGAAACCTATAGCATATAGAAAGGTTATTCTCCAATGAAAAAGCAAGATTATGTATTCATTGAGTGAAAATTAGTTTATAGGAAATGTTGGTATACATGTTTTTGCAATTGTATTACTTTGTTACAACAAGTACTTCAGATGATATAAGTTATTTATGGTAACTTGTGATGTGCTCAGTTCAATTTCTGGCTTATTTCATATTATTCACTAACCGTTATCCCATCCATTTTGCTATGATGCTTCCTGACTTGATATTTTCTAATTTGTTTTCTTATATTTGTTTAATGAAACATCTTTAGACTATATTGTGCTCGTTTCTTTTGGTTGTTTGCAGCTCTTGGAGATTGTAGCTGAGAAATTTGATGCAATAATAAGTTCATTCAGTCATTTGGACAAAGAGTTCTCTTATATGATTCAAATGACAAAATCACACAAATATCTGGAACATATCGAAGGTATGGCTCTAAGAAATGGTGTTGGTCTGAAGGCAAAGCTCTCATGGACCACTTTACATTCCCTTCTTCACTCTGAAAGAATAGCCTGCCGTCAAAATGGGTACATCTGGTTAGGCGATCTTCTTATTGCTGAAATTAGTGGGGGAAGGGGCGAAAGCATATGGTCAAACATCAAACACTTTCAGCAGAAAATTGCTGATGCTGGAACTCAGGATTCTTCAAATACATCAGATGTTCCTTTACCTATATCACTTATGTGTGGGCTTTTAAAGTCAAAACACAACTTTATCAGATGGGGATTCCTGTTTGTTCTTGAAAGGCTTCTTATGAGATGCACATTTTTGTTAGATGAACATGAAATGCAACATGTCAGCAGCACTGATGGGGCTGAGCAGAAAGATTGGCATCTAGAGAAAGCCAATGCAGTGATAGACATAATGAGCAAGGCTTTGGGGCTGGTGTTTCAGAGAAATGAGACTGACCGTATCAATATTCTAAAGGTACTTGTTTCTGAGCTCAAAGTGAATTGTTGCAAAAACCTTTTCACGCCTTACTAATGCATAGAAAGGCATGGTAAACGACCTTAAAGATGAAAAATCTATTGGAAGTAAATATGCATGTTGTTTATTAAGCTATTCTATCAAGTAATAGAAGAATCAATACAATGAGATTATGGATTGCTCTAATACAGGAACTTTCTTGTAATTTATGTAATGTTCGGATTGTGGAAACGTGTTATTAAGAAACGAAGTAGATTTATGCACCTAGAAAAGAAATGAGATAGATGCATTTCCCATTTTCTTTCTAGAAAACACTTTTCATCATACCAAGTATTGCTCTAGTCTTCATCATTAGTAAATTCTGATAGAGCTAGGTCTTATTAATGGCTTCCATATGCTCGGAAATGGTTTAATTGATGATGTTTAGCAAGTCATTCATATTAAAGCTAGATTACTGTGTGCAGAATCTGAAATCATTAGGCACCTAATTAGCTGAAAGAAATGCAAATATGAGTTTCGATTAACAAATTTTCCTGAATAATAAATTTGACTTATAAATTTTGTGTGTTTATTTCTAGAGCAACATATGAGAATTTTCTGTTCAAGTTTCTACTCCCTAGTGTTTATGACATATCATTCCTATTTTTCTCAATTCTGTTTCTGAACAGATGTGCGATATACTATTCTCACAATTATGCCTGAGAGTTCCGCCTGCAACAGAACTGTCCTTTGGAGATGATATGCAAATTGACAGAAGGTTTAAAAGCCTGAGTCAAACTAAGAAGTTGGATGGTGATAACCGACTCCTCAAACAAGATACTTTTCAATGGGATGAACTTAACAAGGAAGAAGTAGATAGAAGATCCAGCTACTCTAATAACTTTTATCTGGATCGTGAAACTGCATCAATGGCAGCGCTTCTTCTACAAGGGCGAGCCATTGTTCCAATGCAATTGATTGCACGTGTTCCTGCTGCCTTGCTATACTGGCCATTAATCCAACTCGCTGGAGCAGCAACTGACAATATTGCACTGGGTGTTGCTGTTGGGAGTAAAGGAAGAGGAAACCTGCCTGGTGCTACATCAGATATTCGAGCAACCCTTCTCCTACTTCTCATTGGTAAATGCACTGCAGATCCTGCTGCTTTCCGGGAAGTTGGTCTAGAACAATTCTTTAGGTATTCCAAACTTACTATGCTCGTTGTAGTTGAGATGGTCTACCTATTATGACATTTCAAGCAAATAATCCTTCTTTCTTGCAGGGAACTCCTGGATGACACAGATTCCAGGGTAGCATATTACTCTTCTGCTTTTCTTCTGAAGGTAGGAACTTGATTTGATTATTTGATGTTGAGTCTTTTTGCAATACATAAAAGTTCTTACATTGTTAAAAGTTAACTTTTGTAAAAAAAAATTGTTTTGTGCAGCGAATGATGACTGAGAAACCAGAAAAATATCAACACATGCTTCAGAATCTTGTTGTCAGAGCACAGCAGGTACCTCCATCTTCAGTAATTTGCTTGTAGCTCCACTGATATAATTATCAAAACTTAGACTGACAAGTTTTATTTGGCAGTTAATTTTCATGTATAGTTTATGACTTTATGGGACAGCTTATGACTATGACTAATCAGTAATCAATGAAGTAAAATATGTAACATAGTGGCTTTTGGAGAAAAGTTCTTAGCTGCAGCTGGTTAGAAGGTTAAAATGACAGTGTTTGAGAACATTATACCAGTAGATCTGAGCAGAGTTTGAGGTTTACTTGTAGATTAGCTTTGGAGGGACCTGTGAACTTCTTGAGCTTTATGGGATGCTTGGTGTAGTGCTTCACTTTTCCCACTTTATTGTGCAGTTCATACTAACGCAGAAATAAGCCAGGGATAAAGTCTGGAGTATCCAGGAAGTATTAAAGCTTTACATTGTGTTTGTTGAATGGCGCTGACATGTGTCATATATTGACGAACTCCTTTAAGGTGTTAACTTTAGGAAGACCATGTTATATTTCTGGTATCCTGAAGGATATGGATTCGTGCCCTATGTGCTAGTAAAAGCTATTTGTTTTCTTTTGAATACCCTTGTTTGTTTACTTTACAGTTTTCTCAAGGATTTATCTTTTGTAGACCTTTTTTTAAAAGAAAATAAACATGAATTTGCTACTTACATGTTTGTGCTTTGTTTTGTACTACGCAGAGCAACAATGAGAAATTGTTGGAGAATCCATACCTTCAAATGCGTGGAATAATTCAATTGGCAAATGACCTTGGAATTGACTTGTAATATTGCTTGACCTGGCTTTCTGGAGGCTATATTTGTTAATTTGGAGTTGTGCAGATGTTCGAGCATTAATGGGAGTTGAAGCTCTGGATCTTTCATCATCTATCATTCAGTAGATGAGATTGAGACACCTATATCCAGATACAATTTTGCAAGCTTCCTTTCAGAAACAAAAATATTAACTTTTTCAAACTGGTGGAGAAGGGGTATAATTGTGTTTGGAAAAACAGGCCAGTGGGATAAGGTTTATTCTTATGTTGGATTGTTCTGAGAAATATTTGACAATTAGGAAGATAAAACAATCGCATGCTCAAAAGATCTCAATGCCTGTCGGTCTCCAGTCAAATTACACGTTTGGTGAGCCATGTTAGATTTTGCTATCATCTCCTGTCTTCAGCCTGTGTTGGTCTGTTGGAACCATTGAGGGGCGTGTTCATTTGGAAAACCTCTGTAAGTTCACTAATGGACTGAAAGTCAGGGATTGGTGGCATTTTAAGTGAAAGTACTTAGTCAAGGAATAGTTTTGGAGATCCTTCATTTTGGATGCGGCTGTTGAATGTTGCTGATCTTGGCCTGGACACTTTCTCAGGTAACCCACCCCCCACCACGAAAAAAAAAACTCCCTCTGGTCCTTTTTATAAACAACTACCTTGATTGTGCAAAACAAACTGGCGGTTAAGATTAGTTTATAAATGTGTCAAAAATGTGACGCCTTTTCCAAATATACCCCTATTTATGAAAAGAGCGTAGGATAGAGACAATGAGTAAAAAAATATGAGTGAGAATGGGTGGAAAATATGAGAGAGAATGAGTAATAAATGATTAAATGAAAAGGAATTAGTGGATAATTACTACCCGTATAAAGATATGTATTTAATAGGGGCAGAAAAGATATGTATTTGATAGGAGTAGATAAGGAAAAAGTAGTTTAAATTTTGAGAGGAAAAAAGAAGTTGCTTATATTGAGGACCAACCACAAGAGAGAGAAAGTTGTTTATAAAAAAGACCGGAGAGAGTGTGTGTGTGTATAATTCTATATTCAAAGGGGGTCTTGGCTGTATTTATTTATGTTGTTCCAGCTCATAAGCATGTTTTTCTGTATCTGGCTGATGGGTTCCTTTGGTAGATCTGTCTCAAACAATTTGGTAATACTTATAAGAGTGGTAATGCTTACAAGAGATGCTTTGTGGCCATGTCCTGTTCCCTTTTATAAGAGGCACTCAGAGGCTGCCTGAATTTTTTTTTGTTTGCCCATTTTACCCCCATTGAATAACTCATAATACTCATTTAATTCCCACTTTCTCTCTCCACCACATATTCTCTCCCTTCCACATAAATGAGGGTATTCTTGGCAAACAAATTACGTTTTTTTTAAAACATATTTATTGTCTCTAACTATTTTAATTGACATTTCGAACAACACAATTCAGTTAACCAAGGGAATATGTTTTTTCATAATCGCCATTTATTGAAACTGATCTATTTCTTGATCAAAATTCACACAAGGGAAAATTACTTTACAGTTAGTGAGACATGTTTTGACTTCACCGTGTTTGTGTGTAGATGGTGCTGACAGTGACAGGCATGCCCTGCATTCTGGTGAGACTCTGCATAACTTCACGAAGGTTGTTTCTTTTGTACAGCATTGGATTTTCGTCAAGCCTCCATCAAGTTTTTATTTTCCTTCTTTTTTGTCATTTGTGAAGGTGGCCTATATGCTTGCCTTTTTTACGGCATACAAGGCCTTAAAGGAAAGAACACTCTGGATTTGTACATTATCACGGTTCCTTCCCCAATTTGTTGTTAGGAGCATCGTAGGATGTCTACTTTTAGAGGCATCCTAGTTGCTCCTTTGTTTTCTGTAAATATCTTACCTCTTGTCCATCTTTTGTTTTCGTTTTTAATTGATCTGACACTTTAATTGCGAAAAGTGTAACATTTATTTGAGAAATTATGTAGATCTTTGTTGGGTTTTCTTGCAGAAAATAGGGCAATTTGGCGTTGTGGTTTGATGATCTTAATTCTTGTTCATGCAGTTAAAAGACCATGATGGAATATTTTTGTCATTTTATACTAGTTTCTCCTGCGTTTATCCAAAAGTCTTTCTACTGGATACTGGAAATTTAGTGGTTGTTGAAGGAAGACTAAACGTTTATTTTGGAGATTACACAGGTGTATCTGCATAAGTTCGTTCATTCATGCATACACAAACAAAAAGTATCATTCATGCTAATTTGGCGGTTTTAAAATTTTCAAAATCAGATTTCTTACTATCTGAAAGATTTTACTTATAAAAATTCATGCTAATTGAGTTTGAATATTTTCTTTTAATCCTAAATTAATATGATTCTTTCTTGTCTCTTCAAAGGAGATAAATGAAAAGCATGTTTGAATTTCTAAAGATAAAAGTAAGATATTACTTCAAGTTTTCATCAGAAAGGAGAGATTTTAGAGAGAACTCATAATAGGAAAAACCCACTGAACTTTTATTATTAAACTTCCATACCTATGATACATTAATACAAATATATCACAACATTCTTATGGACACTTCTAACTAAGACATAAAAATTACAAACAAGTTACTCCCTCTAGAGAAGTTGCTGTCTAATGAAGAAAGGCATCGAAAAGGCATGACTTCCGACCCTGTATACTCTCTATGCTTAAAAGGTACAGAAAATGTGGAGCACATATTTAAAAGATGTAATATGGTGTTCACTGTTTGGAGGAAAATCTTGTCTCCAGATATGTTTAATGATTTCTTCAGACTTGACATTAGGAGCTGGTTGTCTCAAATCATTCAATCCTCTTCTCTTGGTGACTCTTGGAAGATTGGTGTGCGTATCACTTGTTGGAAGCTCTGAGATGTTCGCAATAAAAGAATATTCACTGATGCTAACTTCACTACTGTTGAAGGGATTCTACCTCATATTAAAGCCATGGTGGTTAATTCTCAACTTAGCTTTTCTAGGTTATAGTTGCTTTTGTAATTGTAATTTGTTTCTATTGTTTTTTCTGGTTCTTTCTTAAGGCCTTTGCCCTATACTTTGCCCATTTTAATGGAATTCCAATTCATTAAAAAAAAAAAGTTACTCCCTCAGTCCTTATTATAAAACACCAATTAGCAAATTTATTTGGTCCTTTTTATAAGGCATTTGCTTATTCCCAAGAAGCAATAACTATTTGTTTCCATGTATGCCCATAATTAATAAGGATAGTAGGTGAGTGTCACATCCCCTTGGTATAACGACATTCGTCAGAGTATAAACGCACGGCCTAAAGAGCAAACTAGTTCCAGCATAGTAATACTGATATTAAGGTCTGGTTACATAACAGAAATCCATAAGAAGTTCATACAAATATTACAAACTTTCACAATAGTCTGATACAAAATATAGATAATAAACAACAGTTCCTTGATCCGACCCGGCACCATCAATTATCGGTATCCATTGTCTTCCACGTGAGCCACGTCCACCATTATGTTCCCGCCCTGAACTTTGGGGAATATCTGGGATTCAAACGAAACCCAATAGTAACGTTAATCACTCACATAAAATGCATGCACAGTATATGGTAGTCAACCAATTGCAATATATTCATTATTCAAAATAAATTCAAATTCAAAGTGCAGTTCAACAACATTCAAAAGGAACCTACCGGTCCATTCGCACAACGCTGGATATTCAAATGGGCTTTTGCCTTTCTACATAAAAATTCCCTTATCAGACTACCACCCCCGGCCTCAACCGTGATGGCATCTAGGGTTACCCCACATTCTAGGGCACTACCTCTCGGCCTCAACCGACGATAAGGCTAGGTATTCACAATTCAAATATCACAATGGTTCATATATGCATATAAAGGCATACAGAGTATGTGAGAGAAAGTTACTACCTGAACTCCAAATAGGTGAATAGCTAAAAGTAATTCACTAATACTTGAGCCTATTGGAATTCAACTCTTAAAACAGTATCATCATAAATATTAATTATCATTATATTCCATTTCTCCAAAAGTATTCAAAAGGGTTTCCATCATCATTTAAGACTCTTAAATGATAAATCATCCACCTTTGACTTTTATTGTACCAATTTTCAGATTATTTCCATTTCTGTCCAGAATTTTCACTAAAATTTGAAAATTCATAATTAATTGCAAAAAATCCAAATGATGTGCTTCCAAAACCTAAATTTCCCTTAACATGTCTATTTTTATGGAAAAATAATCCCAGAAGTTCATAGAATCCGAATCATTCCCAGTTTTCATATTTACCAACATTGTTCAGATCTCATGTCCAAAAACATAGATCAACTTATAAAATTAATTTCTCTTTGTATAGAGCTCTAAAAATTACATATTATATATCAAAAGAAATCTCTGGATGTCTACTTCAACTATGGAAAATTTCATAATTTATAGACATCATTTACTTGATCAAAAACGGTGTGCAAGTCTACTGCCTTCCAAAAAAACTAAAACTGGCAATTTTGTCAACTTGTATGATTTATTCTCTTTGGTTCTAAAAATCATTCCCAACCTTAATCCCACTCCATTTTTCATGTTAAACAACTTGGTGACTTCAAAATCATCAAAACTATTTTGGTTCCACCACTGCTATACCAAAATATAAAATAAGACAAGACAAGTTAAAACCTTTACTTACTTGTCTTGATCCTTTGGACTTTGGCAACTTCTACTTGCTTTTGCCTCCTAAAACTTTCAGCCTTTACTCTCAAAATAACATAAGAAAGTGTGTCACACTCGTAGCTCTCTCTCTCTCTTCTATTTCCCTTTGCTATCCGAAAGTGAATAAAAGGAGAGACGTATGTTTGCTTATATTTAGCGTGAGACAGAGGAGTGTTTCACCCGTAAGTGAACAAGAAAGAATGAATTTCAACGTGCATGTTCCCATGAATGAATAAAAGTAAGTGAGTGAGACATGCATCCATCACTCATGAATGCAACATTTGCACATTATATTATCCGTGAGTGTAACGTGGCTACCGTCCTTACGCTGCTCCAACAATTGAAAAGAAAAGATGAGTGTCGTGTGTGTATAATTGAAGCAATTAGTGCTGACTTCGGTGTGCACGTGAGTTTATGCTACCCAATAAAAGAATAAGGAGTGGAGAAAGTGTGTTGGCTTTGTAAAATGTGGTAGGGTGCGTGTGTTTATAGTATTGTCCGGATAGAGAAAAATGAATGTATGATTAAAGAAAGTGTTCCGAGCAAAAAAAAAAAAGATTAAAGAAAGTGGGCTATCCCTTATAATTGAGAGAAGAAAAAGTCACGCATGTGGGTAGGCCAATGAAATAAATGAAAAGTGAGTAGATATTTGTCTTCTTGTCCCAAAAATAATGAGTTCACAGATGTTACAGTGAAAGTAATATTTAATATAATATTAGAGTTTACTTCAATTAGTAGGGGTAAAATTGGCAATTACTTAAATTGTAGGCTAACTTTATTGATTTTAACTATTTTTATTAGTTTGTGAGAATAGTTAGTTGATGCCTGGGAGTATAAAACACTTATAATGCTTCACCTCAAGACAAAACATAATGACACCCGAGGGGTATTTTTTTTTCTTGTTCTTTCCTTTTCTTTTTCTTGACACATTTTGATGTAGACCATAGGAATTTATCCTAGAAAACTTATAAATTACAAATAGGTTAGCAAATGTGGAAGCGGATAAATAACGAATAAATGAAAAATAGTGATATTGAAACAAGAAACCCAATGAACACGCGTTCCAAAAAACACTGAGTATACTAAACTTGGCATCCAAAGGAAATTATGACTCAAGAAACTCTAAGTATAAAAAATATAAGAGTAGATCACTCTCTTACGCCATTTAGTATTCTAACCAACAAGTATAAATACTTGTTAAACGAAATTATTATTCATAACTTCATAACTTCATAACTCATCTTCTAAAAATAGCATAAATAGAAGAGATGTTTATAAACCAATAAAATGACTCAAACTAGAACTCTTAAGTCGCTGGGGCTTTCCTAAAAAAATGTTAATTTAATCTAAATAGCCCAAAAGGATAGTGTTCTGTTGTAGAACATAAGTGTCTTACCCTAGGTGGGCTAGTATGTAGATATAGGATCAAATAGCTCTCCCCCAAGTATCTATGGATGAGATACCCGAGAGGATCGGAGATCACAAAGCACAGGGACTTGACCTAGGTGCGATACCTAGGGCCTACGTACCCTGAAGAGGGATCAAAGTCCACGTAGTTCGATGATACTGGAGGCGTTTAGCCAAGGGGGGTGGTGTGTGTGCTCTGTGTGCAGTATATGCAATTGAGAGAAAGCTTAGAAGATGTGTACCTTTTTAGGTTAACCAACTATATATAGAGCTACCTTAGGGTTAGGGTTTGGACTTGCTGGGCCTTTGGTGCCTCCAAGCCCAAATGTACTAGATGTCTCCTGATGGGCCACACCTTGGATGGGCCTAGTATTTTATTCCATAACATTTGCCCCCAAGCTCGGTAGTTCAGGTCTCTGAGTTGCCGAGATTAACTGACTGCTTTCCGAGATCCCCTGAATCCGACTTTGCTTTTATAGCAATTTTCCTGGGCTAATTGTTTGGTCTATATTCCTGTTCGAGCTTGCATTAAACTTTCTGGTTTGCATCAATGCCGGTTATTGATAACACGCTTTTCCACTTAACATATGCTTTCCGCACTGCTGCCCCCCAGCCTGGTAGTTCAGGTTTCTGAGCTGCCAGGATGTGTTATTCTTCGAACTCGGACAAGGTGTTCGTCATTGTTGGGCTTCCTTGCATGCTTACCCGAGATTCCGGGTTTATGATTTCTGAAGACGGGTTTGTTTACCCCGAACTCAATCATTCAACTAAATCTGGCGATATTGTTGTTGCAAATAATCCAATAAAGGACTTTCAAGACTCGGCAGCATTAGAGCCCGATTTTAACCAGATTCGGTGTAACCGGGATCTTCACACGGGACTCAGATTTAAACTGGATTCAGTTAAACCAAGTCCTTCTTCGGAACTTTCCACGGATCCCTGATTTCAACCAGATTCGGTAAAACCGGGGTCCGCCTTTTGTCTTTGTTTCCTGCAAAACTCTAAACAACACTTATCTTGGCTTTACCGTGTCCCAAAGGGTGCACGTTTTGACCATTTTTTCTACGGAACCCGGATTTTAACAAGATTCAGTTAAGCCGGGGTCTTCCTTCGTCACTTTCGTAAGGGCGGACTCCACAATCTATCCGGGATCCAATTAAGGAACTTGGATTTAATTGTATAAAATAGACTTGACATGATTTTGGAAGACGGGTTTGATTACCCTGCCCTCTACATGTTTAATTTGTACATGATTTTGGAAGACGGGTCTGATTACCCTGCCCTCTACATGTTTAACTTGTACATGATTTTGGAAGACGGGTTTGATTACCCTGCCCTCTACATGTTTAACTTGTACATGATTTTGGAAGACGGGTTTGATTACCTTGCCCTCTACATGTTTAACTTGTACATGATTTTGGAAGACGGGTCTGATTACCCTGCCCTCTACATGTTTAAATTGTACATGATTTTCAAAAACGGGTTTCTTTACCCTGAATTCTACATGTTTAATTCGTACATGATTTTCGGAAACGGGTTTCTTTACCCTGATTTCTACATGTTTAATTCGTACATGATTTTCGAAAACGGGTCTCTTTACCCTGAATTCTACATGTTTAAAGATTGGGCGGCATTGCATAATACAACCAAGTCCGTCTTCAAATTTAGACGGAGTTCCTTATTTAAACAAGATTCAGTTTAAACCGGGTCCATCTTAATTTAGGTATAAATCCATACACAGGCATATTTCAATTCAATCAATATGCCACCCATTGATTTATCTAAAGCCACGGCCTATATTTTCAATGTGCATGATTCAAGCCCACTATATGACATTTTAATTTATATATATGTAACATATATAAAAAAAAATGAAATGGGTCCTACCATGTGAGAGCTAAGATAGGCATGATAAGAATAAATGCTTTCCTGCGACGACTTCTCTAAAGCCATAAAAATGATAATAGGAAAGCATACCTTTAAATTGATATAGCTTCTAAGACACTTTAAATTGGCATGAGTCTGCTCTGTTTCGCAGAAGTACTATGCAATGGAATCGCAGGAGACAAATCTTCAAATATACCTCCTTTTTGCAATCCCTTCAATATCTTGCTTCGTCCCTTCCATTAATTGCTTGCAAGTTATCTTTGACTCCGAAGGGACCATAAATGGCAATACCCATCTTCATTGCATGTTTCAGTTTAAGGTCTGACTCTCCATCAAGATTTGTGGTCTCCACATAGCATATTGCATCATTGTAGACCGAGCCCCCTAGGAATGTTGGACTTTGAATTTTTTGAAGATCCTCCATTACGGGTATTGATTCCTCATCCTTTGCCCTTGATATAAATGACTTGGTCACGAGCATTAGGTCGTGGGAAAATGGTACAAATAGTTTATATTACAAAATGTGAACCTCCACTAGCATCCATGAATAGCATTTCAAAAGATGTATGCGAGTCAGCTTCAAGTTGCCCAAAAATTCCTTCACCCACACTGTTCTTTCACAATAAGGTTTTTCTTCACAAAGTAGACTTCAAGTGAGTAGTTAAGGAAAATAATGCATCAATTGAAGACTTCAAGTGAGTAGACTTCAATGAACAGTTATCTTCCCCAACTTTGAGGAGAAAAAACTCAAGCAACAATTTGTAAGAAGATCTCAAGAGATTGCATCTATGAACCTCAAAAGAATCAACAGAGCCTAGTGCTTCATAACACAAGCTACAATATACCTCCAAGTACGGCTCAGACCTCCCACATGATAATGTGTTATACTGTGTAAGGCCCCCTACATCAGGAACAATAATCTCAATAATAGTTTCCAGGAATCCATTTGGCCCAACCTCATCAAATAGTTTTTCTTCACACAACTCAGGGGGCGAGAGGTTCTGATCTATCCTGAAGTGGGCCGAGAGAGAATGAAGCTTGACCTGGTCCTTGGTGCGTCCAGATTTGATTCCAACCAGAATAGAATAAAATGAAGTGCCAACTTTTGTTTTGGAGTTTGACACCAGTAGGCTGAGTTGGCCGTGAATGAACCATCGGGCCCCATCCAAACGGGGCTTGAATCATCAGTCAAGTTCGAACCTGAGTGTGCTGGTGAGATAATCGGTGGGCTGAGTACAATCACCAACGTCGGCTATTTCGATGAGTCAGGATGCCATGGACCTCGGCTTACCCCCAACCTCAGCTATACTTGCCATGTAGCCGGATAGGAGAAGTCGGCTATTCCAATCTCGGCCATTTCATATACAGGATCCCAGCCACTGCGATCTCGGCATCTCACTCATCTCGGACCCCAGCCAACTCTGACCAGGATGCTTCAAATATTCTCCGGGCTGGGATTGAAGTTCATCGTTAACTGATTTTGACAGTGGTAACTGATTTTTCCTGGGTTTGCGGGATCTAGTGTTGGTTTGGATGCAGCAGGTTCGATGGACAGAAGCATCTACAGAATGAATGACAGAGTCCTCATTAATCACCTTTTTCTTCGTCTTCTTCCCAAAGAGAAAACAGGTGATGGTCGTCTTGATTTTGCTGCAATTGACTTTCTCCCACTCGAACTGGGTTTCTCCACAACAATCCAAGGAAAAGCATCTCACTGGCCTCCTGGATCTCTAATTAGGATCTCGGCCTCATTATCAAGTCGTATCCACCTCGGCATGCAAAATGAACATGGTACTGTTTGTATCTTGGTCATTTAATCTCGGTTTTAAAGAACAGAATGAAGCCAAACGCCCTGGACATATTTGATGCCGCCTTTCATAGAGGCGTCAATCACGGGTCAGGTTTGATATTCCAATTATAACTTTCGAGGCATCACACCATTTTGAGGCAGCGTCTAATCCCTATCTCGGCATCACCCCTTCACCGGATCAACACCCCGACCTTCTCTGAATCGACATAATGGAAGGCTTGTCACCCATAGTAATTTCGGCATTTTGAGGCAGCAAGTCTATTCTCCCAACATCTCACTCAAGAACATGTGTAAGTTCTTTAGGACACTTGTCCATCCTTCTGCTCAGGGTTTTAGTCCTGCATATACTGGCATCTGTGCGTTGCATCTTGGCATTGAATATGATAATCCAAGGTTCGACGTAAAGAGAAAACCGGTTGAGAGCAACTTCGAAAGCTTTGCTGCCAACCCGACACTCATACACCCCGGCTTTGCTCGGTTTGCATGCCGGCTTCGATTGCACTGTCTTCCTCATGCTGATAAATAATCATTAATCGCCAATGGCCAACGTAACAAGCCGGTTTTCCACCTAATTTATGTCAACGTTGTAATGGAAGAAGAATAAAACGCCCTCAAAAAACCCGGTGCGATGTCGAAATAACTCAGGAACAAAAACCCTGTGCACTCCCTCCGGTCATCTCGGCAATGTCGAAATAATGGTGACAACCTAAAGCTGAGCAGGCGGCCAGAGAGTGGATGGGTTGGAGGTGGTATTGGCTTCTCATCTTTCAATTATAATTCCAGGCTTCTAGCTGGATTTCAAATTGTAATCCATCCCGAACTCTGAATGACTATCTCGGTTACCATCCACCGAGGCCTTTGCTTCCACCCAGATCGTGACTTGGTTCAGCAGTGATGATTCTCTGGTTCTTGGGGCCTGGTTTAAACGACAGAAGAAGAAACGTCGAGCAAAAACTCAAATTGCCGAAATTATGAACCTTAATCATGGTAAGCCTTTGATCACACCAGTAACGAACATTAGGGAAGGCTTCCGCAAGAACAACCTGATCTTGAAAGAAGAACCTTTCAGAAGCCTTTGAGATTAATCGGCGAGAATAATTCCTAGAGAAGAAATTTACTCCAAAGCTAGCGAAAAACCCGTCGAGGCAGTAAAAGGAAAACCAGTCAAATCTTTTTAAACCTAACAGATATCCTCCTGCCACCTTGTGAAATAAAAGAGTTAGTGGCATCCTTGATGTCAGCCAGGGATGCGTATCCACCATCTTCACACGAATTTCAATCAATGAATTAATCCCACAAACCCTAACTGTCAATCTCCAAAATTGATCGATTGACAGTTGAGAATTGGAATCACTGACCATCTTCGGTCATGGGAATCAGAAATTTACCGACTCCCCACGGACGGCGCCAATGTTCTGTTGTAGAACATAAGTGTCTAACCCTAGGTGGGCTAGTATGTAGATATAGGATCAAATAGCTCTCCCCCAAGTATCTATGGATGAGATACCCGAGAGGATCGGAGATCACAAAGCACAGGGACTTGACCTAGGTGCGATACCTAGGGCCTACGTACCACGAAGAGGGATCAAAGTCCACGTAGTTCGATGATCTTTGGAGGCGTTTAGCCAAGGGGGTGGTGTGTGTGCTCTGTGTGCAGTATATGCAATTGAGAGAGAGCTTAGAAGATGTGTACCTCTTTAGGTTAACCAACTATATATAGAGGATACCTTAGGGTTAGGGTTTGGACTTGCTGGGCCTTTGGTGCCTCCAAGCCCAAATGTACTAGATGTCTCCTGATGGGCCACACCTTGGATGGGCCTAGTATTTTATTCCATAACAGATAGTGATAGATAATGACAGATATGATTAAAGGGTAAAGGAAAGAATTGAGAATCTTTTACTCAGATTATTTGAATAATCTAATTGGTGTGAAAGGGTTTAATAAGTAATGGGTAAATTAATGAAGCTTATTGGGAAATATGATATATTTAAGGATATGGAAGGTTATTATATATTTAATTATTTAATGGATAAGGATGAATGGATATCAAAGATACATTATTTAATAATTAATTTATTAAGTAACTTGATATAAGTTTTCTCCTTATTCATTTTTTCGTCAACGTTTATTATCCGTTAAAAATTTAAAAATTATGTATATAGGGGGGGAATAGAATTTTGGGAGAATTACACACAGGTCCCAAGGAAGAGACTTTATTACAATAAAGTCCATTGAAATCATGAAATTACACAGAAGTCCCAAGGGACCTGGTTGTAATTATTTGTGAATGTACAATTACCAATTTGACATTCCTTCCAATTCCTCTCTCTCCGTTCTCCTCTCTCTCTGGTCTCTCTCTTCCTCTCAATCTTACCTTGCCCTTCCTTCCTTTTGAATTCTCAGTCAAACCCCACAAACAAATCCAGAAACCCCAAAGAATGGATCCCGATTATCATGGCTTACCTCCCCTCAAGAGATTCGGACTCATCCAACAAAGAACAAGAGCTCCGGAATCAACGGCGACATCACAATCACAAAACTCACGATGAACCCGCCGGCGTTTCCTGCTCAACCTTACCGCAAAGAAGCGTAAGGAATCTCGAGATTCAATATTTCTTTCGATTCGCCGTTTCGGTCTCCGTCAACACTTATTCGTTACGGCCAAGAAACGGGTATGGGCTCTTCAACCTGATTTTGCTTCTGATATCGGTGTTTCTTCTATTGACCTCAATGTTGAATACAAACCATCACTTGAGGAAGAAGTAAAATCATAAATGATGAACCCAAGAATTCGAGATTCCACATGTAGCAATTCCCTCGATGTTGAAAATGAAAATATTGAAGATGTTGATGAGGATGGGATCGTGTGTGCTGTATGTCAAAGCACCGATGGGGATCCATCAGATCCAATTGTTCTCTGTGATGGGTGTGATCTAATGGTTCATGCCTCACGCTATGGAAATCCCCTTGTAAAAGGAATACTAGAAGGTGTAACACCCCCAATTTCTAACAATTATAATAACATAAAATTGCAATACTTTTTAAAAATAATTACTGAAATTCCAAATAAACAACCTTGGGAAGTGTTGCCGCCGCACTTGTATTGGGACAAGTGCAAGGCTAACTTATTACAATAACATAAATCCAAAACTTAAATAAAAATGTTTTATTCGGGGCATAAAAGAAATATAAAAACTAGCTAGAATTAATTGAACGTTCTTCCTCACTTCTCCCTGCTAGCCCCAACCTTTAGAACCTGTTTCACAGAAAATCTGCTCCCCCGAAGGATCGTCGCAGCCCATAATACAAAAATCAGCAAAGCTGGTAATCCTAATAAAACACAATTTAAATAGCTCAAATCAAATCAAATATATATAATCATATAGTAATTCCATAGAATATTATTCAATATCTTTTTAAAATTCATTTAGACCCGAGAAACCCTGCCAGTCTACCCTGACTCCAATATAACAATCAAATCAAATATATGATCGCGTAGTAATTGAATACTTTAAATAAATCAAATAAAATAATCATATAAAATTTACACCAAATATCATTCTTTATCATTTTTAAATTAATTTAGACCCGGGAGACCCGGAATCCGGCCAGTCACTCCTTGTGACCCGGAACACCCGGAAACCGGCCAGTCTGTTTAGTGGGAAGAGAACCATGGTAGACTCGGAGCACCCGGAAACCGGCCATCACTCCTCGTGACCGGAGCACCCAGAACCGGCCGCCACTGTGACCGAGCACCGGAAATCGGCCAGTCACTCCCTGTGACCCGGAACACCCGATAACCGGCCAGTCGTCGCTAATCATCAAATTGGCCATAAAACATTTCGTCCTAATGTGCACACCTCTTCCCAAAGTTGCTACTAGTGTCCCGGAAACCTGCCAAACACCACTTTGGGAAGAACGGATATAATCGATTCACATCAAATAACATATCGGAGGCAAAAAGCCTAAAGGTTGTGTTCATCACTTTAGGAGGTACCATCCCAAAGCTATCCTCCCACAATTAAATTATTTCAATCACACACAAAATAGATTTCTCAAATTTACGGAAACCAAACCGAATATATATATATATTGCTATTTGTCAATTACGAAAACCAAGGCAAGACAATTAAAAAGTACATGTATATATATTAGACACAAAGTAGGTCGGTCAACTTGCACAAAACTGAGGTAACCAAAGCAAAATACGTACAGGTATATTTACAAACCATGGTTTTGCAAAAGTTAATCATGCAAATCAAGAAAGAGAAACATATATGTATTCAAGAAGGTATGACATTTTGTTTTCATAAAGTAATTTAATTTTGAAATACACACATAATACAATTCCCAGAGTATTTCCAGTATGAGTACTCAAACATATATACGTATATGCAAATAGTCAATCCAATATATCTTAGAATCTATTCTTATTTAATTATCTTTTATATACTTTTCTATTATTTAATTAAATATAGGATAAAAGGGTATTTTAACATAAAATCTATTCATATCCTATTTTATTGTGAGAAAATATTATATGAAGAAAGAATAAATAAAAGAAATATCAAATAATATAGCATAAGGCACAACTAGCATGGTATAGTATGTTATATTACGATAATATATTATAATTGATAATATCCAGAAAAGAAACAGAGCAATAGCAACGTACAAGCATCTTACATTTAATGTCAAATGACTTTAAAAAAAAAACATCATGTGCAAAACGAGAGGAAGAATTATATATATATGTATATGTTCAATACCTAAAAGGCTAAAATTTAAGATTCAGAGAACGCAATACATACAGGGACATCATATATTCATTGGCAAAAGACTTTCAAATAGATCATCACGCAATTCGAAAAGGGGAGTTATGAGATATAGTAATCTGGTGCCAAATGTGGATTGGTCAAAGATTCAACAAAAGAAAAACAAATAAGGGAGTGGGACACGCAGCAACATGCTAAAAGAAGACCATAAGGTTTATCTATTAAAAGCATCATGATGATCACGCAACAAGAATGACAAACGGGATGCAGAGAAAAAGAATCATATAATATATTTCATATAAAACAACCCTATGATATATTTAAGATCATAATTACCCTATCAAAATTCATATAGAATTAACCTAAGCTATATGGGAATTAAGATTACATATAATATGAATAGACCTAAACTATATGGGAATTAGGATTACTTATCAAGATTCCTATTACCCTAAGACTCATGGGAATATGGTTTCATATAGTATGATTTAACCTAATCTATATGGGAATTAGGATTACTTATCAAGATTCCTATTACCCTAAGACTCATGGGAATATGGTTTCATATAGTATGATTTAACCTAATCTATATGGGAATTAGGATGATGAAAGCCTTCTTTTGTTATCTGTTTATGGATGACACCTTTTCTCTCTAAACCTTTGGTAAATACCGAAGTCTAGAGAGCATGAGGATGTTTCTCTATGTCACAAAGAGGTGGGAGTGGGTTTATATACTACTACATCCAAGACCTATCCCTAAACCACATGGGCCATAGAGAAATAAATGTGATCCATCATATTAAATTCAATCAATTAATCCAACAATTAAGATATAAATATGATTCATCATATTAAATTCAATCAAGCAATCGAGATGTGAATTTAATGTGACCTGGTTGACAAGTAGTGAACTTATTACCTAAAACCTTTTTCTTAATGCATAAGCTGAAAATTCTTCAAAAAGAGAGTTATTACTATTAATAATAATCTGGGGTATTACAGAAGGTGATTGGTTCTGTGAAAAATGCAGAGTTTCATCGTCTTCTCAAACTAAGAAAGATGGAAAATGGAAAAAACTCTAGTTTTCAAATTTTGTTGTAATTCTATACTTTATCTGTTGTAAATTTATACTTTATCTGTTGTAAATAGCCTCTGGAAGTCAAAAATGGAAAAACTCGTTTTCAAATTTTGTTGTAAATCTATAATTTGTCTGCTGTAAATTTATACTTTGTCTCATTGTAAATAGCCTCTGAAGTCAAAAATGGAAAAACTCGTTTTCAAATTTTGTTGTAAATCTATACTTTGTCTGTTGTAAATTTATACTTTGTCTGTTGTAAATAGCCTCTGGAAGTCAAAAATGGAAAAATCTCGTTTTCAAATTTTGTTGTAAATCTATACTTTGTCTGTTGTAAATTTATACTTTGACTGTTGTAAATAGCCTCTGGAAGTCAAAAATGGAAAAAACTCGTTTTCAAATTTTGTTGTAAATATATACTTTGTCATTTGTAAATTTATAATTTGTCATTGTAAATTTCCCTTGTCCATAATGGTCATTTTACATTCACATATAATTACACAGAAGTCCCTAGGGACTTCTGTGTAATGTGAATTCTTGTTGGGACCTCATTGTATTTTTTTGTCATCCTTGGGACCTGTGTGTAATTCTCCCTAGAATTTTCGATTATAAGAAAAAAAATAAAATTTCCATCGAAAAAAGAAATCATGGCTCCCAAAAAAATTATGCTAAGCAGGCAAGGACATAATGGTAATTGGGTAATGGTAGAAAGCAGTGCCGCCCGCCTGCGAGTTCTTTTCTTTGCTAGGCAGGCGACCTTTTCCCTGGCTGTCGATTTTGTACGCGTTGCTTCGCTTCTCTTCTCTGGCAGAGAAGCTTCTGAGAGAGTGGGAGAGGGAGAGGGAGAGAGGGGGGATGGAGGAGTCTGATGAGCTCGGGGTCCGAGCTATGGCGTCGGAGCCTGCAAATGCGACCCTCAATCTTAACGCGCCCTCCAAAACCAGAGAAGAAGGCGAGATGTCTTCCTCCGGAGACGTACTGTCATCTCTACCCTATGTCATCTTATTTTCTTTCAACTTTGGACATTTCTTTTTCTCTTTTTAATCTAATTCTTTGTCCGTTGACTTGCATTTTCCCCCTCCGGTTTCGTTTTTTTTTTCCTGTTTAATTTTTTGGGAAACGAGGGAATGTGGCAATAAAATGGTAAAAGTCACTATTATTTGTGGGATGTAGATTCAACTGGTTAAAATATGTTGTTCATGTTAGTTTTCTGCTTGTTTTATCAGTGTGCCGTGGCTTTTGTTTAATTCACGATGAGAGGCGACTATAGGATCTGAGGTTCAGATTAACTATACTTTAATCTGTGGGAGCAGGAAGCAATGTTGGATGATTAATTCTTTTTTTGACAGTTGTGTTCTGGTTCTGTATTTTTGTTTTCATGGGAGGAGGATTCCTGATCCTCTACTTTTGTGTCTTTCTTCAATCTCACTATGATCCAGGAAAAAAATTGAGAAATGAGAGTTGGACAACCCCATCAATATTTATGTAGAGCATTTGGTCCAATAAATGTGTTATTTGGTTTTCTTTTTCATGTATTTTTAATTTTAATGGATGTTTCGGTCTACCAGGAGGAAGTCCCTGCTTGCATCCCTGGAATTCCCTCCCCCGCTGAAGTGTCTAATTCAGTTTCTCAGGCCCTCAATGTTACTCAGGCCGTTCAGGGTGGTAAGTCTTACTAACTATCAACTAAAGGAAAGGTGAAGTGTTTGCCTTTTGGAACTCTAGATTTGCTATCTGACTTGACCAGGGCTTATTTCTGTTGATAATATGACAAAATCTCGTTAACTATGTTTTTTGCTCATGTTTACCATATTTGAGTGTATTTTGGAACACATCTTCCAAACTAGATTATAGTCTTAACTAATATCCTTGGGTTGACCTTTTTGTCACAATAATTCTGCAGGTTCTAACGGTATACAGTTGCAAAAAACCATGCAATCAGCTTCTCAGAAGAGCTTTAACAGGAACCAATTACCACCTAAATCTTCTATGTGGCCTGCTCATGCAGGCACTGATAAAAGTCTTGTGATTAGCTTCTCTGATGATGATAGTGGTAGTGACTCTGAAGATGGTAAACAGGATAAAGCTGTTGAATCTAAAGCTAATACTTCCAGGTTGGATAGCAATCACAAGCCACCTACTTCATCCTCGGAAAAATCTTACAAGTTACTGAATGGTGCTAGAAGTGTGGCCAAGTCAGTGCCCAAAAGATCACCATTAAATCACTCATCTTTCTCATCAGCAACCAGAATTCACAGTTCTAATTCTAAGATTGCTGGATCCTTCTCAGTGGGTCAAGGACCTCGATCTAGAAATTTCTATACCTTGAACAAAAACTTTGTGAGTCAGGAGCATAAAAATGACCAGGGAGTGGCATCAAATAACAATAAACTTCAGGATTTACGACAGCAGATTGCAATGCGGGAGAGTGAGCTCAAGTTAAAGGTAGCCCAACTAAATAAGGAGTCTACTTCAACTTTGGGAAGGGATCATAATGCCATCAAACTGAAGGGTGACACAACTAGAAAATATACTTATTCAGAGAATGCGCATTTGGTATCAAAGGAACCAGATAAGAAACGATTAAAACTTGACAGATCTTATGCTGCCCTTCAAGCTATTCAAAGTCAGCCAGAGGTTCCTGCTACAAATTCCGTATTGCCATCAAAAGAGTCTGCATTGGAAAATTGCAATCTACAAGAGAGAAATAAGGTTAATCTTGGTGTGAAAGCGGCTCCATTACGTATGGGAGAGCAATTAATTGTCAAATCACAGGGACATGACAAACACCTTGACATTTCATCACTAACTATGCAATCTAGACCAAGATCTTGTAAGTACTTGTCTTTATATATACCGTATATATCCTCATCAATAGAAGAAATGCCTTACAAGTAGTGTTTTCTTTTAATAACTTATTGCCTTCTGTATTTTGGTGGCACTCTATTTTCTAGTGATATGTTCATACAAAGAGGCCATCATGTCAAATTCGATGGCTTATTTTAGACTTAGCCAAGATCTAATTGCTGCTTGTACTTTTAGTTGGATGTATTTAGCTGGCATATACACAAGTGTTAAGTTTTGGATAGAAAAGTTTACAGGGGTTGCACAAAAATATCAATGCTTGTGGGTTCTGTGGTCAGCTTAAAAGCTGAGGGTAAATTGCTTAGCTTTCTTAGTCGTTATGGTGTTTCTTTATTTTGGCCGAACTATCAAGTTGACATGATATTCTGAAATTTGTTGTCCAATAGCTGGACTCTATTGGAATTAATGAATTATGTGAATATAATAAAGTGCTAGTTACTTGATTGAAACTTAGCCCAGTTATCTGCTAATATATTGTGTTTTATGTCCCTTTATGTTGAAAATACCTCATGGTGTTATCTTAATGTACAGGGACTTATGGTGATAATAATTGCAACCAGATGGACAAACATAGTAGGGTGGTTGACTCTTGTGTAAATTTCAACCAAAATGGTCTTCCAGCAAATGCGATCTCCAATAGTGTTCCAACAAATACAGTAAGTTATAATTCACAATACCTGACATTTTCTTTAGTTAGCAACTTGACGGAAAACTTTATTGCTGTCTCTTCCATTTAGTAATTGGCTGTCACATGTGTTCTTGTTCTTTGGCAAGTGGTGTTGAAACAACTGAGTCTCAAGCAATTTTCTTGGTCTACCATATTTTATTCATGATGTCTAGTGTTTATATAGAAATAATTGAAGCAATAAGCTTGCCTCCTAACTAGGTAAATATTCTAGGTTAAATCTATCTAAATCCCTTAAAGAATAAAATAAAATAAATAAACAAATCTGACTTGATGAAGACAATTATGAGATAAACTACTAATAAATAGAATAAATAATAAATAAATGAAAAAAAAAAACTTGAGACACGCCAAGTCTTTTATGATTAGGAAACTATAAATGGACCCTCTCTACTGATTGATAATCATGTGATGAATGGATTTGTTTGGTTTATAAATACTGCCCCTCTTCATTGTTATTTTTATTAGACTGGGAGGCACCTGTAGGTGTGGGTCGTAGGTGAGTGAAGATTAAATTTGGATAATACACCCAGTGTTTCTACTTTTTCACATTGTTTTGATTTTGAATGATCTGTATGTGATGCTTCTGTTTCTTTCAACTGTGTGAAATAGTGTAGAGTCAGTTCATGCACCTAGTTCCTCGAATAAAGTCACAAATGTTAAAAATCTGAAAAGTTCCTTGAACTATGACAAACTCATTTCTTGAGATAACATGATTAGGACATTCAACAATGCAACCAGGTTTTATTGTTTTGGTCCACACGGCCAATTAAAGGATTTTGATATGTCACACCTTTGACCTTTATTGTTTTTGACTCTTTGCTTCTCATCCAGGAACTGTTAAACAATTTTAATGATCATGGAAATGACTCAGAGCATAGCAACATGGATTTAAATTCATTTTTTGAAATGGAAGAATTGATAGATAAGGAACTGGAGGAGGCACAAGAACACAGACACAAGTGTGAAGTTGAAGAAAGAAATGCTCTTAAAGCTTACCTGAAAGCTCAGAGGGCTTTGATTGAGGCTAATGGTCGATGCACCAATCTTTACCGCAAAAGGGAGTTGTATTCAGCTAAGTTAAAATCTTTAATTTTGAACAATTCTGGTTTTTCTTGGTCCTCTGGGCAGCATGCACATCTTGATTCAGGGCTGGATTACCTTCCTAGACATGAATATGTAATACCCACATCAATTTGTCAAAGGCAGGCTGAATTCAATGATCTTAATCAACCAGGGTTTGATACAACTAATGGTGTCAACAATGGACCCTCCAATATGTTGTATCATCGTATGAATGGAGCGAATTTGGGGTCTGAACCTTGCAGTGAACCAGATGCCAGTACATCAGAGCCATTGCCCCGAAGGGGTAATAGAACTGTAGATAGAGTTAATTCTCCTTCTGATGAATTAGATACATCCGCTAATGATAATGAAGAGATGTCTCCATCTATACATGTGTCTACTGATCATGACAATGTAAATCAAGGAAGGCAATATTCTAATGCCAACCTAATGGACAAAGATACTGGACCAAATGCTAGAAGTAGTGCCGAGGATCCTCAAGATTCTTTGCTTCTTGAAGCAGCATTAAGGTCAGAGCTATTTGCACGATTAGGGACAAGAGTTTCAAAGAGTAGCAGTACATGCAACAACCTGGGGCCTGCCCCTGAACAAGGGGTTGAAAATGAGAATTCACAGATACATGAAGTTGTTCCACTATCCAGGGCAGAAGAAAACATTTCTAGAGGTAATTTTTTTTCTAGTAGAACTTGCCCATGTATGTGTATATATGCTTATTTGTTGTGTCACTTGATTTCGTGAAGTATGAGATTGATATTTGATTTGTGTTTGATAAGTCTGGTGACTGTTGCATAGATAGACTAATATCACCTCTAGTGATTAACTGTATATTCTTGAGGGAATTTCATTAGATGGTTTTCGTTGGTTGCTTCTAGAAGACTGGGAGGTGGGATTGCTTCTTGCATTTCTATAGAATTTTTATGGGCATAATGTTTTGGGAGGTGATTTTGATTGATAGAATTTTTATGGGTATAATCTGTAATGACTAACCCGGTCTGGGCTGGTCTTTGCACACTTACTTGAAGAGTTCCCCCAATAGGTTGCTTGAGTGGTCTTCTAATGTTGCTTTCAAGTTGATCTAATATCATTAGACAAATAAGGAGAAAAGAAGACAAGGCTTGTCACCTTTGTGAAAGATAAACAAAAGGGGGTGAAAGTAGGTTGCTTTTCTCATTTCTAGTGATGCTTGATATTGGTTCATTTTGAAGTAGTTTTTCAGATAAAGTCATTGGGCTTTCTATGCTCCTACCATGCTTAAAATTTAAGAGGAATGACAGTTATGTCCCAGAATATGAATTGAATGACAGTCAAAACAACTAACAATAACAAACCTCATCCCACTAAGTGAGGTTGGCTACATAGATCGCACAACGTCATTGTGTTCTAGTAACAACCAAAGTTTTGGTTATATTGTTAATCTAGAGGTCCTGCGCAATAAGTAATTTAGTGACAACTGAATCTCAAAAAAAAATTTGTTGAAAGCTAAGTTGCAAATATTGGTTCAGACAATTGTAAATATGAAAGTCTTGATTGCTAATAAATAAAAGTAACTTGTAAATGTTAAAAGCCCAATTTGCAACCAAGACTCTTGTATTTGCAACTGTCAGCCTGTTTGGAGGAAAAAAAACCTAGGTTTTGTCACAAGTTTGCCAAACACCCCTCTTTTTTCCAGAAGCTATTTTGCATCAAACCTAGGTTTTGCAAAAGTTTGCCAAACACCCATTTTTATCCAAAAGCTATTTTCCAAAAATCATTTTTACCTCGTAAATCCCAAAAGCTATTCTCGAAAAGCTTTTTACCTCGTAAATCGTGAAAATCATTTTTTCAGTACCAGTCAGTACCCTGAAATATTTCATGATCTAAAAAATTTATTTTAGGATATTAAAAAAATATTTCAGGGTATTGACGAGTATTAAAAAGATATTTAATATTGATTGGTATTGAAAAGATACTTCTCTTGGTCTTAAAAATTTATTTTAGGATATTGAAAAAATATTTCAGGGTACTGACGGGTACTAAAAAGATACTTAATACTGACTGGTACTGAAAAGATACTTCTCTTGGTCTCAAAAATTTATTTTAGGATCTTGAAATAATATTTCAGGGTACTAACGGGTACTAAAAATATATTGAAAAAATATTTCCTGATTTTGAAAAAAAAAATTAGGATATTGAAAAAATATTTCAGGGTAATGACTAATCTTGAAAAAATATTTCAAGGTATAGAAAAGTACTAAAAAATATCTTAAGGATACTAACTGATACTGAAAAAATAATGATGATGGCATGGAAGAGAGAAAAAGCAGAAAAAAGTTGCTTTTCACAAAACCTAGGTTTTGGCCTCAAAACCTAGGTTTTGATGCAAAATAGCTTTTGGAAAAAAATAGGGGTATTTGGTAAGTTTATGACAAAACCTAGGTTTTGATGCTTGGAAAAATTAGGGGTGTTTGGCAAACTTTTGCCAAAACCTAGGTTTTGGGTAGAATAGCTTTTGGACAATTTTGGGGTGTTTGGCAAACTTTTGTTAAAACCTAGGTTTTGAAGTTATCCAAACACTATTAAAAATCCAAAAGCTATTATCCAAAAATCATTTTTACTTCGAAAATCCCAAAAGCCATTCTTACCTCGTAAATTGTGAAAATTATTTTCCAAAAGCTACTCCCAAACGGGCTCGCCTATATTTGCAACTCATTTTTCAGAAAAACTTTTTGGGACCCAACTGTCGGTAAATCTATCACTTGGGACTTACGTGTCATCCTTAAAATTTATTTTGGCTCAACATTAAATTTCAATTGAAAACTAAGCAGTGTTGTAATGGCTTTTAAATGTTGTAGCGTTTTGCCTTGCAAGAATGTTGGACCTACTTGGTTTGTTAGTTGCAGAGAAGCAAGCTATTGACATCTTTAGATATTGGCTAATATTTTGGGCTCAGCTAAATGCATCTTGGTTCTCAATTGTGATGTAGTTGATATTGGTTCAGACCATCAAGTATTGATCAACACACAAGTCTTTTGCATATATTATGTCTTTTCAATTTAATTCTAGGTAATGAGAGGAATGAAAGCAATATTTACCTGGACCGTGCAGAAATTCAAAGTCAGCAAAACACTTGTAGAGCTTCTTTGATTTCCAATTGCCGTATTGCCTCAAGGGATCAGGGGTCTTTTGCTCTTCAACTTCACCACTCAATGGGTGCAATGAAGATATCACCATTGATTTTGAGGAGCGCGTTTGGTCACCTGAAGCAAATGTCAAAATTAAATTCAAAACAATTACTGAATAAAAATCAGTGGTTTCATGTTAATGATGGTGAAAATGAGAATAATAGCTGTCATGGTTCTAGAAAAGAGTTTAGCAGTATGTTAGCTATGGCTGTGCCTCCTGCTTGGAATTTATCTTCAGAAGAAAGCTCTTATAGCTGCAGTCCTGCTGTTGATCCTTTTTGGCCACTTTGCATGTATGAGCTTCGAGGAAAATGCAATAATGATGAGTGTCCTTGGCAGCATGTTAAGGATTATAATGATGGAAACCATCAGAATCAGCACTCTGATAATGACGATGCAGGTATGAAAAATTTATGGTAAACGGTGATTTAAAACCTCTGTTTTGTTTACTGAAAAAAACCTGTTTTGTCCCTTTATTAGTATTTAAACATTTTGGTAATATGTGGGGATAAGTGTCTGTTTTCTATATGATGTGGTCGGTAGCTGAACAAGTTAACAAAGTAGTTTTTTTTATCGGAGATAAGAAGGCTGACAGGTTGGATAAGTAGTGGATGATACTTTTGATAGTGAACTGTTATGTTAGATAATACCTAGTCTCAGTTTTATCTCCCAAAGTTTAAATGCTCTATTCAGTTTTTCAATGAGTATTTTTCCTTTTATATTGTCTTAAGTCTTCAGCATAAGCCCATTAATAGGGACAAGTGACGTTATTGTTGCATAGTTAATGTAGCAATTTCATTATTCTTTGAAAGACTGAAATCAGATGGTTAAACTTGTTTTTTTTGTTCTTTTTTTTTTGGGGGTGGGGGGTAAACTCAGGAAAAGCTGTACATTGAAAGGCCAAAAATTTATTTTACTTGCCTTTTGCAAATTATGACTGTCATTCCTTTGGTTTGGTTAAAAAATACTTTTGGAAAACTAGGACCTTTTTACTAGAAGACATCATGAACTGAGTTGACAATACCTTCATGGTTTCTTTTCCTTGGGGCAGATTGTCAAGGTGGATTAACATTGCGTCAGCAAAGTGCAACAAAAGTTTCCAAAAGTTCCGAAGCTGCAATTCCACCAACTTATCATGTTGGCTTAGATGTTTTAAGAGCAGATCAACTTGCACATAAATCCGTCCTAACATGTAGAAATGCTCAATACTGGCAGATGTGTTTCAGTATAACTTTGGCTACTTCAAATCTACTTCAAAATGGTTTACCAGAAGAAGGTCCATTCTTGCATGGTGGCGGTGAACGAATTGAAGTCCATGGGACCTGGAACAAACAATTCTCTTATTTAAAGTGGAAGAGAGCTGTGGTTTGTTACTTCTAAGTTCTAACTTATTTTTTCCCCTCTTTTCTTGTGATGCATTGCAATATCTGTTCGTTTTCAATTATATTCTCTTCAAATAGGTTTCGTTCCAAGCTTGTCAATTCTGTCCTTGCCATTTCTTGAGTATTTGTGCATAGCAAGCATGGAGCTTTGATTTCTTACCTCATGAAATTACCCAAAAAGTTCTGCTAAGATTTTGGTTCTGGGGACTTTCAAGTAGTTAATGAATCATTCAGCTGAGAAATGAGTGAAAAAAACACTTGTTTATAGGAAAATGAGTCTCTCAAATTTTATGCAAAGATGAATTCTTTGGGACCATAATATATTTTTGACATTAATCCTAGCCTTCTGCCAGTTGTGGCATAACTTGGAAATGAATTTACGTAAAAAAAGTTTGAATTGATTTCTAATTTCCTTTGAGCCAAACTAACCTACTTATATGTTGTGTAAATAGAACCAAAATGAACAGGCTCTTGCTGATAATGAACAAGCTGTTGAGATGGCACTTCTTGTTCTCAACCAGGAAATTAATAAATTGGAGGGTGTAAGAAAGGTAACAGTTGCCTGTGCCTTGGGAGACTTCATGTATGATTGTATTACTGTATTTCTTTCCTCTTCATCTCAAATTTTGGATTTTGTAGGCTCTATCTGTGCTGTCTAGAGTTTTAGAGACTGATCCAACGTCTGTGGTTATCTGGATTGTTTATCTGCTGATTTACTATGGAAGTTTGAAGCCAACCGGAAAGGATGACATGTTCTTGTATGCGGTATATTTTCTACTTATATGGGACTAGAGATTTAGAAACTTCTGAGAATATACACTCCTATATTTATATAGAAACTTAAACAATTCGTACATGTTTTACTTTTGTATGACATTAGTCATTGGCAGCAGAAATCATACCCGTTAGGCTCTTTTGGTTGTATTCTTTTTCTTCATGCTGATATGTATTTCTTGATATAAGCCTTCTCATGTCTGTATGATCAGTTATTTGGGACCATATGACCATGCAGCAAACCTATGCCCATAATTTTTGCTCTTGTAGTGTCGATACAATCCAATGAAATGCTTTACCCCTTTTTTGGTAGTGCTCAGAAAAAAAGTTTATTTCCTCCTTTGGCTCTACTTTGTTCTATTTTATTTTGTTCAATAGAATGTTAGTTTTCCTTTTTGGAGAACTGAATACAAGCGTTCCATGGAAATCTCACTATTGTTTGTCAGGTCAAGCATAATGAGGGATCTTATGTACTGTGGCTAATGTACATTAATAGTAGGACACAACTTGATGAACGGTTGGCTGCTTATGATGCTGCCCTCTTTGCACTCTGTCAGAATACATCTGCTGCTGTCAAGGATAGAGTATACACAAGTGCATGCATCTTAGACCTGTTTCTGCAGATGATGGATTGTTTCTGCATGTCAGGGAACGTTGAGAAGGCCATTCAGAGAAGTTATGGAATATTATCTGATACAACAAAATCCAATGAGCCTCATCATCTGTCACTCTCTGATATACTAAATTGCCTAACTGTTTCTGACAAATGTGTGTTCTGGATTTGTTGTATTTACTTAGTTATTTACAGGAAATTGCCAGATGCTATCATACAAAAGTTTGAGTGTGAGAAAGATCTTGACATTGAATGGCCAGTTATCCATTTATCAGAAGAAGAGAAACAGATGGCTGTTAAACGTGTGGAAACAGCAGTTGAATCTGTCGACTCTTACATCTATAATGAATCAGCCAAAGATGAAGTTAATCTGAGGTCGGCTCAACTTTTTGCTCTCAACCATATTAGATGCATGGTTGCACTGGATAACCTGGAATTTTTAGGGAGCTTGTTGGATAAATATGCCAAGTTGTACCCTTGCAGCATCGAGCTGGTTCTAGAATCAGTTCATATACAGAAACAGAAGAATGGGACTGACAATATCATGGGATTTGAGGAAGCCATTAGCAGATGGCCAAAAAAAATTCCTGGAGTGCAATGCATCTGGAATCAATACATTGAAAATGCTGTCCAGGATGGAAGAATTGATTTTGCTAAAGAAATTACAGTCCGATGGTTTCAATCTGCTTGGCAAGTTCAGGAATCCCATGATGGAGAAATGGATGCCACTTATGGTGATGATTCTTGTAGTTCTCTGGGACCTGATTCTAAATCAGTTCCAGATACGTCAAGCTCTGGTATTAGCCAGATGGATGCAATGTTTGGATTTCTTAATCTTTCTCTCTATAAATTTTTTCAGAATGATGTAGCAGAAGCTTGCATAGCAATTGACAAGGCAAGGGAAGCTGCCAATTTTGGAGGTTTGGATAATCGAATGAGAAAGCATGCAATGTTTTTGCTTTGTGATGCATCATGCCTAAAAGATAATGGTCCTAATGGCGGCATCAAGAAAATTTTGGAGATGCATAATGATAGCGTCTTTCAGGATTTAATAGCTCCCAAGCTGATAACAAGAAAATTTTTCAACGATGTCAAGAAGCCTAGAGTCCAGCAGCTTATGAGTAACTTACTAAGTCCAGTTTCAATTGATTGTTCTGTGCTAAACTTGATTCTTCAGTCTTGGTATGGTTCATCACTTTTACCTCAAACATTCAGTGATCCAAAAGAACTGGTCGATTTCGTTGAAGCCATCTTGGAGGTGGCCCCCTCCAATTACCAATTAGCAATTTCTGCCTGCAAGCTTTTGAGCAAAGGCTCCAATTCTTCTAATGCTGATCAAACTTCAGCCAGTTTGTTGTTCTGGGCTTGTTCAGCTATGACCAATGCAATTCTGGATGCCATCCCAGTACCTCCAGAGTATATCTGGGTTGAAGCTGGGTTGTTAGTGGACAATGTTATGGACATTGAGTCCATTTCTGCTAGGTTTTATAGAAGGGCTTTATCAGTGTATCCATTCTCTGTAAGGTTGTGGAAATCCTTCTGCAACCTATACAAGGTTATTGGAGATGCAGGTGATGTTATTAAAGCAGCAAAAGAAAGGGGTATTAGTATTACACTTGAATAGCATAATATCACACTTATTATTTTCATTGAATCCCAGATTGCTAGTGGTAGGATCAAATCAATACACTTTGTGTTGCTTTTGGCCAGCTTTTTGATCTTACAATTGGAGGCCTTGACGGAGGTTTTATTATTTTTTGTATTTGGGCAACCCTCAGTTAGGATATAGCATTTGGTATTTGGCAGAATATTGAAGACTGGGTTTATACAATGTATGAGCTAACACCACTTCACTTGTACAGTGGCGATTTTGGGCAGCTTAGCTTGTTAGTTCTGTAGGGTGACATTTTAGGATATTATTCTCCTTAAGGAATAGATTATACTAATCTTTTGACGTTTTAGTTTTCTTGATTGTCTTTAATTTGAAAGGAAACATATGTTTTCTGTTGTGCCTATGTGCCCATTTATCATGTGAATGAATGTATTTTCTTTTTGCTTGATAAAGGTTCCCATTGTTCTAATATTATGCATGTGCAATCTTCAAATTTTAAAGGTATCGTAATATTGAATGATTACATTTAAAATGTTATTTATGATTGTTTCTAGGATTTTTTTTTTTTTTTTTTTGAAAAAGATTTGTTATTGAGAGCAGTGACAATAATAGCTGATTTGTTCGAAATTGATTCCTACTGAATTGAAGAGTGACGCATTCTATCTATTTTATCATTATTATATAGTTTATATTAATAAAAGCTTATAATTTAATGATTATTAATATTAATCAATTTTTGAATCAATATTCATGTTTTTGTAAGCGGTACAATATGATCTTCTAGTATATTAGTGGTTTTACTTACAAATAGTAGTAAATTTAAGGGTAAATGAGCAATTTTACATGTGTTTTACCCCGGAAGCGCCCAGCACTACGAGCTTTTTTCTGGAGTAAAAGTACACACGTGTTTACGTTTTGGGAGTAAAAATACCACGGGTCATTAGTTGACCATACGTTGACCGTTAACTTGGATGGAAGTGAACAGTAACCTGTGTGAAATTACCTTTTTGCCTTAAGTTTTTTTTTAAAAAAAAAAAAAACTAAAATACCCCGCCGGTGGGCCCCACCCCCGGCGGGACCATCCACACTGCCAGTCGCCAATTCTCTTCATTATATTTGGCTCTAATTAGAGGTACCCCACACACACATATCATTTCGTAAGCAAGAGAAACTTATGTGCCATTATCCATAAATCGTCCCAGTCAACAATGAAGCTCGAAATACAAATCATTATTATTGCGTCATCAAACAATATTACACTCAAACTTAAGTCATATCACAACATTCATATCTGGAAAATCCAGGAAATAGAAGCCACCATAAGAGCAACACAAACCAACTTAACAGTAACATCCATCCCAGAATTCTTAGCCCCACTTGTCAGAGGAATGTTTTTCTGGGATGCTGCAGGTTTTCCCGGAAGCCCGGAGGTAGCGGCGGTCGGACGGGCTGCCGACACCGCGCTAGCCGGGGCCTGAGCCAGGGAATTGGTGCCGTTACCTTCGACATGAACATGGAGCTTCATGCCTCCAAGGCAATACAATTTGTTGCCACTCACAAAGTATCTATCTCCAGGTTTTGTTAAGGGCACAGAAGTGTTTCCATTGCCATAAGTGGCCAAAACCTTGTTTGTGTTGCATGTCTGGTAGTTTTCTCTTGTTACCTCATCCACACTATCAGATGAAGAGTATTGAAAAACTGCAAAATAAAAAATATTTTTTCCTTCAATTTTTATCTATTCAAATTCAACCACAAAATTTGTATCTTTTCATTCAAATTCAAATAAACTAAAGAGTATTGATAATCATCTTTAGTTTATTATTATTTGTATTTTTGTAATCTTAATTTTTTTTTCTTCTGCACAGTAGATCAATTGTTTGGGTGAATTTCAATTAACATGTGTGTATAACGTAAAAATTCTTATAAGTTGCACTCTATTTATAAGTTATGAATAACCACATGATTTATTTATCAGACTTTAATGTAAGTTACTTTCAACCACCTTATATAAATCACGAAAGAGCGATTAACCTATTAAAGCTGTCTTAAATTGAATAAAATTCCAATTTTACCCTTATTGGAGATTTTGAATTAAGAGAAAAATACAACGAGTCGGATTTAAAACATTAATTTAATGAGACAAAATTGCCAAATAAACACTAATTACCATCATTAACCAAATAATCCTTTTAGAAGGTGATTTATATTTTGGATGGATGAGAGTATAATTTAATGATGGAGCAACTGAAATCCAGTAATGTAATTAATGTAATGTATGCAGGATGATTTATCAAAAAATAAAAATAGAAATTTAATTTGTTGCTTAAGAACAAAATAATAATAATAATACTTACGAAGAACATCGCCGACCTTGAATTTCTTATCTTGAATCCAAGTGCCCAGATTAGTACTGATATCCCAACCTGAGTTGTCTCCAACAACGTAACTGGTGGCTGAGCATCTCAGAATCACAAAAGCAAAATGAACAACAAAAGCTAAGAACATCATCAGCTTTTTTGCCATGTTTTAAATATTTTCCTGCTTTATCAGAGAATTCTGTAGTTGTTTCACTTTGATCATGAATTGCCAGAAAGCAACACACGAATGTGTCCCAATTAAATACCTAAGGCTTGTTCTTGATTAGATCACCTAACTCCTGAATTTCAATCACTCTCATTTATTTATTTATTTATATTGCCCTTTTTACGTTAAGTTATTAGGTACAAAACATAGATATTCATAATCTGCTGTAACTACCACCTACAATTTGCAATTCTCTATCATATCTTGGTCCTCTTGGACCTGCCTATAAGAATTTACGTACATATTTCCTCTTGGACCTGCCTATAAGAATTTACGTACATCTATAAGTCAGAGACTCAGGTTTGTCTTTTTGTCAAACTAATTTTTTTGGATTAATTCGCCGGTATCTGATACCAGTGACAACTGACTAGTCCGGTTCGTGGAAATGTAGATCTATAATAAAGGGAACCTTGCTACTTCCAAGTAATTATTGTGGCACAACTATTAGTTAAGCTGAAACAACTCATAACCAGTTGATTCAAATGCTTAATGGTTCTATCAAAATAAATTAAACTATTGGATAGGACTTTTTTTTTTAATATTATATATATTTAATCTCTTGTTTAATTAATCAATATGAAACTTCTTTGTATTCTACTCCCTCTGTCTCTATATATAAGATCATTTTTTTTAATGGGCTTGTCCCTTGTTATAAGATCTCATTTGACTTTACCTCAATAATAAATGCATTTTTACTCTTTTTGTGTTCATTCTCTCACATTATTTATTTATCATACATTTTCTTTCTTGTTTTTCTCATTATTCCTCTTTCTCTCTTACTCATTCATAATTAGGGGTGTCTTTCCGGAAAAAAATTATTTCCTACGTATTTTTTACTTTTAACTAATTTTAATTGTTTTCTAAAATCTTGTCATTCGGTTGAAAAGACCTTATGCATAGGGATGGATGGAGTAATATTTTTCCTACTAGATTTTTTTTTTTCTACCCGGGCTGAGTCTCAGACTCTCAGGTATGCAATATTCTTTTTTTTTAAAAAAAAAAAAATTATTTCGTTCTTTTTCTTCTTCCTTTTTTTTGGGTGTTGTAGATCGAATGACTCTGATTCACTTGTTTAACTCCAAACCAAAAATTGAAAAAAAAAAATGTTTTCACATCCCTGCTCTCTGCTTTTGATATAACGTGTAAGTTTGAATATGGTGGTTGAATGAATGGCTAGAAGTTAAGTGTGTTGGTCAGCACTCAGCAGTTGAACGGTATTGCCTGGCAAGTATCTTTATTGGTCTGACTATTCACTTTTATGAGTTTATCATCAAATCAAGAAATTTTGAGTCCATTTGACACCACCTTCAACTATAAAATCCCTACACTAATTATTGTTTGGCACTAAATTCAGATATGTTTAGTTAATGTAAAGGGTTAAGGTCTAGTCTTACCATGCAAGTTTTGATTTTCCGTGTAGGAGATGATGTGGGTACTCAGTTTTTTTTTAATCAAATTTATGTTAGAAGTATTAAAAAATGATCAAAATTATCATAGATACTCCCTTCGGTCCTAATTATAGGAGCTATTTACTAGAATTTGGAGGGATTAAGGAAGGAAGTTAAATTAGTTAATTATGTATATTTTCCTAAAATACCCTTACTCAATGTACGGGCTTTTCAATAAGAGGAAACTCTCATGTACGAGCTTTTCAATTCTTTAGTACTAAAAAAGATAAGCTGCAACAAGTAACACGACTACCAGTTTTTGACATTTTTTTTATAGTCGTGTGTGTGTGTATTTCATGATTCATGAATTAATTACTCAATGTTTATACTACACGTTTAATAATTAGAAAATTAATAAAGTTTAATGACTTTGAATTGAGCTTTGGATCCCGCACTATACGACCATTATCAACCGAACATGAACATATTCATGTGTGTGTATATATATATATATATCTCCATATTTGTGTTTTATCCATGCCTTTTATTATTATTATTGTCTTGGCACGCTAATTTTAATTCATTGTGTGTGTGACCACGTGCACTTTTGTTTTTTATTCTAATTATGTCATCCCAAAATTATAATTATTAAATAATTATTATTGTTTTTAATTATTATTGAGAAAGTATAAATAGGAGTATTATAGGAAAAAATTGACAAAATTTAAAACTTACTCTTATAATTAGGACCAAAACCAACTCCAAAATTTGCTCCTATAATTAAGACCAGAGGAAGTATTAAAAACCTAACTCTGACCGTTAACATTTTTAACACGTTACGTTGCTCATTTTTTAACACTTAAAAAAAAAAACTTCCTCACACCCACAGCTCCTTTACAAAAAATTTTGCGAAAAAATTGGATATTAATCTTGATGTAAAATATATTACTCCCTTCAGTTTTTTTATTCCTGATAAAGCATTCTTGATTCAATTTCTAGGGCATTTTATGGAATGTAAAGATCATTATTAATGTGTTCATCTAAAAAATATTCCTGGCAAATAAAAAAATTACTTGACCCCATTAATTTTGTAGAGGTCAATTGTAATTAATGAAGGCTATATTTGTAAGGATAAAATATTTTGACATACAGGGACTCATGGTGGTTTTGACTTTGAGGTGCTTAATAGTGAAGAACAATCTATAATCAATTTCTCTAGCATACAAACTCAAGATTGTCTCACCTTCTTTAAAAAGATTGAGGAACATCTAATTACATATAAGAGGGGTGCCTTCAGGTCACATATTGACTTTTTTTTTTTTTTAAAGAAACCTAGACAGAAGACTTTGTAATTGTAGCAACCTCTTTATTTGCCTTAAAATAAACTATTTCAAACAATTAATTACAATATTAAGTAATAATATGGTAGAAAAAGAAGAAAACAAGTATAAAGGTTTACCATAGTCTCAGTAGGATTTCAACTTTCATGATGAAGAGATCAAAGGCTTAACATGGAAGAAAAGGCTCTAGCCAACTATACGACACAATATAATTCCAACACTTAAAATTGGATTTTCAAAGTCACAATTAACACAATTTATAATAGGCTATGACGTTTGAAACCCTCAATATAATTACCACAGCCCATTATAATAATATAATTGGAGTTGGTCAAGGCGCTGGGGGGAGGCATCCTAGGTGATGTGAACTTGTGGAAACGCAGGCTGAGGTGGAGGCATGTGTACTCTTAGGCTTTATTTGGGAGTTCCATTTTGGAGGGAAAGGAAAGGGAAGGGTGGGTTTTGGTAGTCCCTTTCCTTGTTTGCAAGTTTTAAAAATAGGAGGGGAGGGAATCATGGATTTTACAAATCCCCCAAAACCCTCATTCTTCTAAAAAATAAAGTTCCCCCAATATGGGGGGTTTTAAGAGAGGAAATAGAATAATTACTTTCTTACCCTTATTCACCACCACCACCACCACCCCACTACCACCACCGCCGCCACCACCACCCCACCACCACCATTGTCACCGCCGCCACCACATAAATAACTTTTTGAATAAAAAAATTACATAATTTTTTTTTAGAAAATTTAAATTTAAATTTATTTGAAAAATATAATAATTATATGAATTATTAAAAAAAGGACAAAATGGTAAAAATAACTCATTAATCCTCCATCTTCCCCCCTTACTATTTTTTTAACTCCCAAACAAGGGAAGGAAATATCCTCCATTTCCCTTCCATCTCCTCCCCTCCATTCTCCTTGCATTCCTTTCCTTCACCTTCTTTCCAAACTCCCAAACAAAGCCTTAGTCTTGTATGCCCTGGGGAGCAAAGTCATAGCGCCATGCCTTTGGATTATGGGTGAACCCAACCCCTCTTCTAAAATTTATTTATATAAAAAAAAAAACTAAATCTGAATATCTTGACTTATTTCATTCATAAAAACATTTGGGCTCAGCCTGTAGTAGAACAACCACCATAATAAAATAGTATAAAGGGCTCTTCCCATATAACAAGACCCAGTATGCAGCGGAACATTTACAACATGCGAAGTATACCAAAAAAGGCCCTAAAGTTTGGAAATATGCATCAGATAAGTACATGTGAATAAAATGAGGCATAGAAGATAGTTTGATCAAATCTAGCCTCAATTGTCTTCCCCTTGAAATAAATACTTGAATTCTTGTCTAAAAATAATAATAATAAACCACGAGGTGAGTTACACGGACTCAATAACCACAATTCCAATTTAATAAGTATAATGGAATGATCACAAGATAGTTAAGCGGGCTAAGTAACAATTCATATACACTAGTGCAAAAAATGGATTTAAGACCGCCTCATTTAGAGCGGATCATCGACGCCCCGCTCTTAAAGGTGTGACCGGTGGCAGTTTTGTAAATAAAAAGAACTTCTTATACGCTAAAGTGCTTTAAGACTGCCACATTAAGACCGGACTAAATAAGAACCGCTCCTAAAAATATGACCGGTGGCAGATTTGTAAATATAAAGATATTCTTACACTGGATCATTTTTTCATAGATCTTATCCAGACCTGTTAAAATAACAACCGGTCTTAAAAAATGTTATTAAAAAAATTGAAATATCAATTACTTTTGGAGAAATCTCATACAGCCAGGACTTATATTTTCTACACTCCAAAATTAATACGGAAAAATTAAAATATAAATGTATTAAAGTTTTAAGACCGAACATATATAAAAGACGATCTTAAAAGTTAGACCTTTAAGACCGGACTTAAAAGTTGTCCAGGTACTAAAGTTTAAATAAAAATTAATAAATGTTAAGACCATAGTTACAGAATGACCGGTCTTAAAAGTTAGACTTTTAAGACCAGGACATAAAATTTGGCCGTACTAAAGTTTGAATAAAAAATTAATTAATTTTAAGACCGGACATATAGAGAGATCGGTCTTAAAGGTTATCTTTTAAGACCGTATATGTGTATTTGTCCTGGTCTTAAAAATGAAGCGCCAAACGTTAACTTCGCGGAAGCTTTTGTCACTCTCACCGAAGAACCCCTGTTCACGTTGCGAAACCCTTCTGTTCTATTACCTCTCTTCCTCGCCCGCGTACTGTTAGCCTCTGTTACTCCCTCATTTTCTCGGGCATTCCTCTCTTACTGTCTTGAAAATGAACGGTGAAAACGATTCCACTCGTGTTCTTGAAACTCCAGATACTGGTTTGACTGGTGAAGGTCGGACGAATGAACCCTCTTCATCTCACATTGAGCCTCCTCAGCGCCGTGCACGCCGTGGTAGAAGTGGCAAACGAATGATGGAAGTATCCCTTAGTCGGAATTCTGGGACGAAGCTCGAGATTCTTTTTGATGAAAATTTGTAACCTTTCGGTCCTAATAAAAGCACATATACTAGTTTTGTCGGCGCTCTAGTACGCAGTAAGGTTAGCATTTTGACTGATGAGTGGAAAAATGTGGACCAAAAACCAATAAAGGATCCTATGTGGGACACTATCCGGCTTACATTCACCGTCCCTGAGTCTGAGAAGTTGAAAGCCTCAACATTGTCTTATTGTGCTGAGCGGTTCAGAAGTTTAAGACCTTTCTCGGCTAACACTTATTTTTTTGCCGAGGAGAAGCGACCATCAACCCCAGGACAAGTACAAATTTCTTGATGAACAAACTTGGCAACAATTTGTTCAGAAGCGGACCACTCCTGAAGCTCTGGTGAGTTTATATTTAGTTTTGTTTGCACTTTTGTTTGCTTATTAACTTGTGCGGATATGTGAATTTTTATTGTGTACATCTAATCCTGTTAGTTAAATGGTTTGGTGTGTGAATAGAAGTATACATTTGCTGCCTTTGTCCTGCATGAGAGGAGCATTTCCTAGTTCCATGCAAGTCGATATGTAAACCGTGTAATGGCCATGGTTAGACGTTGCCGTTAGTTAGTAAGTATGTTAAGCGTGTAATGGTTTCGGTGTAAGTAGTTAGTTAGTTATTCTAATATGTGTAGGAACCATTTATGATGAATGAATGAATTGACCGAGTTGGCAGCATTTCTGCAACTCCCTCTCCTTTGGTTTTCCCAATTTCTTCTACAATGCTACATTTTCCTTAAGTAAAATGTTGAAACTTGATGAAGTGAATTTGACTAATGTTTGACGTTCATATCAAGCAGAAGTTCCCTAATTTCTGTTAGTGACATGGCTGGAATTCATAATTGATATATAGTTGTTTTCAATCCTGATTCACATAAAATAAGGGAAAAATATCAGGAGATTGGGAGAAAGAATGATTGCCCACACAGGGCTTCTCGCGGCGGATATGAAAAGGCCGAAAAAGATTTGATGGCAGCCCACCACCATCTCCAATACGTCGCGAGGAGCTGTGGTTGTATATTCGGCAAAAGCCAAGCGGCGCCTACACGAGTGAAAAACTCGTGTAGTTCTTGAACGAATTGTAAGTATCGATATTGTTATTTTTACTTACTAAACATGTTTCATTTTGCGTCGGACGGGAGGAATGATGTTCTGACCGCTGCGACCGGAAAACCAGATCACTCGGGGCGTGTAAGGGCGATTGGAGGACGGGTAGGCCTAAAGCAATACTTTGGTAACTCCAAACGCCACAGACAAAGTATGGTTATCCGGGAGGAGATGGATCAGACGCTTGCCAAATTAAGTGAGGAATCAGTGGCGAAAGATGCTGCATTGAGGATGTTTCAATCTGAGATGAGCAAGATGAAGGAGGAGATGGAGAAAATGAAGTCCCTCCTGAGCTCTCGGCCAGAAACCAGTGTGGATCCCTTGACACCTTCAGCTGCACCTATGCGGCAACAGAGCACTAGAGGGAGCTGCATTGTTGGACAGTCAGAGCAACCTTGTCATCTGTTTGTGGAGGATCGTGATGGTCATAGACAATTGGTTGCTAAAGGGACTGTCCACAACTTGGGATCAACTGTACACCACGAACAAATGGCGATGATGAAGTCGAGTGTCGAGTTGAAGAGGTGATCTTTGATGCACTGTCCCTCTCCCAACCGATGAGTGAAGCTTGTGAGTGATGTCAAGGGAACCTTCATCTCTTGGCCGGTGAAGCTTGTAGATGTCTCTACTCCTCCTCAAGCTCCACCCCTCATCAAGCTTCACCCCCTCCTCAATCTCCATCCCCTCCTCAAGCTCCACCCCCTCCTCAAGTTCCATCCCCTACTGCTAACTTGACGGCCAAGGAAAAAATAAAATATTTGGTAGCCAAAAAATGGTTTAAAGATAAATCGTGGCATGTCGATGAAGTAGTAGGCATCCCAAATCCTGAACCGGTTTACTTTGATAATGAAGATGTAGAGACCATGCTTGCTTCTGGAAAGCAGTTACTAGTCCATGTGTTCAAATATTTATGAAGTAAGTATCTTCTTCCTTGATTACATAATTTAAATGCACCGTTTAGACACACATACATATATACTAATTCCCTGATCGATGTCATTCTTGTAGGTGCATGCACGAGAAACTGGTTAAAGAGGGCAGAATTTCGGATTTTGGATTCTTGTGCCCAGTGTATGCAAGTACAACACTACCTCTGGAATTGAGACATGAGTACATATCAAAGAGGTTGTGTCAAGTTCCAAGAAAGGTGTACTTGTTTCCATACTGGCTCGGGTACATATATATCACAATTCTTGTCTGCAATTCACTTAATTATGCTACATATATATATATATATATATCACTGATACTTTACTGTTGATGATAGTGGCATGAAGACCTTCCAAGTTGATGTAAAAAAGCGTGGGGTTCGGATCACAAATCCTAAATGGCACATAATTGAGGTTAGTACATATTTGGACATGGCATAATTGCCTTCGAAGTTGGTCGATAAGCTATATATGTTCTTATATATATTTATTGTTATTTTTAGACCCGTCGGCAACCGGAAGAATCGAACTTATGTGGCCCGTACGTCATGAAACACATATATGATATTGTGACGGAGGAAAGACTAAACTCACTTTAAAGGTAAAATGTTATGGTGAATTCGATCAACGATGGCTTAATGTTACATATGAAATATGCACGTAATAATATGTTATTTCATTTCGTCTTTGATGTTACGAGAGGTTTTCCTGTAAAAAGCCATTTTCTGATGATGAAGTGGAGCACATACGCGATGTGTTTTGTAAATATCTGTATAAACTGGTCTTAGAAAATCAAAGTCAGGACAATAATTAATGTCCTAAATTAATTCATTTGTAAATAATATATGTTGTAGCAACAATAGCCTTCAATACATACATTTGTTTATTTTTTCGACTAGCTAATTCATTCTTTTGTAAATATAACGCAATGCAATTCAATAATAAATTTGTTTATTTTTTCGAACAATTTGTGTGTGTCCATTTTGGGTTTCTGAATGAATGGATTGGTGGATAAAGCTATTTAGTGCTTGAAATTTGAGGTACAGACGGATGTTGAAAATGAGCCATAAGAGGCTCTGAAAAGTATTCGCGACTTTTAGGACCGTATATTTGTTAAAATTACGGTCCTAAATGTCTTCGTCCATTTTAAGACCGTATATTTAACAAATATCCGGTCCTAAAAGTCTTCGTCTAATTCTAAAAAATATGGGTAGAGACTTTTAGGACCGTATATTTGTTAAAAGTACGGTCCTAAAAGTCTTCATCCATTTTAAGACCGTATATTTAACATATATCCGGTCCTAAATGTCTTCGTCTAATTCTAAAAATATGGGTTGAGACTTTTAGGACCGTATATATGTCAAGTATCCGGTCCTAAAAGTCTAGAAAATATATGGCTAAAATATTAGGACCGTATATTTGTTAGTTGTCCGCTCCTAAAAGTTTTCGTTTTATTTAATAGATTGCCGAAACCTTTAGGACCGTATATTTGGTAGTTGTCCGCTCCTAACTTTAAATTTTAAAATAAGGCTTAATTTTTAGGATTGGGGATTTATTATACGTCCGGTCCTAATATTCTTCATTTAAATAGAGTTGGTGACTCGGTTTTCAGACATATGGTTAGGGTTCAAGGCAACCATGTTTCTGGCGTTCTTCTCAAGTTTTGTGCTTCGTTGTCCTCGTTTCTACTTTTCCGGATGTGAAGAACGTCATTGGTGTCCCTTTTCTTTTGTCGGAAAAAGAAAGAAGATAACGAAAAGGACACTGAAAAATTTCATCACATCTGGAAAAGTAGAGGGAAGACAACGATGGTCCAAACTTGAGAAGAGTCGTCACTCTGTTTGTTTTTATTCGAAAAGGTAAATAATGTTTTTTGTTTTGTTTTGTATGGTCGCAACTGTTAACTTTATTCTGCAAATTTTTAAGATTGTTCACCACGAAGAGGACAATGTTTTGTTTGTTCTTGTTGTCGGAGAAAAAAGAACATAAAGTTAAAGGCAAACAAGGAAGGCGATTGGGAAATAAAAATTTTATTTAAATAATTTTTTTTTTCTGCTGCCTTGTGAGGCAGCAGTACAAAAAAAACAAAGTAAAAAAAAACTTAAAAATTTCTAATCCTCCCCATCGTTGTCGGAGGGGAGGGAAGGGTCGGAGACGTCGTCATCGAGGTATGGTACTTAACGTCATTGGCGTCGAGTACCGCGTTCGGCTTGTTGTTGACGGCGTGATAGACTGAAACAGCTTGGCCCAAGCTTCGGTCTATATGATCGACGCGGCTATCAGTGCTCCAAAGATCGCGCGAGGTTCGGGTTCGGAGGCAACGGAGGAGGAGGAGGACCTCGTCGTGGTGGAGAAGCCATTACGGTGGAGGTTCTAGGAGGAGATGGAGATGAATGTGAAGAAAGTAACAACGGGTTTAAATAGAGAACCCATCCTGAAGAATGTGAAACGCCGAAAACATTAACGAGGAGACGCATATTTGCTCAGAATACGAGGAGACGCCTAGTTGGGAAGTTTATGTGGAAGCCGAAGAGACTCTGAATCATTCATTTCAACATGGGGAAGGGACTCTTTGAAAAGAATGAACTTTTAATACCGGATACTGTGTAAGATCCGTTCTTAAAAGTAATTTTTTTAACCAAAAATTCTTACTTGAAAAAAATAAATTGAAATATAATAATTAATGAGTTTTAGGACCGGATACAAAGTAAAATATCGGTCTTAAAAAATGATTTTTAGGACTGGATATATGATAAAAGGACGGTCTTAAAAGTAATTGAATTAAAAATTAGTTTTAGGACCGGATACAAGATAAAAGTTCGGTCTTAAAAGTTTGTTAAAAGTAAATGACTATTAGGACCGGATATTTTGAACAAATACGCTCTTAAAGTAGAAACATTAAATTCATTATATTGAAAAATTCATCATCGATGTTTATCTCTCCTGCTATCTGTCCTTATATACTCCACACACTACCTCTTTGTTCTGTTAACTCCTCACTTCATAGCTCTCTGCCCCAACTTCTCAAATCCTCAAACCATGGTTAGATACAAGCAAACCGCTCGTAGGGGTGCATACACGCCTCAAGCTCGTGCCATGGCTAGATCATTATATGGTGCGCTCCTCCAAATGACAAGTGGTCGTATTGTTTTCGAAGACTCTCGGGTGAATGGACCCATTGTTATTTCTTCGGATGATGAAGAGATTGCTCATGTCGCACCCCCCTCGATCCTTCTGCCGATCCTGTCCTTGTTGAGTCCATCCCTCATCTTGAAGCTGGCCATGCAGATGTTCGTAATCCCCCTCTCCAACCTGTTGGCCCCAGCGCGCCTACCTCGACCCTCTCCGCTCTCCCGTAATGATCCATTCATATTGCGGGTGGAGAGAATAAGACAACAACTTGCTGATCTCCCATGGAAATTAATGCTCTTCACGCCGAAATCGCCGAGGTTGTTCAATGATCCTGTGGATGATATTATTCAGCTTGTTTTTCTTTTGTTTTTGTTGTTGTTGTGTATATATTCTGAAGTAATGTAAGAAACATTAAGAACACTATGAATTTTTGGTTGTTCTCCAAGAATTCATTAAGATATTCTCCAATTTTCCTTAATTTTTGTCCTAAAAATATCCTTTATTTTATTTATTTAATATTGCTATCACCAAGGCCATTAAGACCGGACATTTTATAAGTAACGGATCTAAAGAGTATTTGAATTTTAGGACCGGATGTTTTGTAAACCTCCGGTCTTGAAACTTAAAAGACTAATAAAATTTTAGGACCGGATACTTTTAAAACTCCGGTCTTAAAATGTTAGTTGTATCTTTAGGACCGGACATTTAATTAATAACCGGTATTAATATAATCCAAAAAGCTAAATAAGGTATCTTTGTCGCGCGGAAAAATTAAATTTCCCTCTCTATCTCTTGTCACGCCGAAAGTGAATACTCGTGTTCCGACTCGAAATTTCCTCTCGCCTTCGTCGCTGCTTCGCGTACCTTTCTCGACAATCACTCTCTGGTTCCTTAGCTAAACGTCTATAGACGAAGCTGTAAGAGATGTTTCGGTTTAAACTTTATTACTTTCCAGCTTATCGTTCTTGGTTTTTCATGGGTTTAACGAAATCGGTGTAATGTTGTTATGGGTATTCTCTGTTGTTAACGAATATTGTTTTTTGAAGATTATATTTGCACTTTAGACCTACCCAACTGACCAACAAGTGTTTTTAGGTTACTCTTGCTGTCTTGTCTACAACATCAACGTTCGTGAGCGGAGAAGTAAGACGACTCAGCAAACGCATTTGAATTTATATGCTACGAGTTAGTCCACAAGACCTTCATCCCCTGCATTTAATTTCCTCGTCTTGCATTTATTTTGGTTCTTGGATTCACTGTGATGCATTTATGATCAAAAGTAATTCTTAATTCGTCCTAATAATATATGGGAATTCTACTATGGATCACAATTGGATAGATGCTTTACGAACGAGTGTTGAATATCGAATGGGGTTAGGGAATTTATAGAATTTGCTAAACAAAATGCCCATGATGATGGGGAAGTATTATTGCCCTTGTGTAAAATGTTTGAATGAGTGTCGACTATATCCTGAAGTTATACGCACACATTTAATTTGTCACGGATTTTGTAAGACTTATACAGTATGGGTATGGCATGGTGAACAAGTGCCATCAAGTGGGAAACAACATGGGGAGTGGCCTTTGATGATAATGACACGGATATGGATGATCGCATAGAGGACATTATCCGTGATGTAGGAGAAGAGGCTTTTGAGCGATCACATGCATATGGTAATATGTGCGGTGATGCGAGACACCGCTATACCGTGGGTGTAAAAATACCAATTGTTGAACGCTGTATTGAAATTGGTAAGCTTGAAGGCACGTCATGGATGGAGCGACAAGAGTTTTTCGGAATTGCTTGAGGCTTTGAAGGACATGCTTCCGAATGATAACGTGTTGCCGCATCGCTACTATGATGCTAAGAAGATACTTTGTCCATTGGGGATGGAGTACAAAAAGATCCATGCATGCCCGAATGATTGCGTATTGTATAGAAAAGAGTTTGAAGAGAAGCGAGTTGTCCGATATGTGAAACCCCACGGTACAAGTCGATAAGGGGCCTGCAAAAGTGTTGCGGTATCTTCCAATCATACCAAGGTTCAAGCGGTTGTTTGCGAATGAAAATGATGCAAAAATCTGAGGTGGCATGCAGATGAGAGGATTTCGGATGGACAGCTTCGACATCCGGCCGATTCTTCTCAATGGAAGAAGATCGATCAATTATTTCCGAACTTCGGCGAAGAACCTAGGAACCTCAGGCTTGCCCTTAGCACGGATGGCATGAATCCCTATGGAAGCCTTAGCAGATACATAGCTCATGGCCTCGTACTCCCGATTGTTTACAACTTATCTCCTATGTTATGCATGAAACGAAAGTACATCATGTCTGTCTATGTTGATTTCGGGACCAAAACAACCCGGAAATGACATAGATGTTTACCTCGAGCCCTTGATCGAAGACTTGAAGGAATTGTGGGAAGAAGGTGTCGATGTTTTTGACTCTTTCAAGAAGGAGGTCTTTAAAATGAGAGCCATGATATTTTGTACTATAAACGACTTCCCAGCATATGGGAACTTGTCAGGGTACAGTGTAAAAGGCCATAAAGCATGTCCGGTTTGTGAAGAAGGCACATGCTACCATCAACTTCAACATGGAAGAAAGACGGTGTATCTTGGACATAGGAGATTTCTTAGACGGGGCCACCCATATCATCGATTAAAGAAGGCCTTTTTTGGTGGCCAAGAGTATGAAGAAGCTCCGGTGGCATTGACTGGGAAGCAAGTGTATGAAAAGGTTAAAAATATCAGTGTCATCTTCGGTAAGCCTGGAAAGAGTAGAAAAGAAACAAATATATGGAAGAAGAGATCTGTATTCTTTGATCTCCCCTATTGGCGCAATCTTGATGTGAGACACTGTATTGATGTCATGCATGTGGAGAAGAACGTATGTGATAGTATTATGGGCACGCTTCTCAACATACAAGGTAGTTCGAAGGATGGTGTGAAGGCAAGATTGGATTTGCAAGCAATGGGAATACGCGAAGACTTGCATCCAAGGCAATATGGGAAGAGAACTTATTGTCCCCCGGCTTCTCATACTTTGTCTAAGGATGAGAAACGAAGCTTTGTGAGTGTTTACATGGCACAAAAGTTCCCTCGGGTATTCTTCAAATTTTAAGAGGCTTGTCTCGATGAAGGACTTGAAATTAGTAGGCCAAAAGTCTAATGACTGTCATGTCTTGATGCAACAACTACTCCCAGTAGCTATTCGAGGATCGCCGAATATGATCTTCAGGTCGTTTTGACTAGACTTTGTTTCTTCTTCAATGCGGTTTGTAGTAAAATTTTCAAGATTGAAAAGTTGGATGAATTGGAGAATGAAGGATATCTTATCTTGTGCCACCTTGAAAAGCTTTTTGTTCCTTCATTTTTTGACATCATGGTTCATCTCATTGTTCATCTAGTGAGGGAGATAAAGTTGTGCGGCCCTATCCATTTACGGTGGATGTACCCTATTGAAAGATCTATGAAATTCCTAAAAGGGTATGTGAAGAACGCATACCGGCCAGAAGCATCAATTGTTCAAAAATATGTTTCTGAAGAGGCCATGGAATTTTGTCAAAATTATTTGGCCAAAGTAAGACATATTGGGCTTCCAAAACGTCAGCATCTGTGAAGGGGGTAGACGTGGGGCTTCGGTAAAGAGTGTGGATCGTGATGAATTGTCACAAGTCCACTTATACATATTGAATAATGTTGATGAAGTTCAAGCCAAAGCATATCTGCACATAAAGAGGTCAGTAAGGAAAGAAAACCATTGAATGACCGAACAAAGGTTGATTAGGGAGCATAATATAACTTTTGCAAAATGGTTCAAACAAAAGGTCGAGGGATCTGAATGTGTTTCTGACACAATGAAATGGTTAGCACGTGGTCCTGAGGTTGAAGTCATAAGTTGGAATTCGTATGTGATCAATGGTTATACATTTTACACGAAGTCCCTAGATGATAGGAGCACAGTCCGAACAGTGGTGTTATGTTAGAGGTGAATCTATGCACTTCTCCGATTCGAAAGACAAGAGGCCTAAATTGGCGGTCATGCCATATTATGGGGTTATTGAAGAGATTTGGGAGGTGGACTATGTCAAAATTAGATTTCCCATCTTCAAATGCAAGTGGGTTAATGTCAATAATGGTGTTCATATCGATCGGCTAGGATTTACTTTAGTCGATGTCAATAGTAGAAGTTTTGGAGATGAACCTTTATTATGGCGAGACCATGCGAAACAAGTGTTCTATATCACCGATCAAGAAAATAAAATGTGGTCCGTAGCTCTCCAAGGAAAGAGGGTCATTGATATTGATGAGAAAAGTCATTCAAATTATGGTCTTCCCGATAGTACTCCTTTTTCAAGGGGTCTACCGGACATGAACGAAGAAGATGAAGCGGATAATGAACCCGGCATAAGAAATGATCATCAAGAAGGGATATGGGAGGATATCACTTTATAAAAGAGTCAATTCATAAGGTAATTAATATTCATATGCAGAATTCTTAGAAAACTTTAAGGTTTTAACTATTATTATATGATGTCTATGTTCTTAATTAAACAATGTCATCATTGAATATGAATTTGTTCTTGTTTTGTTTTTGTGGCAGGATCTGATTCAAAGGGGCATGTTATAAAAGAGGATGCATATATGTTACGTTATTGGGTAGGAATCAGATGAAGGCATGTTGAATAATATATTGGACTACATTTGTATGTTGAATTACGTGCTGCATGTATTGTAACTCATTGTGATTGTAATTAGTTATATCTTAGCTTATTGTATAAATTACTTCAGTTGTTGTAGACTTAATTAAGAGGCCACATAACTCATGGTGGATAATATTTGTATTCTTTTTCCCAATTCAATTTATTCATGTTCATAGCTTGTAGCTTAAAGTATATCGACTTTTATGTGCTGTTTTGGATGGTGGATTTATGTATATATATTGATCAGGAAGAACAGAACAGGGAAAAAATACGGGAAAATTTAGACCGCAAATAAAAAAATGGTCTTAAATGTTCAAATATTAAGACCGGATGTATACATAACACCGCTCTTAAAGGTGTTAAGCCGCTCTTAAAAGTTGGTCTTTTAAGACCGGTCCATTGAAAAAATTCGGTCTTGAAAGTCAGTCTTTTAAGACCGGGTAATTAGTCCTCTGGTCTTAGAGTCGCTATCTTTAGGACCGGATTTATATTTGTCCGGTCTTAATATTTGGATCTTTTAAGAGTGGTCGGTTTTATGTCCGGTCTTAAAGTTTGAGTTTTAGGACCGAACCAAAAATATTTCAGATTTATTTAGTACGACTTTTAAGACCGAAGGTTTAAAATGTCCGGTCTTAAAGAAACTCTTTAAGACCGTGGAAAAGTCCGGTCTTAAAGGTCGACTTTTAATACCGCCTGGAACAAGACTGGTCGCTGGTCCGGTCCTAATGTACCTGTTTGGTCCGGTCTTAAAAGCCTTTTTTCCACTAGTGATAACATAAACTATATACATTTTTCCATAAACAATAGTAGTTCAAAGAGTAATTAAGTATTCATAAGACTCCCTCAACTATCCCTATAACCGCTGACAAGCATAAGACTCCCATAGCCATTCTTATAATCTCCATATAACCGCTGACAAAACCTATGGGTTACAACACATAATAGGATTCGTCTCTATGATAAGATTGCACTGAGTTCTCCAATAATGAGATGTAACCTGGCCAAAAGCTACAGAACTTACATCAGACCATGGGTTCCCTTTCCTTAGAACATTGAAAAGGGTCACATGTCCCTTGAGCTGACCCTTACCTGGCCAAGGAAGGGTGATACCAAGGGCCCTGAGAATGTTGAAGCTAGTCACTAGGAACCAAGTGACGAATGTACCACATGGTATAAAATAATCAAACCTCCTACATCACACCTCAACACAATCTAACATAACTCAATATGCAATCCAACGATTCGATATCACAAACTCCAATATCAACATTTTATTCTCATATTCCGTACTTAATGCCATGTATTATCAACATTATGATAAATTATTCAAGCCCACTTAACTAATAAGTTTACTAAAAACATAATTCATATACTGTCATTGTACATTTTTCATATATAAAATACTATAACATATATTTATAGCAATTGAAAATACACTTATAATCACCTCAATAAACACACAAGATAAATTGGGAAATGGTTATCTCAAGTTCTTGACATACACAAGAACTAAAGTTGAAAGGATTCAAGTCCAAAAAGCTGCATTCAAGTTCACTCTACAATAAATATACAATTTACATTAATACATTTTATAAAAATTCTAACTGAGGCAACAATAAATGTGGCTTACTTCAATTTCTTTGAAAAATTACAACAATTTATCTATTTCTCAAATCTTCATTTCAAGTCACAAATCCTAAAATTTCTCAACTTTATTTCATTCATTAAATTTTTTAAATAATGGTAATTTCTTCCAATCACCTTAAAATCCTCAAAAATTTGCTTAGTTTAATCCTTAGTGCAACTCCCATAAATCAACTTTTCTTCCAATCATTATTACAATCTCATTTCTTTCTTTTATAGATTATCTCTCACTTACTAGAATTACCAAAATGCAACTATCTCCACAATTTATTCAAAATGCCTAATTTCTTACACTTAAAGTTTCATCTAAAATTATCAATATTTTCACCGCAAAAAAAGATCAATATTCACTTTTGATCATAAACCTAAAAAAAAATCTATTCAATCATTAATATAAAACACCAATAAGTTAGAATAAATCATGAAATTGGAATCTAAGAGCCCCAATATCATAAATAACAAATTTCCCAACAAAATCCGAACTTTAATTTTTTTCAAATAAAATATTCAAGTAAAAAATCTAAATTATTCAACTCTTATTCTAATTCTATAAGCTCCATTAATTATAGACTAAATCATCAGCTAGCAGTCTCAAAATTTCAAAATATATGAAACCCAAATTTTCCCCCATTAAAACTGAATAATAAAAGAGGATGAAATAAAATAGATAAGGGATATTTAATTAATTGTAATATAATAATTTGGAAAATATTCCAAATACTACTATTTAATTCCACCTATATTTTTTTAATTAATTTTCACTTTGAAAAATTTACTTTCAATTAATTTCAAGTAATTAAATAATAAATTTTGGTTATCATAAATTAATCTCAATTAAATACTACTTAAATCTCAAAATTTAAATTTGAGATGTTACAGTAGTAATTGCAAAGTGATTCCTAGGATGGCGTGATTGCACAACATATGGTTTTAGTCCTTAATGTGCATCTGAAGCATAGAAAACAAAAGCACCAGCAAGTTTTAAACTCAAGGATCAAGGTGGTGGCAATTAAAGGGGGGAGAAAAGAGAGATTTTCAAAAGAACTCCTTTTGAGCTAGGAGTTTGAGAGTCAAAAGGAAATGCTAATACCATGTGGAAGGAAATGACTCAAACGGTTCATAAGGTTTCTAAATAAATTTTGGGAGAATCTAAATGCTTTGGTCACCGAGATAAGGAGACTTGGTGGTGGGATGAGAATGTGCAAGAGAAAGTCAAGAATGAGATAGATTGTTTTTAAGCCACACACTTGTGCAACAATGATGAAAATTGGGAAAGGTACTATGTGGCTAAAAAGAAGACTAAGATAAAGCAATGAGTGGAGTTCGTTCCAAAGAATTTGAGGAGTTTTATAAGGAGTTAGGGAAAAAGTCTAGGGGGAAAAAGATTACAAGACTATAAAGAATGAGGAGAGGAAAAGAGAGATTTGAATCAGGTGAGATGTATAAAGGATGAAGAAGGAAGAGTCTTGGTTACTAATAGAGATATTAAGGATAGATGAGAGGCCGACTTCTACAAGATGTTGAATGATGGAAAAGGAGAGGTTCAACTTGTGAGTTGGAGGATTTTTCAATTAGAGAAGGTGAACAGAATTTGACGTTCTATCATAGGATCCACATTGGTGAGGTTAAGAAAGATCTTAAGAAAATGGAAAATCGTAAAGTCATTGGTCCTAATGGTATCCCTATTGAAGTTTGGAAGTGTTTGAATGAAAATGAGGTATTTCAACTTTCTAAGTTTTTTAGTGAGATTTTATGATCTAAGAAAATGCCAGATGATTGGAGGAACAAAACTTTAGTCCCTATTTACAAGAATAAAGGGGATTTCCAGAATTATGCTAACTACAGAGGGATAAAGCTCCACACAATTAATGAAATTGTAGGGAAAGGTGATTGAACGAAAATTGAAATTGAAGACTCAAATTTCGGACAACCAATTTGGATTCATGTCGGGAAGGTCCACAACAAAAGTGATTTATTTGTTGAGGGGGTTAATGGAGAAGTCTCGTTGCAAAGGAAGGGACTTGCATATGGTTATTTTCGCTAACTTGGAGAAAGCATAATTATGACCATGTGTCAAGAGATGTACTTTGGAAAGCCGTAGAAAAGAAGGGTGTGTGTTGCATATATCAGAGCAAAGTAAATGACTTGCATATGGTTTTCATACAATATATGTATTTTAGATCAACCTTGAGCCCTTGTGTAATACCCCTGATTAATAATAGAAATAATACTAATAATAATAATAGATTAAAATAATAATAATAATAATAAATATAGAAATTAATAATGTTTGTATTGTTAAATTATTAATTGGCAATAATTAAAGAGCCCAACCCATAGCTAAAACCCTAGATTTTAATTATAAACTTAGGTCTAACTGCCTAAACCTAGAAAACGCTCGACACTTTTCTTCTCCGCTACTGCATCCTCCTCCCGTACTCTCATCAAATCATTTTTCTAGGAGGCTAGCAAAAACAAAGATCAGGTAATCCTAATCCCATGAGTCTTAGGTTAATTTTATATGAATCTTGATAGGTAATCCTAATCCCATGAGTCTTAGGTTAATTTTATATGAATCTTAATAGGTAATCCTAATCCCATGAGTCTTAGGTTAATTTTATATGAATCTTAATAGGTAATCCTAATCCCTAGAACAATAGGAATCCATTGCTACATGGCATAATTCTTTTTAAATCCACAAAATTGTCGTCTCATTCTTTCTCGTGATTTTCATTCAGTACATGAATTTTGTGTTTGCCTTCCTCTATGAGAAAGTTGTTTTCTTCTTATGATATGATCCTGGTTGATCTCGATTAGCCTTAATTATTGATTAGGTGCCTTTTTGGCCTTGGTGTTTCAGTCTTTGGCAATTGAACATACATATTACTTGTTCTCGTTTTCAATATTTTGTACCGACCACAATTTAAGTCCGGTCTAACTTTTAAGATTGACTTTTAAATATATCCTGTCTTAAGACTTTTAGACTTTTATATTTAAATTTTTCCTTATATTCTGGACAGAGTAAAATTTAAGTTCGGTAGAATGAGATTTTTGTAAAAAGTAATTGATATTTCAATTTTGTTTAATAACATTTTTAAGACCGGTTGTTTTCTATCCCGGTTTGAATAATATATTTAAGACCGATGAATAAAGGATTTGGTCCAAAGAAGTTCTTTATATTTACAAAACTGTAACCGGACATACTTTTAAGACTGGAGCGTCAATTCTCAATTCTCCAGTCTAAACGAGGCGGTGTTAAAACACTCTTTTGCACTAGTGCGTGTTGATAGTTAGTGTCTTATATTTGGAACAAAAAAGTAGTATGAAGTAATACTACCGAGCTAAGATTGATATGATCAAATCTTGAAGAAGTAATATTACAAATTAGGAAGAAAAAAAAAGAGTATGTAGGAAAGAACCAATTCTCTATCTCTCATATATGATAAACAGATCATAAAGTGAAAAGGCACAACATAAGTCGTGTGCCTTCTGAGTTCGACCATCATAGAGATGTCTGTGTTGCTTCTCTCCGGTGAATGATAACCAAAAAAAGAATGAAACTCATTTGTACCCTTTTGCCCCCTCGACAAAGATATCTTGGCAGAACTTGTCCGGCTCCATATTATATATAGATGTGTGTATGAATGTTTGAAGAAAGAAAGAAGACAATGAGTAGATATAGAAAATAATGTTTTTAATAAAATATATATATGAGAATTATTATTCATGATTCAGATAAATGATGATGATGAAGAAGCAGGGAGGCATTATCATCTTGAGGAGAAGCTCTGAGAGAAAGGGAAGGACCAGAAGAAGGGCAAGTGGTGGTGCGAGAGATGAGATGAGAATCCAAAAACAAAACGGTGACAGTTATGTCGTCATGGAAGTGTCTTCTCACTCCTCTCTCTATCTTCTTCAAGTCTGAGTATCTCATCTCTCTCTTCTTCGCCGCCTCGCACAGCGCCGCCTTCACCAGCCGACGACCTATTCCCTGTACATACGTAGTATCACAATCACAGTTCTTAATATAAAATCTAGTTTAATTTATTGGTTAATTTGACCTAAAGTGGGAAGTCTTACATCAGATAAAGTTGATAACATGTAAAAGTGTAAATTCATTAGCATAACCACACCACATCTTGTACTATTTCTGATGTCATTCTTACATCAGATAAAGTTGAGCTTAATAAGGTACCCTGATCCATTCAGTCTTTAATATAAGACTTCACTTTGTAGTTAAAATTGAATTACAAAGTTCATCTTATGTTAAGGATTGGATGAATGATATAAAGTAGATGAGGACTCGTATAAACATATATAAGCTTTAAGATTTTGAGTTAAGATATAAGAACTCGTCATGAACATTACTTTTCTGGCATGGTGAATTATTACCACGTAACCCACATGATGAATCAATATTGCACCACAACATTTTCCAATTAATGTTTTAACGGAATTAGGGTTTTAATAATTAATCAAGGGTGAAGGACTCAAATAGGCAATAATAATAAGAATGCTTGTATTAAATTAAAGTAAAGGAAAGTGGAATTAGTGAATTAATGTAGCGTACATTGCGAGGATGGTTGTACACCATTTCAACAGCTTCTTGGTTGGTCAAGTGCTCCCACAAGCCATCAGAAGCAAATATGAGGAACTGATCGTCAGGGTGGTGTTTTTGAACACTTATGGTTGGTTCTGCATTCATGATTGACTTCTCAAATGGCTCTCTTACTCGAAATTTCGCCAAAAGTGGTTCTCTATTAAACTCTGACCTCTTTAAATATGCATCTCCTATGGATCTGGAAACCTGCATTAATATGTGACATTCATGTGTTTTGAGAAGATAATGTCATGTATAATAATCAAGCTCAAGTGTATACATTGAGAGTGTCTGAAAATCAGTTCGACTCACTATCCTTAACACGTACAGTAATAACTTAATTTCGAAACCCCCTAGGATTAAACAAATTCTTTCCCACAGAAAGCATGGGCCAAGACCAAGAGAAATATATTCCCTTATATCCTTAATATATATAAAATCTATTTTCTAGTTTATTTTCTTTATTTAACTGTATCTTAATATTAAGGATCGGGAAAAATATGTTAAGACTTGTTTTAACTTGAGCAATGTGACATTTGTTCTAACATGCGCACACACTCACTCCGACATAGAACATAATTTTATCTCCGGTCCTTAATATGAGATCTCGTAAGAGATACACACCCGTACGCATACCTGAATGATGCCCTTGACGCGCCAGACGCGGTGTTTGAGGATGACAATGTCAGGATCGTGCGGGTGAGAGGAACAGAGCTCGTCTCTGACAGATTCAATGCTGGCGTTGTGCTCAGAAGATAACTGAATGGCTTTGATGTCTTTATTATTATTATTGTTGTTATCGAGTCTGCCTAACACAGCACGAGAGTCTCCAGCATTAGCAACGTAGACCAAGCCGTTGCAGATTACGCCTACCAAACAACAACATCCCACTGATGCTAACAATGGCTTCTTCTCCCACTTCTCCTTCACTACTCCTAGAAACTCCTCTTCTGTTTCCAAAAATGCCTTCTTTATCACTTCTCCTGACATCCCATTATTCTCTGAAGTAAATCCTACACATGTACACACACAAACTATTATTATAGTTGGGTGATGAGCTTAATTGTTTGCGGCAAGTGTAAGTAAATAGTTATATATATGAAATAAAATTAGGACCAAAGATATAAAACCTCCCATCTTTAATGTAAGATCTTCTCCATAATATATGCACTGTGAACAAAATTTTATATTAAGGACTGGAGATAGTAGCATATATAAGATTTCGGAATGAAGGGTTATTATGTCAAGCCCTTATATATATATGTGCTCCCTCAATAATTTTAATGAAGAACAAGGTCTAAAAATCTTTGTTCTAGGCACTTTCTAAGCTCAATAAGTTTAAAGGGGGCAAACTTTAGAGATCTTATAAAGTACTTCGAAAAGTTTATAAGAAAAAGAAAAAAAAAAGGGAGTCGTATATATATCTACATATGTTAGCCTCACCATAGTGAAGCCACACCTATATCTTTAATTTCTCTAATCTTACTGAGAAGTATTTAAATTATTCTCTTCATAAGTGGAACATACTGAACTTTACCCATGTTTAGGCTTTAGGGTTAGGGCTATGCAAATAGAATATATATACTAACTACCTCATGTTTTTAATATACAATCTATGATCTTGTTCTTGTTCATTGTACTGTGAACAAATAAGATTTTATATTAAGAAGGGTTAAGATGCAAATTTATCCTATAAGTTTTTACTGAAGAGTAATGTTGGCCCAAAAGTTTCAAAATATAACAACTTTTCCCCATACCATTAAAAAATAATGTTGACTATTAAAAAATTTACATTGATTGTTAACTTTTTAACAATAAAGGGTAATATCGATCCATTTTAACACTTCTAGTGCAACATTGTACTAAAAAAGCTTTCAGGACACCATTGCTCCTCAACGAAAAATTATCGGGATAAATTTGCACCTTAACCTTATTAAGAATTGATGGGAGTATATAGTTTTAATTGTGTCAGAGAATGTGTTTAGGTGAAATCAACTTACTTTTGAGGTTCTTGAAGAGGTGATCATTGACAAAGCGAGCAGCTTCAGGACCTCCATGGCCATCATAGA